>JAXQQM020088172.1:0-33628 GCA_034641835.2 Pinus albicaulis
GGCACAGTTATCAAGACTCTGTAAACATACGGGAAAAACTGTTGGATTGGGAACGACTGTGGTCGGATCTAGTGCAGGAGGAGTTCAGGTGGAACACCAAAGATGGCTCTTCATCAATGCATGACGATGAAGAGGATTGTGCTTTGGCTGCCAAGGCAAGGAAAGGGAAGGGGAAGAAATTCCATTCAAAATCTGATGCTAAAGGTAAGAAGCTGTGATGCAGGGGCATTGGGCCAAAGCAAATTTCATGCATTTTGTTAAGACTTAGGGGTTTTTTAGTTCCAAGAGAATTAGATTCTTTTGTAATAAAATTAGTAGGTTTTTAATTAATTTTAGTCAGTTGTGGAGAGAATTGTAACTTCCCTCGAATGATTAGCTGGGCATATGAAGAGTCAATTCAGTACAGTTAGAGAATTCGGCTAAAAATAGGATTTGAGGAAATCCAAGAGTTTTGTCGATTCCTGGTAGGAACTGAATCGATGGACTATCCATTTTGTATAATTGTAAGCCTAAAAGGCATTCATAGCAGGAGACCTGCATAGAACTGTAGAGGCAGAATAGGAGGGCCATCGAACTGAAAATCTGGCCAGCACTAAGAAGGCTTTGTAAGTTGAGATGTATAATTGAAGAATTTGTTTTAAATTCTGTGTCATATTTGAATATATAATCCTTGATCAGATACTGTGAAGCATGTCTGAGT
Organism: Pinus albicaulis; assembly: GCA_034641835.2. NCBI lineage: Eukaryota > Viridiplantae > Streptophyta > Pinopsida > Pinales > Pinaceae > Pinus > Pinus albicaulis. The sequence continues at coordinate 701 of JAXQQM020088172.1, forward strand.
TTTTGTGGTAAATGCGGAACTCTGTGCATAATTTGTAGGAGAACAATTGCTGTGTTAAATCTCCTTTATTCCTCTCTATCTGTGGTTGAGCATATGTTCTCAGTGATAAATTTGAATGTGTTTAATTTGTATAGAACCCTTGAAAGAGGCCGAGTGTAGGTCTGTTGGTCGAGCGGGATTGTAGTGATTCTTAGTCCAAGCAAGGGTTATTGAGCCTCTGAGTAAGGCTGTCGAACCTCTGTCTAAGTGTTAACCCTGTTGTATAGAACGCGAAGATTCGCTAGAATCTCTGTTTTTTGGAGTAAAAGAGCATTGTTTTATTGCCGACAGAGTAATATTTGTGAGACTTAACCTCAGAGTTAACATGAAGAGTTACGGCGAAGAAATGTGTTAACTGCAGTGGGAACTCGGTTAACTACTGTGCAAATTCCGGGAGTGGTCTCCTGACACCAAAACAACCCATATCGCACTGCTTTTGGTCGGAGACGAAAGAAAAGAAAAAAACCGATCCAATCTAAACGCGGCACGTCACCTGTCCGAAACCGCCCATTTCGCGTTATTTCGGAACGCTAATTGTCGGCCCAGAAAAAAAACGCGATATCGACTTGGTTTGTCCGATCTGGAGGTCGGGAGATCAAACGATGGTCAAGCAATAAGTTGCACGGGAGATAAGTTAAGGTATGGCTCGGTTGTTTTATGTTGAAAACCGTTCATTTACATGTTGAGGTGTGGGCCCCGTGGACGAAATATATATTCAAATTGTTGTGTTGATAGTGTAATCGGGTTAATAATACAAGCCCGAAGATTGGATGCATTGTATTAAGGTTTTATTATAAGCTGAGGTTGGTGTTTGTGAAAAAGGGTCGAACCATTATATAATGTTAAGTGCTAAGTTCGGAAATTAATGACCTTTAATGTATTAAGGTTAGTATTATAATTCTATGGTTGGGATTTTGAATAAATCAAATAAAAGGCGTGGACCTGGGGTTTGAAGCAGAGGATTGATGTATTTCATTATATCGTGTGTTAAACCTTTGAGAGTTAATTAAAAAGGGTTGAAGTCGGGTTAATTACGTTTGATAAAATATACAAAGGAAGGGGTTTGAATATAATTAAAGCGCTCTGTTATAAAGACCATGGGTTATATTAAAAGGGAGTTACAGTTCGGTGTATTATTCAAAATATTAAAGGTCTTATTATTCGGGGTTGATATAAGACCTGGATTCAGGTATTCATTTATCAATTTCTATGAAATTGATAAATAAATTTGAAAGAAGAAATTAAGTAGACTTCCAATATTGAATGAAAGTGCGAAGCATAAAAGAGACTTCTTGTATTGAATGAAAGTATTGAAACAACACAGAGAGGCCAGCGCTGCTTAGTGCCTGTGTTCCATTATTGCTATCAAGCTGGATTTGTCCAAGGTGAATTGTTTTCACTGTCACGAACATGGGCATATCGCCACTAACTTCCCACAGAAAAAGAAGAACAAGAAGGATGTTGGAGCTACGGCTGGTGAGGCCCTTGCCTCGCAATTCGAACTTGATTTCTCTTTGATCGCATGCTTGGTTTCAAGCTCAATAGGATCGGTGTGGTATCTTGATAATGGTGCTTCCTTTCAATGACGGTAGATAAGGAGATTTTTAGTGACTTGGAGGAGAAAGATCTCCAAATGCATATAGAGATGGGCAACGATGGACGATACAGTGCGAATGACATTGGTACCATTACCTTTGAGAGGGAGTCAGGTAAACCATTTCTGTTAAAAGATGTTATGCATGTTCCAGGTCTGAAGAAAAACTTGGTCTCAGTCTTGATGTTGGAGAACAGAGGTTATGACGTTTTTTTCAGCGATGGAAAAGCTTTCCTGCGACATAAAAAAAGGGGTCAAACCAAGAGGATAGGGATTTGAGTCAATAATCTCTACAAGATGGAGGTAGATGGTTGCGCTGCAATGGTGGGCAAAGAAGAAGAAGTGGTGAGCTGGGATGAGGGAGAATTATGGCACAGGCGATTGGGCCATCTTCACCATGGCACCCTAAAAATTTTGCAACAAATTTCTACTGGACTTCCCAAGGGTACACTTACGCAGTTAGATCAGTGCAAGGGATGTACTATGGGTAAGTTTGTAAAGTCTACCTTTCATGAAAAGGAGAACCATGCTTCGGTGATCCTAGAGAGAGTTCACACATATGTGTGTGGACCATTCTCGGTTGCTTCAACAACAAAACACAGGTATTATGTTATTTTTGTTGATGAATTTTCTCGTAAATGTTGGATCTTCTTCATGCAGAAGAAGGATCAAACATTCTCAAAGTTCTGTGAGTTTAAGGCATTGTTTTAGAAAGATTCAAGGAAGCAAGTGAAGGCTCTGCAGAGCAATAATGGTGGAGAATACATCTCGAACGAATTCAAAGACTTCTGTGGCAAAGAAGGAATTCAGAGAGAACTCATAATGCCTCATAACCCACAGCAAAATGGGGTCGCAGAGAGGAAGAATAGAACGATCGTGGGTGTTGCATGAGCTATGTTGCATGATCAAGGCCTACCAATGAATTTATGGGCGGAACACATGCGACATTGCGGTTTATGTGTAAAATCGTTGTCCTCATAGAGTGCTTGGCATGAGTACACCTGAAGAAGATTTTACTAGTAAGAAACCAGATGTGTCTCACTTTAAGATTTTTGGCTCATCTATTTATGTGCATGTGACCAAAAATGCTAGGAAGAAGCTGGAGCCGACTGCTGAAGTTGGGATATTTGTGGGGTACACAGAAACACCCCATAATTATCATGTGTATTTTCCAAACAGTCGAATGACTGTGGTGCGACGAGATATAAAACTCAATGTGGAGAAAGCCATGAAGTTGTTACTTGAGAGGGAGCTAGACTTACATGCAGAGGAGGAACTTTTGGTCCTCAGAGATGAGTCTCTAGATGTGGATCAGCCACAGGAAGAGGTTCATGGAGTGGAGGAGTCCACTCAAGTAGAGCCAAACATCAGAACTGGCAGAAGGCGTACCATAGAAGCTGAGAGGCTGAAGCTTGATGCGGCACAAAATGTAGGAGTCCCTACTTCACAGCGTAGACAAAGACAGTCTCCTGACTGTTTCACTAGATACATGGCTCTCATGAGAAAATGTATTGTGACTGAGCCATCTTCCTTTCGAGAAGCAGTGCAGGAGCCCATACGGGTAGATGAAATGGTGGATGAGTATGACTCCATTGTCAAAAACAGTGCTTCGGAAATTGTTCCAAGGTCGGTTGATAAATCAGTGGTAGGTTCAAGATGGATCTACAAGGTAAAGCAAGTTGCTGATGGGAGTGTTGAGAAATACAAGGCCAGATTTGTGGCCCGGGGCTTCTCACAAATCGAGGGGATTGATTATGAAGAAACCTTTGCACCTGTCACATGGTATTCTTCCATAAGGACCATCCTTGCTCTCTCAGTGAAAATGGGTTGGCGCATTCATCAGATGGATGTGAAGACTGTGTTCCTTAATGAGATCATTGAGGAAGAAGTGTACATTGAGTAGCCTGAAGGATTTGAGATCTTTAGCAGCGAGTCACATGTGTGCAGACTCAAAAGAGCTATGTATGGGCTGAAGCAAGCACCCCGTGCTTGGTACACTCGGATCGACAACTATTTCACCGGACTTGGCTTCACCGAGAGTGAGGCGGATGCAAACCTATACCAAATTATGGTGGAGGGTGAGCTTTTAATCATTTTTCTTTATGTTGATGATTTAATACTAACTGGTGATGAGTAGCTGGTACACTCATGCAAGGAGGACCTTGCAAAGGAGTTTGAGATGAAGGATATGGGCCTCCTTCACTATTTCCTTGGATTGGAAATGATGCAGGAGCATCCTGCTAAAACGTCATTGGTTATTTGGGAGACTTAGGAGGTCTTATGTTTTCAAGAGAGTTGTTTCTCTAAGTGTAATTTTAAATATTTTGAGCGATTTAAAATAGGATTTAATTAATATTGTGAGCAAAATTGTAAATGTTCTCAAAAGTTGGAGAACATGAGAGAATTTGGGATTGAGATATTTGAGAAATTATTGAATATCTTAAATTAGGAATTAGTTCATGATTTATGGGATTGAGAGGATCCTTAGGGATAAAAGAGAGATTTCAGGAATTAATGAGGACTTAGAAGAATTAGGGATTTGTCGAGTAAACTGGGGATCTAAACTAAAATTGGTTTAGAATCCATTTGTATAAATTGAATGCCTCGAAGGCATAAAATGATAGATAGGCATAGAGATTCAGGATTGTGATCGAGAGGAGGATTGGATGGAAAATTAATTGAATAGAAGAATATTTCAAATCCTCTGTACTGTGTGAATGTAGAGGTAATTGTCGAATTACCAGATGTTCATTTTTATTTCCAAAATATTTATGAGTTTTGGTTTTAGTTGAGCTTGGGTTTTATTGATTTCTTTATGCGTTAATTTATATTGGAGAGTATTATAAACTGGGTTTGTAAGACTTCCTTCTACAACAATTCAAGTGAATTTGGGTGGCCATTGAAATGCCATAAGCCATCACAGTAACCTTATTTATCTACAATAATTAAAACTTAGTTAAATGCTTAGTGCATCAGTTTGCATTCTGCAATAGAAATGGGAAACTTCCAGAAATGCCAAATCTAGAAGGCTTAATTTCCTTTGAAATAATTCTGAGTTGTTGGAATTCAAGTTGAGTTCTGGTAATTAACTGATGTGTATATGTTTCCTTTTAAGATTCCACGTTCACTATCAAGGTGTAACAATCTGGTTGTATTGTTTAATTAAAGAGCTGTCACTCATTGATGCATAAATACCATGGTTTTTTTCTGAAGAAATGTTGAATTTGGTGAATTTGAAGAAGTGGGACAACTGGCTGTGTAGAGAGTTCAAGATGAAACGAACTCATTGATCTGCGGTCAGACGCGATCGCAATTTAATTGCAGGGAGTCTAATACCTAATTAGATATGGAATCTATTAACACAGACTTTAGGAAGCAATAGAACCGTCCAATTACAATAGCGGATAGATCAACAGAGGTCGCATAAAAAGTTGTGTGGAGTTTAAAGGATAAATTGGATGCGATATTTTATAAGCCAGGTTTAATAAGTTAAGAAATCTGTCCAGCATGTATTCAATCTGACGGCCTTCGCATGAGAGTTATTGATCCAACGAAATCACATTCAAACTTGCATGGGGTTTAATAAGAATTTTGGATGCAATAGTTTAATGAAAAGGGTTTTAATATTGATTTAAATCTGTCACTAAACCAACAAAATTCGACTCAGCAAATATTTGTTAGGTGTGGTTTTATTATTACTGCACTTTATAAAGGTTATACAATTATGCTTCCGTCATTTATGAAAGGGTTATAAAATGAGTGTTAACTGGCTTTGAAGTCCATGGGTAATTACATTTGTGAAAAAAAATAGCCCGACTAAGAGTTATATCATAAAATGAGATAGTTTGATGTTGGCAAATATATACATATGCATTACATATGCATATTGTGGGCAAAGGTGCAGCTACGTTGCACTAGGAAATATGGGAGCGAGAAGGTGAACCTTTTGTGTCTCAATGCAAGTATGCAAGGGAGATACTCGTTAAGTTTCACATGGCAGGTTGCAAACCCATGGATACTCCTCTTCCAAGAAACTGGAGGAAAGAGGACGCTACATCTGGAGAAGTAGTGGATGCTACTGTCTATCGACAGTTGATGGGTTTGCTCATGTATTTAGTTAATACAAGACCAGACATATGCTATATGGTGAACCATCTTAGTCAAGCGATGGTTAAGCCTACCAAGCTCTTTTGGAAGGCGGGAAAGCATGTGCTGAGATATCTCAGGGGCACATTTGAGTATGGCTTCTGGTACAGACAGATGTATGAGGTGAAGTTGCATGGCTTCATGGATGCAGATTGGGCGGGCAGCCCAATGAACAGAAAGAGCACATCAGGAGGGGTCTTCAGTATCGGATCTACAGTTGTTTCTTGGTACAACAGGAAATAGAGATCCATGGCACTTAGTCCAACGGAAGCGGAATACATGGTAGCAAGTCAAGCTGCATGTGAGGCTATCTGGATGAGAAAGATCCTGGTTGGTTTGTTTGGTTTTCATTTAGATCCTACAATGATTCATTGTGATAATCAGAGTTGCATTAAAATCTCGATTAATCATGTGTTTCATGATAGATCTAAGCATATAGATATCTGATATCATCATATCAAAGATTGTGTGCAGTGGAAGATCATGTTGCTTCAGTACATTCCTATGGAAGATCAGGATGTAGATATTCTGACGAAGGCGCTGACCAGGAGCAAATTCGAATACCATAGAGACATGATCAGGGTGAAGGATAATCCCTTTCTGGTTGAGAGGGAGGGTTGAGATTCAACAAGATGATGATCCTAGTGAAAATTAAGCACCTACACTAGGTGGGGCTCGCAGGCTATTTTTACAATGGTGAGCAAATTATATTTATAGTGGGAGTCTATTATAGATGGTTGAGAAGATTCTATTTATGGATGGGGTTCTATTTTTGGAATGCATGTGCAGAGTCTTTTCGTAGATCGCATGTCTAAAAATAGAATGCATGTCGATTATTATTATCTCTTAATAATAATTAGACAATAAATAATAATCTATTCTCTTGGAGCACTTGATTTCAATTAACTGATGTGGCAAACTAGTTGACTGAAGGAATTTCAAGTCATAAGGTTGGTTGGTGGGACATGCAATTGGACTTAGTTGTAACTGAGTGATTCGAAGTTGTAACAAAGTTGGATGTGTAGTTATGTGAGTTGTAAAGTAGTTTAACTCAGTTAAGCGAGTTAAACTCAGTTGTGCTAGTTGTAACTAAAGATACACTAGTGAGAGATCAATGAATTAAATATTAAATTAATTCACATGGAGTGATCTCACATGCAACTGAAGATTTACTACTGTTAACTACATGCATGTAAGATCCAATGGAGACCCAGTTGAGAGATAGGTGAAAGGGACAATTTGACTATCAGTTGTGACATTAGTGGGTGCACACTTGCAACCAAACACACATTGGAGATGCCAATGAGGATTGCGCAGTCAAGGCAAGGCAAGATCGAATTCATTCAGGGATTGTGATCAACAAGGATTGCGTAGTGGAGGCAGGCTGTCAGGAGGCAGTAAATTGGTGCATGTATTTGCCAATTTTTGTATGAAAGTGTGAGACGATTGTATATTGTACTGAGAGCTCTTGGATTAGAGTTTTGTATGAGATTGTTTCGCGATCCATGATATATGCATAATATATGATAGTGGGGTTTTTAGCTTTATGCTTTCCCGGTAAAAAACATTTATGTTATGTGTGATTGATCTTTCTTCATGTGTTTGCAATTGGCGATTAAATTTCTGCCAAGATTTAAGTAGAAGGATTATGTATTTAACAGCGACATATAATTGTTAGATCAGGAGAATCGAGGAAATACATAATTGTATTAAAATTTCTACATTTTCCACCTAACCATAAGCATCCAACATTGATGCTACCCAAGTTAGGCTATGAGCCATTACAGTGACAAAAACTAGCTATAAAGTCACAAGTCACTCAACCCAATCTAATTTATCTAAGGCTTAAACTAAAAATCTGTGTAACATCCCCTTCCATGTATTATAACATGTAAAGTAGGGATGTGAACAAGTTTAAATATCTCAATATAAATTGGAACTCGTGAAAAACACCAACACCACTTAAATTCAACTAAATAATGTAGCATAAATAAACATGAATAAAATTAGTAAGTGCAAAGATTTAAATCCATGTCATCCATAAACAAAGAATAATCAAGAATTTTAGGATTTTAAATAGAGATTGAAAACTGGAGATAAAACAATTATCTTTTAATTTGAATGGTCCAAAAAACTAGTTGCATGTGAGAAATTTTCCACCTAACTATACACATCAAATATAGATGCTACCAAAGTTAGGCTACAAGCCAACAAGGTGAAGGAAACTAGCCATAAATGTACGGGTCACTCAACCCAACCAAATTTCTTTAAGGCTTAGTTATTATATTCACTATTAAGCACTCTAGGTAGCTCGTCCAACCATCAAATGGTCATTACATTCCCATTCATTACCAACACAACATGAAGAAGATAGTTTCCTTCTTAATTCAACACTCCCCTAGAGTATTCTTCCCTCATAGTGTTCTTCAATGTAGGTTGAAAGAACCCATCCCGATATCCGCCTTTTAGGAATAAATTGGAAGAACAAAACTTTAGCTCTAAGACACCCAATGGTTAGAAATTATTAAGAGAAAGCTAAGTTTCCTAAATCCAACTTCAATGCTCCTCCACGACCATATATATCTCTTCATAGGTCAATGGATTGCCTTCCCATAGCTAGTTTTCCAATTTCAAGTGTGTATATGAGTCTAGAACATGGGGGTTTTAGTCTTTAGATGTAAGGGCCCTTTCACATCAATTTATAAGTCCAAACTACAACCAATGTCCCTACTTTTAGGGCCCTTTCACTTTAGTTTTAGGTCCACCAAACATACTTTCCCTAATATCCTACTTGACTATAACTCGAACAATGATTTCATTGATTGATATTCGTGTTAGTTAGTGTCTTCCTCAGAGATTACTTTAGTGTGCATTAAGCTCCCCTGCATCATTCTTCAACTTGATTAACTTTACTCCCCTTAATACCTTGTTGTTTTCAATGACAATTCAAATAGTTAAATGCTAACTAATCATTCATTCATAACTAATTTACCATTTCGATCCCTTTTGTTGTTTATGAGGTTTATTGAGTTGATAAGTTCTCTCCAACTCAATAGGATAGAGATGTTGTAATGTTTAACATTTTGAATTGGTCAAATTACATAATGTAAAAATGTTAAGATTTTTTCTACTGCGATTGAAATCGAACTAAAATCAAGAGACAACAAATTCTTCTACTATTATGCAGAAAGGAAAACACACAATAGAAGCACATGCAATAACATGCAACCATTAAAACACAAGGGAAACAATGATTTTACAAGGGAACCCAATTATGAAAAACCCCTCCGCTGCTTTGCATTAATTCATATGAGAGTATGGATCAATTACAATGTCTTGTTTCAGTCTTGAAGCACACCTTGCACTCCAATTTTGTTGTCCTACTCGCTGACCTGCTATAACCAACACTTTTCCAATTCAAGCCTCAATCTTCCTCCTATTTCCTCGCACAATCCTAGAGGAAATTAGCCCCTAAAAAATAGGACAATTCCCTATTTCCTTGCTTAAGCCTTAAAGGAATTGATCACCTGCTATGATGCAAAACATGTACACTCAGGTAGTATATAATTAACAACTACAATGTGCCTTTTCCTCCACTCAACTTATAAAATTTTAATTCCATGCATGATTGGGACTATTTTCAGTAAATTGATTTGTTAACTAAGAGATTAGTGAGTTAACAACTGCTATAACTACTCAACTGAACTCCTACTAACTCCACTAAAGACTAAAGCTCAATTAACTAAGTTTAACTAACAATAATTCCACTAGATTGCTAGATTTTAGCAATCAACCCATGCACAACTCTACTTCTAGCCTATAACTTGAATTTACTGATTTAACTAGGAGACAAAGCCATGTCACTTCAACTAACTACAACTCAAGTCATCCTACTAATGTGTAAAATCGAATTTCTCAAGTTAACTAAGACACAAGTCAAATGAAGCCTTTTCTTACTACAATTTCAACACTCCCTCTTAGCAAGAAAAGGATTTTGTACAATCCCAATCCTGCCCCAGTGTAGGAATGTACTGTAACTAAAAAATCCCTCTCACTATTATTGTTTCTATTGTAACAACTGCAACTAAGAAGCATCCAAAATACTTAATCAACTATGTGTCTGAGCTGCAATTGTCTCCTGAGTCTCTGACTGCTACTAGCCTGTATCTGTCTCCTAAGATATGACTGCATCAATTGACACTGATCCTTCTGCTACTAAATGTGGTGGGCCCCTGCACCAAGGGTAATGATCCATGAGAATAGTATACTACAATTGATGCTGCTCTCCTATGTACCCTTCCCGAATATATGAAACTTTAGGACTAAAGCTCTACATCGTCCCACCTCACTCTTGGAGGTATGACTGCATGCATGAAGAAATCTACCTCTAGCTTGCAGAGATTTTTAACTCGAACACAAATTGATTTTACTTGTCTGATAGTAACATGCTTCATAAAATCTTTCCTCTTACTAAACAACACATCATATCCACAGTCTTCAAGTACAACTACAAAAAATAGATTTTTCTTCAGACTAGGCACATACATTACATCCTTTAGGTGAATATGGGAGCTTAAATATCTCTTAAAGGTGATAGTGCCAATCCCTTTAGTATTATACCTTCCATCATCTCCAAGATCTATGTGTAACTGTAGGTCCTTCTCCTCCAAGTTGTTGAAGAACTCCTTACTTCCTGTCATGTGATATGAAGCACCAGAGTCTAGGTACTACTCATTCCCTCTTACTGTGCTTTCCATGCAAGCAATGAGGGTGAAATCCAACTCGAATCATGATGCAAGAGCATCTCCTCCCGCTCCTCCTGCAGGCTCCTTACTATATTTCCTATGTGGACACTTGGTTGGATAATGTCCATACTCATGGCAGTGAAAACATTTAACTTTACTAAGGCCTTTCTTCTTGCCATGGTTTTGGTTGAATTTGGCCTCACCTTAGCCCTTCTTGCCTTTGGCATTTTTTCCTTTACCAACTAGAGCAAAATTTTCTTCCTCGTCATATTTGGATGTGACACTATCTCTAGTGTTTCTTCTGATCTCCTCATGCACCAAATTAGACCAAAGTCTCTCCCAATTTGGTAGCTTGTCTCTTCCATTAACTGAATCCTAATAGCTATGCTAGGATTTCAGAAGGCCAAGGAGTGATAAGCTCACAAGTTAAAATGATGGCACATTTTATCCTACTCCACCAAGTTCATCTCGAACCAGAGTGAATCTAGATAGGTAATGAGGAATAATTTCATTTTTTATGCATTCGAATGCTCATGAGTTTATATCTAAATGCCAATTTATTGGAATCCTTGCTACCATGGAATAGATATGTGAGAGTTTTCCACATTACAAAAGGAGTTTCCTTTCCATGCAAGTTCGAAACCACATGATCTCTGACACCCTTTAGAATAATCCTGCTAGCCTTTGTTGTGTCTTTCTTCCACCGAGCAAGTGCTTGTGCATCTGATGCTATCGGTTTTAGAATATCAGTTTGTGTATATTCCCATTATCCATTGTCATCCAGGATAACTTCCATATTTTCTTTCCAAGCAAAAAAATTTGAGGTGCCCACCAATGCATACTCAAGCCTCAATCCGTCGAAATACATTTGTCATGCACTGAGAGAATTTTCACCAAAAACTTTGCAAATCGAAATTTCTCCGAGAGAAGATTTGGAACAAGGTTTTTATGTAGTCTTCCAATGCTTTGATACCATGTAGAAATTTCAGAAATTTTCTAATGCTAATGAAATTGAATTGAAATCAAGAGACAAGAATTTATTCTACTATTCTACGAAAAGGAAAACACACGATAAAAACACGTGCAATAACATGCAACCATTAAAACACAAGGAGCACAACGATTTTAGAGGGGAACCCAACTAGGAAAAACCCCTCTGTTGCTTTGCATTAATTCAAATGAGAATATGGATCAATTACAATGTCTTGCTTCAATCCTGAAGCACACCTTGATTCTGATCTCCTGCTCACTAATGAACACTTTGCTAATTCAAGCCTCAACCTTCCTCCTATTTCCTTGTGCAATATTGGAGGAAATTAACCCCTAAAAAATAGGAGAATTCTCTATTTCATTGCGCAAATCCTGAAGGAATTGATTACCTACTGCGATGCAAAACTTGTGCACTTAGGTAGTATATAATTTGCAATTACAATGTGCCTTTTCCTACACTCAACTTAGGCAATTTGAATTCCATGCATGATTGAGACTATTTTTAGTAAATTGATCAGTTAAATGAGAGATCATTGAGTTAACAACTGTTATAACTACTCAACTAAACTCTTATTGACTCCACTAAAGTCTAGAGCTTAGTCAACTGAGTTTAACTAACAATAACTCCACTAGATTGCTAATTTTTAGCAATCAACCCATGCACAACTCTACTTCTATCCCATAACTAAATTAACTAGTTTAACTAGGAGACAAATCCATGACACTCCAACTAACTGCAACTCAAGTCATCCCACTGATGTCGAAAATTGAATTTATCCATTTAACTAAGGGACAAGTCAAATGAAGCCTTTTCTCGCTACAATTTCAACACATAAAACTAAACTAAAATAAAACAAAAACCATAAAATTAATAATTATATTTATAGTGATCATTATAATTAATTATACTTAATAATTAAACCATACTAGATTTATCTTAACTTTGGATCTACCAAGCTCCGAGAGGGAACAAATCCCTTGAGATGAAAACCTCTTTTAAATTGAAAAGAGATTTGATCCCTGTCAATGCTTGGCAGATCCAGAGTTAAGATGGATCTAAAATGGTTAATGCTTATTTATTGTATGTTTGACTTGCTTCAAGTACAATGATCTCTTTTGCTCATCAGAGTTCTTCACATCGATTTTTGATTAATGTCAACCCTCCTATCCCTAATACTTATCTTTTTATGATCATACACATTGTTTGCCTATTATTTACCCTCAAGGTGAGTTCCCTTTTTGGTTTTGTGAGTATGGATTTCTCTACTAAAGATTCAAATTTCTCTAGTAGTAGTTAAAATTTCTATATAATAGTTTGGATTTTTTATAATCAACAACTTTTTTGTGCAATTTTTTTTCCTTTCTTTCGGATCTCACACCTAGTTTCAATTAGCTTATCTTAACCTTATCATATTTCATAGTAGGCGCTTCTATCAAATGAGGATTTTATCTACATCTTATCCTTGTAGACTCCCATACCTATATGTACACGCACCATGACAAAACAAAAAAGTGAACTTAAGTTTATTCTATATTAAATATTAAATCCTTCCTATTAAATGATTAAAAAATTACACACTGAAAAATTTGATCATTCTGTGCGTTTGATATATTTAAATTTAAGATGAATTTAAATTTATTTATATAAATATATAGTTATTTCATTTTATTTTTTAATGTAATATTATGTTTTTTTGTTACTTATTTATTGAAATAATAATAGTACAAAATATTGTTACAAACGATCACGAGCTTGGCTAGGGGCAACATGAGATGCTGCCACGACCAATAGTTTCTAAGATGGACACTTGGAAGGGTGGTGGGCTGCCCAATAGAGGGAAACCAACCCAACCACCCCCACAACCTGAGAGCCACATATATTGTCTGTAGAGCAAAATACCTTTGTTTAAAAAACATAGATATGGTGAGATAGAGGGCATGACCCTGGTCAAAGAAACAAAAAGACAAGAAAAACCTATTATGGGTTGGATTCTGACTGCACTTCCACTTCTTCTTCAATCCAGGTTGCATGAGGCGATGAGGGTGGAGTGAGACGCATAATGGGTTGAATGAACTTCATCGCCTTGTGCTGAGACGCCGTCGGAGGGATGATCTACAGGGGAGCATTGCCCTGTTCCGATTGAGATCAAGAACACCCCTAGGAGGATCCCGCGCACCACCTAAAGCCTGCAAACTAGCCGAAGCCTGAGAACCATCCGAATCCTGAGCATCATCTGCAGAGTCTGATTGGAAGCCACTAGAAGGGTCCAAACTAGTGTCGCTGGAAGTCAAATGAGGCTGTGCACCAAGGAGGCCTTGCGCTTGGGACGACGAAGAAAACGAATACCTCAGAATGGTGGACTTGCACAGAGGACGATTGCTGGGCTTTTCCTTCAACTCACGACCTCATTTGCACTTAACCAGGGGAGGGGGATCCAAAATATCCTCAAGTAGGCCGTGAAGATTTTATGCCTCACCTTTTCCTCTGATAGGTTGGAGAATCTCCCTGTCATGCGCCATGGGGTCCCAAATCTGTGTCGCAGAGAGAAGGGGCAAGTTCCCAGCGAGGATAAAACTGTTAATTCGCTCCGTAGCCAATTGCCTTTGCCACAATGACTAGAAAAAGAGATTTTTCATTGCCCAATACCTATCACCTGCTGAATTGCTGCAAATGCCCTTGAGGAGGTGATGGTCTTCTTCAGATTTCTCTACCAGCTCCCTGATGTGGCTGGGGAGCCCCTTGTCGAAACCATCCTGAAGATGCAGCGGGTCTAATTCTCTCTCAGGGTTCCTACACGCGGCCCGCTGCAATCTTCTTCCTCCCTAACTGCGCCAACAATGGGCCTGCTCCTTGGTCATGCTGGCCACCTGATAGTCAGTCTGCGAGCTCTCGAACACCTAGAAAAAGATAAGCAGGACAACCCAAGAACCATGCCAGATGCACTGATGAATTGACGCCATGAGCCTGCACTTGGAGGATAAGAAGCCTGGAGAATACACCGAACTGCAGGGAATGAATGCAAACTCGTGTGGAGGAGACATCCACTTGCTGTCCATTAAACCTTCGCACCAAACAATGAACCCTAGAGCCAAGAGCTAAGAGCCAAGAGTCAAGAACCATGAAACCCTAGTCCTTTTTATCTCGGGGGAGGTGGTGGCGTGTGCTGTCGTCCGGGCACCACACACCAACCCTTACGCACCATGCGCCCATCCACTTGCCCTCTTCACCTAGCACGTGCAGCGTTAATAACCATGTCCCTTTCTGCGGCTAGGTCACTCACATCCACAAGGCTAAAGATGGCCTATGGGACAAATTGCTTCTCTATCTAGCTCTTGTATTTGACCCTTTTCTTGTGAAGTTTCACAATTAACTCTCCTAGCTTCTCGACAAACTCCTCGCTGAATAGATTATCCCAAGAGCTAGCTACCAAAATATGTACATAACTTTCCCTACTGTCTTTGAAGGCCTCACATTCTAAAGTGAAATATTTATCTGTTTCCACTTTTCCGGAAGAGCAAAAAATACATGCTCTTTCCTCTCATAATTTTTTTGGCCTTTTCCAGCACCCTGTTTCACAACAGAGTTGATGAGAATTAGTCCTTAATCGAGCAATAAGAATTTTGGCTCTCCAATAAATATTGGCCCTTATGTATGCTTTTTGTTGATGATTATGAGTGGGATTAAACTCTTCAATATAATACTTTTTCTTTCTCCATAGCTCCTTCTCTCAAGTACATTTGTGGAACTTATCCATAACAAAAGCTCTTATCTCTTTACTGTTTGTGGGACACATGCTTAAGCAAATGCCCCATTTGCTAAATCATTTGTTATTTTTCCATATCCAAGTCTTTTTTATTTTGCACAATATGCCATTAAACACAACCTTAGGCCATATGCCCTCTTCCATTTGCTCAATTTTTTTCAATTACCTTATATAGTGTGAGTGGGCTTAATGGTTAAGAGTATGTCTTTCCTTTTAAGAGGTCACATGTTTAATAATTATATTTATAATTAATTGTAAATAAAAATTAAACCAACTTAAATCCATATTAACTCTGGTATCAAATAGCTATGCAAATCAAATTAAATTTAAAGCTAAAATAACTCGAGAAATCTAATTTGATGTAAAAATCTATGAGAACAATTCTCATACTATAATAATATACCTCACTACTCTACTGTATATTCAATTATAAAAATTATAAGAAAATTATCCAAAAGTTTGGTGTGGGTGGTGGTGCGATTAAAAAAGTCCAATTCTCTTTTTAACACCAAAAAAAACCACATAAACCACTAAAACTACGTAGAAGCGATGAGTTAATTTGGCCGGTAAAGGAGGAAGAAGCACTTCCGAGAAAAAAAACCAAAAGACAAAGCACTTTCATTTAAAAGATTATAAGATTATAAAAGTGAAGCCATCGTGAACGCGGGTCTAGGAAACAACACTAATTGATTTCCACAACAAATATAGTTCTGGTTTTGAAAGAAAACACACTCAGATTCACATTAGCTCCCTGCAGGATTTATTTCTCTGCAAAACCTTGGACTGGTTATGTGAGATCGTATACGTGTGTCCGTGGATAGCAGTTGCAGAAGGAAGATCAGCCGAGAGATCCGCCAGACGAAAATGAGTGGCCATGACTCCAAGTATTTCTCTACCACCAAAAAGGGGGAGATCCCAGAGCTCAAGGACGAGCTCAATTCTCAGTACAAGGTAGGTCAACGGTTCAATGCCCTCTGCCATCTCTGTTATCTCTTATTTTAGAAATTTTCTCCCAGATCTTGCATTGCCAGCGATGAAGCGCAATTTGTTGATTCACTGAAATCGACATAGCACCTTCTATCTGCAAACTATGGCGGAAATATTGTATATGCTTCATATGGGGTTTTTGGTAATTCACTGGTTTTTCTCTGCTGTTCCATTTTCCCAATTATGATCACTGCGGTTATGAATTAGATCAGCTACACATAATCGGAAGACCTACATTAAAACTAGATGAAGATTAGCCCAGATCATTGTTTGAACAGGGATGGATCTTATAGAAACCCAACTACTAGATCAAACGGATTATCTACAAGCAGAGCAAGCCCTACTGCCAGCAAGAGTCTCGATTAGCTTCGGACCTCAGCTTATGATTTGTTCCCCTTTCCTTTGTTCGATGCTTTATCTTATCAATGTCATTTTGCAGATCAAACCCAATGCATTGAATTGACCATGGGCCTTTTAGAGTGAATCAGTTCTTATAACGTTCGTGTTGTGTATGATCCCCTGATCATGACCCCAAAAACAATGATATTATTAAATTGCTCTCTATTTTCCCCGGACTTCATTTCTGAGTCCATGTGGTTACAAACCCGGTCTTTTCGACATAGCGTAAGCACTCACACGACCTAGATCAAAGTGCTTGTCCTTATGGATCGGTACATCCCCACAGCTAGGAATGGAAATAATGGACCGCCTTATGGAAAGTTTTTCCCATGCTAAGCCACTAGCCTCCTCCAGGCTGTCATCAAATTCAAAATGTATTACACAAGTATTGATAAAAAAGGGTAGATACTGGATACAACGGATATTTTATTTCTTGAGCTTGTCGTCTTGTTATAGCAATGTTATTTGCAGCACTGGCAGCTCCAATGACAACAGATGGAACAGTAATACTGTAATAGCCATAGATGGACTTGGAGGAGGGTGATAACAGAAACACGGACATTCTTTCCTGTCCTCTGACCTTTATTAGCAGTCTTTGGCGACTGAGTCATGATTTCTGTGATATGAATGAAGAAGAATGCTGTTGTTGGAGAAATGAAAATCTAGGAAGTTAAAAAGCCTTCAAATATCCTAGAATTTATTCAAATATTATTTCTCTCCTTCACATGCATAAAATTAGAGCGTTTTCCTGTGGCTGAAAGTGAAAAAAAGATGGGCAAATTGTTTTTTTGTTCCGATTTTGTTTTGGTCCCCTGCGTGTCCAATATCTCGCGACATGCTAGGGAATATGTTGGACATGAGTTTGACATGTGTCCCGTGTTAGACAACAACAGGAAAAGTGTCAACTTGTGCCCATCAAAAGAGGACACTTGTCAAACTTGTGTCCTTAGGTGTCAAGCTATTTCCCCATGACAATGGTCCTGCGCAAAACTGTAGCAAGCAAGTCCAGGTGCTGGCTTGTAGACCATGCATCCTGTTCCTGCTATTGCAACATTTTGATTTCTCCATTCCATCAATCATGGAATCTGGAATTTATTTCCAGTTATGCATTTATTATATGATATATACAAAATTAGAGACATAACCTATAATATATTGCAGTATATTAACTTGTTTCATATATGCCTGGTTTGGTAACGCTTGTCATGTCACGTGAATAATCCATCATATAGCATGAAAGGGAAGTGTGCTAACAGCCCAAGGTGGAAGGATGTGTGATGTGTCGCATCGTGTGATAAACTAAAAAGGAAGGATCTGTGACCAAGCAGCAGATCAAGAAAACTGGAATATATGGACAGCATATGTCTTGAGTCTTGACTCTTAAGTTACTTCGCAATATTGAATATGCCAAACTTAAATGGGGTGCATACCTCCCAACTATAACAATGATGATGGGTTGGACAACTTCTATGAAATAACATAATATCTCCCAATAGCCCCAATTATGACAGTATTAAGGAATCAAGGAGTCGTATACAACATTGTTTGTAAATGAGTGTGATAATCTCTCATAAGTACTAATTTCTCACACATTGTTCATGTGGGCCTAGTTCCAGGCTGACCTATTAATTAAATTTTATATAGGTGATCCATTATATTGGCTAGAGCGTGATAGCATGTATCCATGGCCCTGCCAAGTATTCTTTTGAACATGAGGCTTCTTTTGTTATTAGTTGTGTTCGCTTTCATCATGATAAGGGTGTGAATAAGGCTTGACCTATGGTTCAATTGCTTCAGAACATTTATCTTTGTTAGGTCTCCACTCTTGCTCATTGACCCACATAATTTGATCTCATTTCCATCTCGATCAGAGTTTTGATGTCCATGTCGAAAAACTCTTCGAGTTTGACTCTTACTCGTGAGTCTGTCCGACTTCAAAATCGAGCTGTTTCAACATGGATGCAAGTGTGACTCATTATTGTCAAGTCAAACTTGTTGGTGATGAGATAAATTTGCAAGAGCTCACAAGTAAAACTCTAACTAATGAGTATTTGTTGAGTTTTTCATTGCTTGCTAAGTTTGACTCTTGATCCCGATGAAAAAGATTGATTGATATATGCAGATGATTTATAAACAAAACAACACAAAACAATCATTTTTGGTTATTTTTCCATGTTTATTTTTGGAGTTCAGGTGAGTACTAATAGAGCTCTCACACTTCAGCCTCGTCAAGTCATTTTCTGAGCTAAAATTCAACATTGGTTATGCCTTACTCGTTCTTAACTAGACCTTCTTCTTCATATCCCATCTTTTGCAACAATTTCATACCAATTTCTTGACTACCAATCGTTTCATTCATTTGTCGCATTTGATCTATAACTCCGATGGAAGAGATGTATCTCATTCACATGTCAGTAACGCTAATAAACTAAAAAATAAAAATTGAGGTTTGATGTTTCAAAAGGCGTTCATTAATTTCAATCATTTTGAAAAAAAATAGAAGAAAAGACTAGTATGGATCCATCTTAACCCTGGATCTTTTAAGTAGTGAGAGGTTTACATGTGTCTTTTTGATCTCTCCCGGTGCTTAATAGATCCAGGTTTAAGATGGACCTATGCTAGTTCACTTATATTCACATTTGACTTTGCAGGTTCTCTGGATAAAAAGTAGCTCTGTGAAAGAAAGAGAGGCTAAATTGAATGAAACCATAGAGAACTGAAAATAACAATCACATGCCATTTTGAAGTTATTAAGAAACCCAAAATAGCAATCACATTCATAACTCAAGAACTGCAATGAGGGGCTTATAGTGCCAAAGTGATTCGTATTATATGCACATCACAATCTGAATTTGTTAAATTGTAGAAGTTGCTCTCTACACATTGGAGAATGTGTGCTAGATTTGTGGCAGTACAAACTCATATCAAACATACACATGGCAGAGGCCATATGATCATGGACAAGAGGCCATAATCAAAGGATATTAATTTATTAAATCCACATAGTAACCACACTAATAGACATCAACATACAAACATGTTTGAAATATGGAAAATGGTGACCCCACTGGGTTGTTATCAGAACTGGAACTGGGACAAAGACTGAATGAAGGTTAGACTGGGACAAGACTTGACTGGAATTGGCGGAGGACTGGGTTGAAGAATCAGTCTTACATAAACATGCAAACTTTAGTAAAAAGTATGTTATATTCACGTGTGATGTACATTAATGTAAAGCAAACTATCAGACCGAAATATGCAAAGTTTGGTCATGTATATAGCATGTAAGGGTGAATATAGCAAAATATCGCAAAGTTTTAGACACGTCTGAAGCAAAATATTAAATCATTGAGGCTCACAATGGCCTCTAGATACCCAAAAACATAAAGCTGCATCCTAGAAGCTACAACAAATAACTATATATCATCAAAACCATTCCCTATACTGGGATCCATCATCCTCATAATAAATAGCATTGAAAGCAACCCACAAACAATGCCAAATCAGCTCCAAGGTCAATCTGAATCAAGTCTCTTCACCACAGCTCCACAATCTCCAAATACTCACAATCACTGAATGCGAGGTTTTAGGGAAATTTGGGGAGGGTTTTCTTTTTATCTTCCACCTGGGAATTGTATGCTGGTTCTAGAATGGTTCAAAACAGAACTGGCCTGAACTGGTTTGTTCAGGAATCAGTATGGAATTGTCCTTCCGGTGTATTTCAGCTACTGGTTTGGGGTTGCTCGCAGCGTGGGTGTGGACCAGTTCGGACTGGCTGTTATGAATAAAATATATATGAAATAATACAAATAATGTAAACAATTGGTGTACCTCTTCATTAATTAATTAACCAGTAATTACTAATTAGTTGTTCCTAAGGACATGACCGTTGGTGAAGAGGTATCTTCCTAGGGTATATAAGCAAACCCTCACCCTCATTTGTAATCATCTCACTTGTATTCAAATATTTTTATATACAATTATTTGTCCTACAATGAATGTCTTTGTCTTTGAAGTATTGTAAAGAATATTGCTGCATATATGAACTTTGTTCGTTACACTGGCTGATTCCAATTCTGTCCAGTAGTTTTGATAACACCACGTAAGCAGCAAAACCATAGTTAATGGGTCAAAGTAGAAGATAATAGAGAGCTCATATAATGAGCATAGAATTAATGATTAATCCAGAAGTAAACTATAAAACGAAAGATCAGAAGATGAAAATTTGTGAACTAGTCCAAATGGAGTGTATTCCATATTCTCCTCTAGGTGTGCCCGTTTCATTAAAAATTGAACTGCTAGAAACATAAGAAGTAATCTGTCAACGGACTTCACCATATTTTATTTCCAAGGGAAATGGAAACTACAGTCATTTTGAGATTCTGTCCTAACCATTTTATGGTCACTGGAATCGTATATAAGAATGATGGTAGCATGAGTGTTCGTGGGGCCAGGAGACTATTTTTCTAAGAAATCGGGAACTCTTCGAGTAGTTTTGCCCAAAACTTATGCAATATGGACTATAAAAAGCATTTTATGAAAAATCTAGGAGCCTCTCGAAATGCTTTTAGATAAAGTTGTTTAGGGAGTGAAATCAAGAATGGGAGGAGTCACAACCATTATAGATAATAATCCACTAATAATGACACAATTAAGTATAATAGTTTGGGCACGGCTTAGCCATTGACAAGTTTAGAAGGTGTGTTTTTGTGAGGTCAAGCATAGAAAAGAGTGGGGGACACCTATTTAGTCAAGGTATGACATTATCAATTTAAATGTTAGCAGACCAAGCTTGTTTTTATACAACTTAAAGAAAATCATGATTTTTGCTGTGGTTTCGAGAAGAAGTCTTTGTGTGGCATAGTTGTTTGGCCGTGCTTGCTGCTTGTCTTTGGGGGGACAACTAAATGATGATGTCCATGTGGATAGCTAATGTCGATTGGGATGTTAACAAGGTGTTCACACAATAGTACATGCTGTCTTTTGACATTAGTAGCTCGTCATGTCTGCTAGAAAATTCAATTTTTGAGAAAATCTTGTGCTTGAAACAAGTTCAGTATTGGAACTGATATTCCCCAAAATTATGACACAGACCAGAATTGGAACTTGTTTGCCCTGAAAATAATGAATCAGACCATAATCGGAACTGGTTTGCCCCAAAATTATGAATCAGACCAGAATTGAACTGAAACCAGCTGGAAAACTGATATAAAAACTGGTTGAATAAAAGTGCATAAGACATTCAAAGTTTTACAAAAATATATAATATATATATATATCAATGTAAATTCAAATCATTAGACACCAAACATGCAAATTTTTGCTCATTTATGTTGCAAGAAGGGGTCAAACATTGAGATATAAGTTCTGAGATACATCTGATTGAAGTTTCGTGAGAAAACACATAAACATTGAGGCTCTAAATTGACTCTAGAGTCCAAAAGTAGTCATACTATATCATATAATCTAATCACTACATTACGTCCCCTAGTTCTACATCACATCCAAATTTGCTGTAAGATTCCCTTCCAATAATTTTTCATAGTTTGAACAGTTTTCTGAGTTTATACTTTAAGCTTTCACTAATGCCTTTCGTCAAACAGTTTAAATACACACTGCTGTAGGTTCACTTTTCAAATTTCAACTCCCAATTAGGAAATATCCGAAAATGTCACTGTGTTTTAACTTTTTTGAGTTCAGTATGTATTTTTCTGTGGTATTTTGTCAAACACTTCATGAATATTCTGCTGCAGGTATGCTTTTCATAATTTAATCTCAAATAGGCACACACAGTGATCATCACTTAATGAAATAATGCTTCACACTGATATTGACTGATTTATAAAATTCCTAAACACAAGGATAGTGCTGCTTCAAATTTATTAATCAGGGAATATAAACCCAGATAACATTACATTTATCCAAAATAAAAAGAGTAGTGGCAACAAATAGAGGAACCTGGTATACTAGCAGCACGATGTCCTTCGGTATTTGAACAACTTTCAGTGTGACTTCAGCAGTGCACTTCCAGGCGATTGTTCCCAACTTCACTGTGTAATAACCAGCTGATACAGCCTCCAAATATACAACATCCAACAAGCAAATTCGTAAGGGCTCTTGACTGATATGCAAGGACTTTTCACCTCTGTTCCAAGCTATGTCACATGGTTTGGGTTCGAATTCGAGTTCGGCAACGATTAAGTTCGATTCGAATTCAAATTTTCCGATGAGGTTCGTAATGAGGTTCGACATTAGGTTCGACTATATATATTTTTCAATATATATATATATATATATGGCATAAAATAAAATAAATCAAAATCAATCAATAAATTATAAACTATGAGTACGAATTTTGATTAGTAAAAACTATGAATAACAAATTTTTATTTGTAAAGTGGACTTTGTTAAATATAGAAATGATAATTTATGTTAAAAAAGTCATAAGATTTATTAAAATCGAACTTCATGGAAAAGAAATCATAAAATTCGCCTTTAGGTTCGATTAGGTTCGGCATTAGGTTCGACATCAGGTTCGGCATTAGGTTCGGCATTCAGGTTCGGCGAACCTGATTGAATTCGAAATTTTTTTTTAGGTTTGCCGAATTTCGAACCTCAAGCTTTAGGTTCGGCGAACCCTATGACATAGGTTCCAAGTGATAACTTGGCTCACAGAGAACAAAAGCAATTCCACAGTCCCTACGCCCAACAACAAATGAAAAATGGTGCTGGAAATGATTGATATCGGTCCCTTGTGGAAAAAGATTACTCCCAACAAGCAACGATAGCCCAAAGTCTGTCTTATGGTAAAGAAGACAGCCCTTCCATGCTCAGAACTTGGCCTCCACAGGCCAATACATTATCCAGAAGGTAGATGGAGCAGTTCAAAGTCTTCCTTGTCTCCAGAATATGCCCATTTTGAGTGATGACCTGCTACCAATGGTGAAGGAGAAAAACACGTCCCAGATTGTTAATTTTAGATTAACATGATCTTTGCTTAAGACAATTACTTCAATGATCCACATAAGCCCAAGTTCAATTCTATTTCTTCCATTAGCAATCATATAAATCTTTATCACATTGATAGTAATTGACGAAAGATCATGAATAACATATACTGAAGACAAACCAAGACAAAAGGACACAGAAATTGGCTCAAGCCAGGGAAAAACCCCAAGATGGGTAAAACCCTTGATCAATTATTCTTATTATTAATGTCAAATGTTCAGCAGAGAAGAGAGATAGGGAGTACATTCAAATTCAAAATTGACTTGCTACTGTACCACTGACCAAGTGCCAAAGAAATTGCCCAGACAAGTATGTGAATTAGCCTTTAAACATTAGCAGACAAATTCTGCCCTAACCAGTAGTCAATAATTGTCAAAGCTGCTGCATAATAGCTTGAACCTGGTTCAATTAATGCTGCCTTCAATGCTGATAAGAATGAACTCAGAACAACCCAATACAGAGCAGCCAATA
Organism: Pinus albicaulis; assembly: GCA_034641835.2. Lineage (NCBI taxonomy): Eukaryota > Viridiplantae > Streptophyta > Pinopsida > Pinales > Pinaceae > Pinus > Pinus albicaulis. The sequence goes on from JAXQQM020088172.1 coordinate 24,844, forward strand.
CTGGTCAATGTGATGGGGAACCCTGTGGTTGGAAGTCTGCAGTTGGGGTTTGTCATCAAGGAGTCCAGATTATCCAGAACTTGTGCTAATGACTGCGGCCTTCCTTCCAAAGCAAGCTACTTCAACTTGCAGCTGATTATCCTCCTTCCAGGTCTCTAAACCATCTCAATTCCTTCTCTGTTCAATACATCTCTGTTTCTCATCTTTGCGCTGCTTTGCTGAACATTGATATGAATAATAAAGAAGAATCGATCGAGAGTGAGTCACAAGATCTTGCCACTCTCCACTGACAAAAGTCAGTGCATATAATCAAAGAGTGAACTCCAATTGGACTTGATCCCAAGTGATCAATTTGAAGAACACAATGCATCCTAGAAATAGGGAGTACGACAGTACATGATGCGTCCATCAGTAGTGTTATGGTCCCTATCCACTTTTCTCAACTCATTGGACAGATGAGAGGTACTTCCCATGTGTCCCGAACTACATGGGTAGGATGATGCAAGAACATCAACAGGGAAATAATATATCACATCTTGCTCATAATCACATGTAGGGAAAGGAGAAACCACATCCTACAAACACACATCACAACCACATGTAGGGAAAGGATGAACCACATCGTACAAACATATATCACAACCATGTGTAGGGAAACGATGAACCACCTCCTACAGGCATGCAAAACACCAAGAGTAGGGAAAGGATGAACCACGTCCTACACACATGCAAATCAACAACAGTAGGAAGGATCCTACACGGGAAATAATGAACCGCATCCCACCGACATGTCAACCACAGATAGTAGGGAATAAGCATCTTACAGGTGGGGAAAGGATGAACCACATCCCACTGACATGTCCACAAACAGATGCCTGAATGCATCTCTCATTGGGAATTTGCAGGAGAAGGTGAACCACTCACTCTGCTCATATGCCATAGGAGAAGGTGAACCACTCATCCTATGCATATCTCATCAATCGTAGGGGAAAGTGAACCACTCACCCTACACATGTGTCTGCAATCATAGGGGAAGGTGAACCACTTACCCTACACACATGTCAACCACCATGGGGTGTCACAGGGGAAGGTGAACCACTCACCCTATGGTCTCTCATGGCTCAATGAGTACCCCAAGCCCCCAGGAGTTCCTAGAGCTCAATCTTCAATCAAGGATCCCTTCATGTAGGGAATAGTGCCAGGCTGGTTTCGGAAAACCAAGACTAGTTCTTGATGATTGTATTGATGACCGGTACATCAATAGGAGCCTCATTGCTCCACCCAACATCATATATATGTATATATGAAGGCATACAACTTACTAACGAGCTTCAACAGACATACTGACTTACAACTTGACATTAGAGCAGCAACGATCTTAGCAGCACTGAGCAATCCTTGGACTTCTGCATTTCAGGATTCCCAATCTTGATAAAGAAAATACTTGACTGCTCTTACTCCCTCTTACTCAGGGAGACCATAATCCTAAGCTTGTCTTCCCAGAGATTATTCTACAATATTTCATATGATTAGACTTTCCCTCAAAGAATCCATCTGGCAATTTGCTCAGCATGAGATCCATTTAAATTTGAAGATAATTTATTAATGCAATCAAGCATGCTATGATTCTGGCAGTGCACTTCGAAAAACAGAAATGTCTTTTGCTATACTTTTGGGGAGGGATAAGACATCTGTGATAGAGGTAAGTTTCTCATATAATGTCATAGACATACCTTCACTCAAAATGTATTATGTAATCATTAGTCTCTTATTTATTTTCTTTGAATCCCGAAGGTAGCTTTAAAAGAGCTTCATCATCAGTAACCAACAATGCATGAGAGGATCCTATCATGGACCTATCCTTGTAGTAAATCAGGGAATCTTCAAATCTTACTCCAAAGTCTGGGCTTTTGCTTTTATTCCAATTCGGCTGATCTGTATTCTCTATGCTGTCTTTAACACAATGATTCAATTAATTATCTGGGCTATACTGTAGCTGCACCAACATCTGAGTACTATATTGAATATAAGGATTCAGTATAAGATCTGCATGCTGTATGGTAAAACATCCTTGGACTTGTCACCGCCAGACAAGTTTTAGTATGAAGATTCTCAGCAAGACATACTGTAGTATATACCTCATCTACTGAAGGGTTTTGGTGAGCTGATTCATACATACCCTTATTTTAGTTATCATTCTTTGTCCAGACAGGATCATACCTTAACCTATAACCATAACTTCAACATATTGTATTCCTTTCGATTCAGTGAAACTATGAACAATCTTAGCAGAATAGATTTTGATCTCCTGTAGCATTTCGATAATATATCCTTAGTACATCTCAAAATAATCTCAGATGTCATACTGTGACTTAGGATGACACATATTACTGTAATGCAATCACCTGTAAATTTAGTAATCTGTAGAGTAGCTCTTGGACTACTTAGATCAAGATCATCAACTAATTGATGTAGTCCTTTTAAACCTCATCATCTGACAACCTACCTTCGCCAAGAATAATATAACTTACCTCTTTATTGCAATCTTGGTTAGAAAGCCTTAGAACGGTGCTATAAGCCTTAGAAGGTTCAATTAATGCGACCTTCAATGCTGATAAGAATGAACTCAGAACAACCCAATCCAGAGCAGCCAATACTGGTCAAAGTGATCAGGAAACCTACGGTCGGAAGTCTGCAGTTAGGGCTTGTCATCAAGGAGTCTAGATTATCCAGAACTTGTGCTAATGACTGCGGCCTTCCTTCTAAAGCAAGCTACTTCAAGTTGCAGCTGATTATCCTCCCTCTAGGTCTCTAAACCATCCCAATTCCTTCGCTGTTCTATACATCAGCTCTGCGGCTTCTGGCTGAAGGTCTAGCCCATCAAGTAGGAGAAATAGGGCCAGCGGCCTAGATGAAAGAGCCCTCCACAAGTGTGGCCTGCTGAGGGGATAAAATAGCCATGAAACTACTCCTAAACCAACCCAGAAATCCTCCTTAAGATAGCGGCCTTCTCCTGCAATGGTTCAGACCCGCATAAGAAACAAAATAACCCAAGACATGCTTTTCGACCACCTTGCTTAATCTCCAAGGGCTGTGGCCAATTTCAGAGAGAAAATGTGTTGTCGATGTATCTTATGAGGTGGTGAGGACACCTCTTTATATATAATTCGATGGGGACTTGAAGAGACGTGTCCCTTGGGCTTATTGAGCCGACATAAGGTGAGGCCGACCTTGTTAAATTTCGTGTGGGAGTATAAAATCAAAATCCCACTTCTACTTGTCCAATTTGACGATCTTTAGATCATTTTTGGTCCTCTCGAAAAGAGGAATTCAATGCTGCAATTATCTTCCTCATAGGAGCTGTCTAAAGTGCAATTTGGCCATAGTTGCCAATTTTAACACAAATGAAAAGAAATTCGACCAGCTTCAAGAAAGAGGGTTGGTTTCCTTTACTAATCGAACCCTCCAACAAGTAGACTAGGAAACACAACTTCCTTGATGGGTATTTTTCCAATGAGACAACTTCAAGATCTGGTTATGTCTTCAACCTGGAAGAAATAAAATGAGAAATACAAAGTCAGGAAATCAATTGATAACACCTCTTCTAGCTCAAATCTCCTGCAAATCATTTTCCCCATGAAAGCACATTGGTGAAATCTGAGTGATTTCACTCTTTGGACCAACTAGAGTGTCTAATTTCAACACCAAAGCTAGCTATGGTTGCCAGGGTTTCTAAACCCTAAGTTTTTACTCAGGAAACACTCCAAGAGCTCTCTTCTCCACAAACTGAAATGCACAAATGAATAATGAGAGACCCCCTCATTTCATTTTTCTTATAACTCACTTACCTTTTCCCTCCAGTTAAATATTTCAAAACACTTTAACTTTCTTTATTTAATAAAGTGACTTTTATAAATTAATTAAAGTCACTTTTAATGCTGAAAATGCTTAATTTGCCTCTATGGTCACACTAGCCACACAAAGCCCCTTTTATCATTTTGCCATGTAGATATTTTTGCCCTGATTCCAACAATTTATTACACTCAGGTGTTTCTACAAGTAATTAGTCCAAAACAATGCCTTAAACGTAATTAATTATAATATGCCTGCTAATAACGCCATTTTACGAAAATTGTTGGAATGCAACAGAACTAAGAGCAAATCGTGTGGAATTGATCCCGATGATGAAATTTGGTAAGCGATCCCAGTCAGACTCATAAAACTCCTCTAAAACCCTCTGGGCCCACCAATGGAGTAATCTCGCTCCTATGACCACGTTAACACAAGCTTTGAAAAACCCTCCTAACCACCTTGCCAGGTATTCTAAAATTTGGGTACATTACATTTTCTCTAGGCTCATGTGATTCTGTGAATGTTACAACTCTAAGTTCTTCATGTGCTCACATATGCAGAATGAGAACTGCGTGAGGCAAAAAGAGAGCGGTGGCTATTTATATAGGAGCCATCTATAACCTTCTTTTTGGGTTATTTGGCATGCATCCTAGTCTGTTACAAAACTAGCTAGTTTGGCACTAAATCCACTGGTTGGATCCAACCCTATAAGTAGTTGGTACAACTGCTCCAAACCAGTTGGGGCCAAAACCGGTCAGAGCTGGTCAATTCAGTTTGAATTGGTTGATTCTAATAATACCGGTTTAAAATGGTCCGTCAAGTAGTCGTTTTGCTCAACTTGTTGAAAAAATTGAGGATTAAGGACTATAAATTGACTGTAGCTGATTTGTATTTCTTGTGGCCTAGGTTGATAGGTGAGATCTTGGCACCTCATTGGATCTCACCAATGATGAAAGCAATTATTGCTAAGGTACATAAAGCCTTTAGAAACCTATTTGCAAGCAAGACCTGGAACAAATGCCTTGGAACAAGTTTTCCAAAATTTGGAGTAATGGTAGCAATGTTCATGCCTTAGTCAAGAAAGACCTTGATCAACCCTTTAGCATTCATGAGTTCAAGGACAAGTTCATGGAGAAGTTAACTCATGCACAAAGATTGGAGGCTCAGTTATGTTGTTCTCCAAGTGCGAATTCTAATTTAGAATAGGATGAGTTGCGAGCTTTAGTTTTGATTGAGGTAGAGACTAGTTATAACTCCAAGTTATTGAATGGACAGAGTTAAATTCAAACTCATTTAACTTAGCAATCACAACTGTTGTTCTAAATTAACACTTGCTAGATATAGCATGGTCGAATTGCTTATAAGGACGATGAAGGCATTAGCTTGGATCAATCTTGTATGCACAAGGTTGTGTGTGTGAGAGAGCTTGTTGCTAGGAGTGTGTATTAAGGAGGAGCCTGTATGCAGATTAAAGAGATTTCCTTGTTGGTTTGCGCTAGGATTTAGGAGTAAATTCCTAAAATATAGGAGCCTATTATGCTCTAGGAAAGAGGAGATTTCCAGCACGAGGAAATAGGGAGAAACAACACAAGGAAAGAGTAGCTGGATTAGGGTTATGTGTAGGGTGTTTCAAGCTTAGTCTAAGTAGGGAGAACAAGTGTGTTTTCTAGTGAAATTGTATTGCCTTGTAAGAGATCAATTGCTCAAATTCTCTCAATAAAATTCTACAACAAGTAGAGGGTTTTCCCAGTTGGGTTTCTCAAGAAAAATAATTGTGTTTAATTTTGTGTGATAGTGTCTTCATTTATGGTTCTCTTCCTCTATAAATTTAAAGTAGATAAATTCTATGTCTCGGTGAATCTAAGTTGTTTCAGATTGTTCATCATAGCAATTGCAAAATTTAAAGTCAATTTTACATGGTATCAGAGTAGGAACAACGTAAAGTTCAACACACAAAGAAGCAAGCAATTTGGTTAGGAAGATACCATGGTTCTATAGTCTAGATTGCGGCCTAGGAGAGGCCTATAACACCTCATATCCAAGATAGGAAGGGTTGAGAATCTTCGCTGTAGGGAGAGGGACGAGGGTCCGGGTTTGTTGGTACAGGAAGGGCGAGAGGCTTGTTTAGGTGTAGAAGAAGGCTTGAAGGTGTTGATTGAAAGTCTGGAAGTTGTTTAGACAGGTGGTTGAGCCAAGGAGGTCTGTAGTAGTTGTTGTGAGTGCCCTAGATCAAGTAATTGGAAGGCAGGAAGATAAAGATTATTCGGTAAGACAATGGCGCTGAGTACACAGGGAAAGCTTTCCAGGTGTTCTGCACCAGGGAGGGCATCAAGAGAGTGGACAGTTCCTTACAACTCGCAACATAATGGGTTTGTTTGGAGAAAGAACTGTGCCATATTAGAGGCAGCGAGGGCCATGCTGTATGATTAGGATATGTCAGGATACTTATGGATAGAGACATATAATACTGCGGTGTATATTCAAAACAAGGTCCCACATAAGGCATTGGTAAAGATGACACCCAAGGAAGCTTTTACAAGAAAGAAACCAGAAGTTAGCCACCTCAGAATATTTGGTAGCATGGCTTATTGTCACATTCTAGGGGAAACGTTTCAAATTAGATCAAACTATAGAGAAGGGGTACTTTGTCGGGTACAATGAGACTTCAAAGGCATATCGGATATTTATTCCAAGGACCGGGATAATTGTCAGGAGAGATGATCGATTCATGGAGTGCAAGGCATATCGAAGGTCCAAAGACTTACCAACAACAGTTGATCATAATGAGCAACCAACAAAAGCTCCAAGGGTAGAACAATAGAATTAGGGACATGATAGTACAAAAATTGTTACTAGTACGAGCATAGGCTCAAGTACAGGTGTTCCGGAGAGTTCACAGAACATGGAGCAACAGATGCAACAGATATACGAGATGCATCAAGAGGATGTGGAGGTCCAAATTCCACCCTCTACATTTGGCAGGAGGAACTAAGAGGTTTAGTAGACACTTAGGGATGCTCAGGATTTTCTGGGGACTCTTAGGATGAGCAAGAGAGAGCGAAGACAACCAAATAGGTACATTGGCTACATGGCATTAATAAGTCAGTTCGTGGATAGTGAGCCTTCCAACTATCAGGAGTCTGCACAACAATAGGCGTGGCAGAATGCCATGGTTGAGGAGTACACCTCAATCATGCAAAACGATTTTTGGGAGGTGGTGCCTAGACCAACAGATAGGGCGATTGTTGGATCTTGTTGGATCAAGCATAGTGTAGATGGTAGCATCAAGAAATACAAGGCAAGATTTGTGGCCAAGGGGTTCTCTCAGAAGAAAGAAATAAACTACGAGGAGACATTTGTTCTCGTGGCCAGGTATACTTCCATCAGGGCTATGGTCTCACTTGTAGCACAAATGGGATGGAAAATCCATTAGATGTATGTCAAGACGACATTCCTTAATGGTGAATTGGAAGAGGAAGTGTACATTGAACAACCAAAGGGCTTTGTAGCACACAATAGTGAGACCAACATCTGCAGATTGAAGAGAGCTTTGTATGGGCTCAAGCAGAATCCCGAGATGTGGTATGAGCGCATCGACTGATACTTGTAGGGGATGGGTTTCATGAAGAGTGAGGTAGATGCGAACCTATACTATTTGATGGTTGGAGTTGAGGTACTCATTCTCGTCCTATATATGGATGGCTTATTTTTGATAAGATCATTGGGGCTCATAGAAGAATGCGAGAGGGACCTTGCTGCAGTGCAGAGTTCAAGATGAAAGACATAGAGTTAATGCACTACTTTCTAAGCATGGGGGTTTTGCAGGCAGATGGGGTGATTTTCCTTAGACAAGGGAAATACTCCATCAAGTTCTTGAGGAGATTTGGGATAGAAGATCGCAGTGCCATGTCTACACCCATGATAACCATTTGGAGGAAGGTAGATATATCTAAGGAGAAGGATGTTGACCCCATATTATATAGGCAGTTGGTTGGCTCTCTTATGTATTTAGTCAACATCAGGCCAAATATATCCTTTACAGTAAATTCTCCTAGTCATTTCATGGTTGAACCAAAGAGGGTGCACTGGAATACAACGAAGCATGCGCTGCGTTATTTGCGAGGTACAATCGAGTATGGGATCGGATATACTCGAGGTGATGGTGTTCGGTTGATGGGCTATACTGATGCATACTGGGCGGGCAATACAGTGGATAGAAAGAGCACTTTTGGGTGTTGCTTCAACATGGGATTAAGAGTTGTCTCTTGGTATAGCAGGAAGTAGAAGATTGTGGCACTGAGCTCTACGGAAGTGGATTATATAGTAGCAAGCATGGTGGCATGTGAGGCCATTTCGATTCGGAAGCTGTTAGTAGCCTTGTTTGGTCAGAAGGTGGAGATGATTGTGATTCAGTGCGACAATCAAAGTTGCATTAGGCTCTTTGAGAATCCCGTGTTTCATGATAGGTCGAATCATATAGACATTAGATATCATTTCATCAGGGACTATGTACTACATGATCTAGGTATGATATGTGCCTACAGATCAACAGGTAGTAGACATCTTGATGAAGGCCTTAGGGAAGGCAAGGCTCATCTTCTTCAGAGATAAGTTGGGTGTTATGCAAAACACCTTCCTCATTAAGAGGGAGTGTTAGATTTTGTAGCTCGGACAAGTGTTCTAGTCTCAAGAGGTGTCATTGAGGGTAAGAGCACAAGAGAATAACATATTTGCAAGCCCATGAATTTTTTCAAAGGGAAAATATCTTATTTAGATTATTGACCAATTTTTATTTATTTTCCCAAGTCTAACATAGGAAAACAAATTAATTAATCATTTTTAATTGAGACAAATCGATTTCTCTCTAGTCACTTCTAAAAAAAAGTATTTGATGGAGTCATGTTAATTTTTCAATATTGTTCTATGTTGAATC
>JAXQQM020071896.1:0-90801 GCA_034641835.2 Pinus albicaulis
ATGATCATTAGCATGTCTAGCATTCATTAAGATGCCTCGGTATGCTTTGATATGGTTTAATATTACATTTATTTGAGATCAATTATTGGAAAGTAGAAGAGAAGTTCCAGAGGATGATTTGGCACTTAGAATTCATTAACACTTAGCACTTGACAATTATTTCCACCTAGTGTTGGTGTTCATAGCATGCCCCTCCTGGAAAATGTAAATTGATGACTTATTAACCCTATGATGTGTTCATTTCCTTGTAGTTTAACTTGTTTCTCCTTTTTCTTTCCTTGATAGTCCTTGGCACGTATTGTCACACCCTTGCACATCTTGGCATGCCTTAGCACTTGACACATCTTAGCATATTTGACATGCCTTCGAACTACCTGGCACATGTTAGCATTCCCTAGCATGTCTTGGAACTCATACCCTCACAACTAGCCTTACATTTTTTCACGACTTGGGAACCCAATCAAGTCCTTAGCTACTGCATTTCATGTAACATTGGTCTGCTTCAGCCGTAACAACTTGATCAATTGCAACTACTACAAGTAGAATGTGCCTTGTTCACCTAAGAACTGCTTATACATCATCTTAGGCCACTCATGTCCAAGTTGAACTTTACCAACTTAAGAACTTACCAAGACAAGGATCACATCTAGCCATGGCCATAAAACAACAAATAAACATAGTTTACATAGGCAATATTTCACATGTATGTCCAGGTTATATAAACGATAGAGCATTAACTGAGAGTTTGCAAGAACCAAAAGATACACAAGACACACAACATATAATTTGGCACAAGCTGAGTGCCCCAAAACTTATACACAACAATATACAATATGCAATTGTCTAAAATAGTTTAAAACATGACCATTCGGCCAAAGTGTGCCACATGTCATATAAAAATAATAGATAAAGGAAAAATAGTATTGTGCCCAACACAAGGTCTCTCTTTGTCTAAAACTGCTTTTTTGAGCCCCTTATTGCAATCATAGGCTTGCCCCTTGCAAATCATATTATGAAATTTTTATAACACACTTCATCCTTAGCACACTTGAATTCACTAACACTCCCTGCCAGACACACTTAATTGTACATTTCCATGCATTTTGACCTATTTCTCCCTTGTGATGCCTCGACACTCATTAACACTACTCAACATGCATTAACATCATCCAGAATGTGTTAGCACACCTTTTCATTCCTTGGCATGCCCTAACCCTCCCTAGTTATCATGCCCTCACAACGACCCTTACTTAATTTTCAACTTGGGAACCCAACCAAGTCCTCGCTTAACTATATGAGCTTGACCAAGTTATGATTACTACAATTAGACTATGTTGTTGAAGTGTGTATTCTGGGAGGTACTCCACAAGCATAGTGAGATGGGTTTGTTTGAGTTTTTTCACAAAGGGATTTGTGGGACAATAACCCAAGCGAAGGGGCTTTGGACCCGAGATGGGGTTTAAAATCTAAAATAAAATTAAAAAGAAAAAATAATATTTCCTAAGGTTTAAGTGGATAAATTTCGTAAGTTATAGAGAAATATTAAGATACTTAGGTAGGAAAAGCTATTTAAGGAGGCCTTAACATGAAGACGAGAACATCAAGTGAGAAGGAGCTCATCTGATTAAGGAGACTAGGAGAGATTTAGTCCTAAAGTAGGTCGAGTTAGAGGGATAAGTAAGCGTTGCTAAAGGGAGGTAATGATCATCCACCAAGAGTAATATCATCATCGGAGGGTTCACAAGAATGTCACATACCTTAATGGGTTCGAGATAGGAAGTAGGATGGCATATTGGTTGTTCTATTATGGCAGATCAAGCTCAAGAGAGGTGACTCATGAGAATTTAGGCATGTGATTTTAGTGGTGTTTCTGTGTGAAGGCAACATCATATTTTGAAATAGTAGATAGGGTTGAGACCCTACCTTGTGGTGGTTAGTAGGTTGCAAGGTTTGTGATAAATACCAACACAAATGGAGGAGGGTCTACATTGGAATTTAGGGCCAGAACAAAAGTATTCACAAGTGTAATATTGATTGAGGTAACCGTAGTTTGAGGGTCATAGAGATCTAAATTTCAGATCAAGATTAAGTCAAAGAAATTCCCATAATCTACGGATCCATATGAGTTAGGCCGATTCTCTTATGGAGGAAAGAGTTGTCCTTTTTTCTATGGGTGGATAGGGTATGTTGTAAAGAAATTAGAATAGAAGTATAATTCCCTATTTAGGGAGGTTTCCTAGCATGTTCAATCCATAAGGTATGCCATTAAGACTATGACAAATCTGCATAGAAGAAGATGATGGTGAAGCAGACGTGCAAGTAAATCAAATGGAAGTGTTGCAACTGAAAGATAACGTTATTCCTAAAGGTTTGATACCTTTAGAAGAGCTCTTCGATCAGGATGATGTAGCTAAAAAACCAACCTTACAGCTGACTGAAAAAGGAGTTGAAGATGTAAATATTGGAATAGCTGAAGACCCCAAGTTGGTGAAGTTATCCAAATCATTGCCACCGGAGGTAAAAGCAAAATATGTGAGTTTTTTGTCTTCTTTTGCTGATGCTTTCGCTTGGGACTACTCATATTTAAAGACGTATGATACCAATATAATTCAGCACACTATCCCAATCAAGTCTAATCAGAAGCCTTTCAGACAGAAGCTAAGAAGAATCAACCCGAAGTTGCTGCCATCAATTGAGAAGGAGGTAAATAGGTTGTACAAAGCAAGAATCATTGCTCCCATCAGATTTTCTGATTGGATTTCCAATTTGATGCCAGTGCGGAAAAAGACAGGTGAGATTCGATTGTGTATTGATTTCAGAAATTTGAACAAGGTGTCATTGAAGGACAATTATCCATTGCCTAAGATGGACCATATTCTTCAGCGAGTAGTTGGAGCATCTCGTATGTCACTACTCGATGGTTATTATGGATATAACCAATTTTGGTCCATGAGGAAGATCGAGACAAAACAGCGTTCACCACTCCGCGGGGAACATTCCACTATGCCAAGATGTCGTTCGGTTTGAAGAATGTTGGTGCGACTTTTCAGCGGGTGATGGACATGGCTTTTGCGAATGAGAAGGATGTTTTCCTTGTTATATACCTTGATGCGGTAATCATTTCTTTCCTTAAGAATAACATTTTGTCTCGATTTGGTTGTCCGAATAAGATAATTACTGATAATGCAGCAGCATTCAAATCAATAAAAATGATTGAGTTTTGCAACAAGTATCATATCACTTTCGGACATTCAACTGCCTATCATCCGCAAGGCAACGGATTGGCGGAATCTTCTAATAAATCTTTGGTTAACATCATTAAAAAGTTGTTGGAAATAAATAAGAAAGGTTGGCATAATAAGTTGGTAAATGAACTTTGGGCGGACCGAGTAAGTCAGAAAAAATCCATTGGTATGTCTCCTTTTGAGTTGGTATATGGAATAGACACAATGTTTCCTACCTTCCTTGCCGTTCCGGTGGTCAAACTTCTTCAAGAGGCTGGCAGTGAAGAAATTCATATGCAGAGAAGAATAAATCAGATGATTCTCTTGCAGCAAACGAGAGAAGAGGTTTTCCAGAACACATTCAAGTTGCAGGAGAGAATCAAGAAAATCTATGACAGGAAAGCGAAGGCGGATAAATTCCAATTGGAGGAAGTAGTGCTGAAGTGGGATGCTAGAAATGAGGACAAAGGTAAAAACGGTAAGTTTGAAAATCTCTAGAAAGGACCCTTCAAGATTTCAGCATATTGAGGTCAGAACGCCTTTCTTTTGAAGGAAATGAATGGTGAAGACTATCCAGGAGGGCCGGTCAATGGTCAGCTACTCAAGCGGTACCATTTCTAAGATGTTTTCTGCTGATCACATTGTCATTGTACATATCATTTATTTTAATATTGCAAGTGTGCACTGTGGTATTTTCTTCAGTTTGGGGCCCGAAGTGAAGGCTATAATTCTGAAGAGGGATTTCAGTTCTGGTTTGAGTCTGTCTAGTCGGTTTGGTTCAGTCATTTCAGTTTTAAAAGTTGAGTCAATTTGAGTCAAAGTTTCAGTCAAATAAATTCAATCAACAGTCTTGAGTTGCTTCGTCAAAATAATGGACTCCATAGCCCAATGGACGAAGGCACTGTCTTTCTCTCCCAGAGATATGCCGTTCTTGGCACCTCCAAGGAGCCACCATCCCCATTGGAGCCAATGTTAGAGTCAGTCTTTACATCCCTCCGTCAGAGATCATTTCTCTTATTGCATTTCATTTTAGGTGTCTCATTCAGCTCATTCATTTGCATTCCGTTAGGGGCATGCCATTATCTGACAGAAGGGCTTTGTTCTCTCATTCTCCCTCATGTTTGTACCTGCTGGGTTGGTCAAAATTTATCAAAATTCATCAAAGTTGATTTCAGTCATTTACCATCATAGATGGTCTTGTGGTCAAACAAGATGTCATTTCAGTCATTAGGTCTAGGGTTTGGTCTTCAAAATGTCAAATAATGCCCACAGGCCATGAGGATGTCTTCAATAAGTTTTCATTTCAAAATTTTCATCATCAATAATGCTCAAGGATGTTTCTTCTTCAAAACTCTGTTTTGAAGAAGAAATCGTCAAATTGGTTTTTTGTAATAAATATGTATTTTTAAAGTCTTCCACCATGGAGTACTTCAAATCTCTGGTCATCCTTTTCCGAAGTCCAATGCCACCATCCCTGCAAAAAATCAACCAAGAAGCCATTGTTTTAGCCAAAAAATCAAAAAGGAAACTTGAAGAACAGAGTTGTATTAAAAGTGAAGAAATGCCAATTTTGAAACATTACAAAAGTGGGTCTTTACAAAGATAAAATCAAAGCCATAACTTTATAAAGATATTTCTATGTGTATCAATGCCATTTGCATCCAAGAGTTCAAAGAAATTCGAAGTTTAGTGGTGAAAGGGCGAAACTATAAATTTCAAAGCCAAGACTATGTTTAGAGTGCGTGCAGTGCATTGGGTAAGTGCGCGACGCATTGGGCGGTTTGCCACAATGCTTTTCTCCACTGGCACGACGCATCCACAGGGTGTGGCGCACTGGGCATGCACACGGCACACAGATCCGACAGGCTTAAATTCATCAAATTTTCATCAAAAAACTAAATTGACTCAAATCTTTGTTGCTCCAAGTAAGTTGAAACTCTTGCCCATAGATTTTAAGTCGTGTTTGGTGTGTTTGGAGGAAAAAATATGAGGGTTTTGATTGGTGAAATATGAACCCTATGTCCATACCAAAATCTGCTTCTTTGGGTTTTGATATTGGTGTTTTGAAATTGTAATTCTGTTGCCAAGTCCCCTTTCCCATTTATGATCATTTCCCTTTCATAATTCTATCATTATAGTTTATCCCTGGTGCCCTAAACTCCCAAAACCAATCATATCCCTTGTACCCATTTTCCCTATCACTAAACCCTAGTAGCCCTCCCCCTTTCATATCACTTATAAAATCCCCAATTCCCAACAGTCAAGTGACTGTTATTGCATTGATTTCACTTGAAAAACCCCCACTTTTCCCACTGTTTATAATTACCACAGTCCCTCATTTCCTACTTGGTACATATTTGGCATATTTGGTATTGAAAGACAAACACCAATTCACCATTTTCAAACAAACCAAACTCGTATTTTCACCACATATATATCAGCATATACTTGTTATACACATTGCAAAGCACCATGTCAGAGACAAATTCATCATATGTGCAAGATAGTGACTCAACCACCGAGCTAAATGTACCGAGGAGGTCTCATAAAAGTGGCAGGCACGTCAGAGAGGAGCCCACTTATTTGGCTCAATTGCAGGCCTGCCCGCTTGCAATGACATGCTTTCAGCAACAGTCATGTTTTCAGTATTGTGAGATGATTTCTCAGATTCAACATCACCAGGAGTTGGTTCGCTTATTTTTCCTACATTTGCGTGATGGTCATGTAAACCTTGATGGAGTTAACTTCACCTTGACACCAGAAACCATTTATGAGGCAACCGGGATACCGAACATAGGTGAAGAGTGGAACAAGAGACAGCAGCTGGATAAAGCATATTATGAACCTTACATCAGGCCAGGTTATTTGAGGTAGCTCAGCAGGGTATTTCCATTCCGGTTTCTGAAGGAGTCCTATGCGCCATTGATGAAACTCATCATCAGATACTTCAGCTGTGAGGGCCGGTTCTCACGCCTTTATGCATACCACATCAGACTTTTGATGCATTTCACGAGAGTGAGACTGATGAGTATTCCATATTTCATGTGTCGAAACATAGAGCATATGACTACCCTTGTGCAGAAGAAGACTCCAAAGCAGCAGCATAACAACGTTTATCATTATGCGCTCATCAAGATCATTGTGGTACATCAGCTTGGATTGCAGGGCATTACATGGGAGGAGTTCATTTCCTGCGACTTCTTTACAGCCCCTCAGCCTACTCCCGAGATTTTTCATGATGCAGGAGAGCCTTCACATCAGTTTTAGGATCCTGAGACAGAGCCTATCAGTGCTCTAGTATGTGTTACATATCAGAGAGGTACTAGAGCCTTATTTGCAGCAGCACGATGAGTACTATCTCCACCAGGGGTGGAAGAGGTCTCGTTATCTTCATCAGCAGCGCGAGTACTATCTCCACTTGGCGTGGAAGGGGTCTCGCCTTCGACATCAGAACAGGTACAGGTTTAGGATAGAGGCAAGAGGCCTATGCACGATGAGGGCCCTTCAGGAGGCCAAGACACTGATTTTACACTCATTGATGTTGATTTGAGCTCTCCCAGCTCAAAGCTGAAAGAAATCATGCAGGAGAAGAAAGTTGAGATTGACACATTGACCGAGAAATTTCAAAGAGCTCAGTGGGTTATAAATTACTTGGAGCAGCAGAATAAACAACTGGAGGATCAGCAGACACTCATAGACTTGCGGCAAATCCGTGAAGACCGTGAATTGGCCCAAAAAAGACCAGGTGACATGACACCGTTTGAGCGGTAGACTTGCCTTACGAGAGTCAACATTCATCTTGAGAAACTATTGGTGAAGGCCAATAGGGACAAAGACATGCTCAGACACATGAAGAACCACTACTGGGCCCGAACACACGTTTGCAGAGCCAGGATGAAGATCTTGAAGGCGAGGTTGAGGAGAGCACTGAAATGGCGAAAAAGGCCTGATCCACTCCAAATCTTGGCCAAATCTTCCTTGGCTAAGCATGGGACATGATGGGAGAAATTCACTCCAAATTTCAGCAAATTTGGGGGAAATTTTGTCATTTTTGAAATTTTGGTTGCAAAACAGGTTTTTCTGCCCGACGTGTCACGCCACTCGACGCGCGCTTATGCTTGGAACATCTTCTGGAGGAAAAATTGATGTTTTTGGGTTTTTTATGGTAAATTAAGCATGCTCAGGAATGGATGAGAGATTTCATCAAGTTTTGGGTGGTCTTAAAGGTCAAAAACACTCTAAAAATGGCCTTTCTTCCACTTTTTGCACCAGCAGGAACCAGTCTTGGGAGATTGCAGTTTTGGAGGGGAAAATGACAATCAAATCCCAAAATTCCACTTGGGTTGGATAACAGACAGATAGGGCTTTCTAATGAGCTATCATGAGCTCTATTTTGACTTCAGGAAGTGCCTCAAAAATAGGCTCAAAGTGGCGCGGCGCATAGAGGATTTTGGCCCAATTTTTACTTTTCAGCTCAGAAATTTGGCCAGTTTGACTAGTTTCACTTTTTGATGTAATTATTGACCTATATTGATGTAATTTTATGGATATGATGTAATTTTGGGTCATATTTACTTGTTCTAGAGGATTCATTCACTAAAAAGTGAAAATTAAATGAATGAATCAGTTTCATTCCTTATAGAGGCAAGTTGTTTGGCTGCCTAGATTTCAGTTCCTTGTTTAGAATTAGTTGAAACAGCTCCTAGAAGGAGGAGCTCGACCCCTAGAGGCATGGGAAGGGGTTAATATGGTCTATATTATGTATTTTCTGAATCATTTTCAGGGTTCGACTCTTGGCAAAAGTTTGGCACCTCATTGTATATTCATTTCAGCTTTTTGGCAAAGGAAAGACTAGAGTTTTGCAGCACTTGTTGGGATCCTTGTGGCTTTGAGTTTTGATGATGTTTTTCTCCATGTATCAGTAAGTTTCATTAATTTTATATGTATGCCATTTCCCTTCTCTTTTCTTCTGAATTAAACAAATGAGTAACTAAGGTAGAATTCATTAGTTTGTTGGTACTCTGCCTTAAACTTTTGTTTAGTTTTATATGTTTTCCTTTGTTTGAAGAGGATCCTTGCACCTTCTTGCCCTCTTCAGCTCCTCAGCAGTATTTTCTATCCATTCATTGAATCTAAGACATCAAATTCATTGTCTTCCCTGCCCCAACTTGAACTCTGCAAGAATTTGGCCTCATCCCCAAGCCCAAAACTGCCTTTCCCTTTTTCCAACAAAAAACCCCTAAAAATCATTCCAAACTCCTTGATTAATATACCTAGCCTAAAATTAGCACTCATTTCAGTCATCTCAAGGCTTATTGATACATTTTTACTGAGATTGACTCAGAGAGAGCCCTCTCCTATTCTGGTAGGGCTAGCTACTAGACTGAGCGTGGTTTGGTGTTACCCTGAATCCCGCCTTCCTTCAGCCTAAGGTGGATTTGGGAAATAACACATTTTACCGCTTCTTTCACTCATAATTAATCTCCATTTTCATCCCCTTTTTCCTCATGAAATTCCTCCATTTCCCCTCATTTTTCTTTCTTTCCTTCATAAAATCCCTTTTATAAGGTTTAAAACTCCTTTTTAAGCCTTACTGGAACTCTCAAAATCCTCAAAAAATCCTCTAAAAATCATGAAAAACAGTCTTTTTGCACTAAGGCCTTAGGCCCCTTTGGCCCTAGCCCCCAGCCCCTTTTTCTACATAAGACCAGCACTGAGACCAGGCGCTGAGGCCTAATTGCACAATCGCAATCGGGCTTCTCCTCTTTCATTGTTGTCTTTTTCTTTTTGAAAAATCCGATTGCGATTAATCCATTTTCTTATAAAAACCCGACTTTCCTTTGGTTCTTTATAAACCCGACAGTTCATTGTTTCGGTGAATGTCATCGTTGATCTAAACCGATCAAAGATCGACCCACAACCGCATCGCAAGTTTTTAATTTTCCCTTTGTTCTTTCTCCCCGCCGATGCAATCCAGCGATTGGATCTCAACCATTGATCTGCTCTACCGAGCTCAGATCTGACAATCCATATCGCTCCCCTTTCAAAGCCCACCCTTCTGCCTTTGGCCTTCGCAGCTAATTCCTGACCGTCGATCTAGTTTTGAGATCGACGACTCTTACTCAATCGCAACTCCACCCATATTTCTCTGTTTTTGTCCCTCTGATTAACTCTCAACCATCGATCTAACTCCCAGATCCGACGGTCAGTATGTAATCGCATCGCAATTTTTTTATGTATGCCTTCCTCTCTCCTCCACTAATTCATGAGTTTTTCATCAGATCTGGGCCATCCATTTCATAAATCTAACGGTCCAGATCAAACCCTGAATTCCTCTGTTATTTCATAAAACCCCATAGTGTAAATCATTCGGTGAATACCCACGGTTGATCTCTGCAGATCAATGGTCCACAATTACCCGATCTCCGCCCGACCCATGCCTCATATTCCGTTTCATTTACCCTAAGATTAAATCTGAGCCATTCATCCTGAAGATCTAATGGTCCAGATATAACCTGGTAGGCCCAACTCCTTTGGGACCTGCCTCCCCCATCAATGAATCCTGACCATCCGTTCCTGAGATCTGATCGTCCAGATCAAAATCGCCTTGACCCCGCCCACCTTCTTCCGCCCACGCAACTTACCTTATCGCGCTCTTATCTCCACCGTTGGATCTACCCTCATTTCATCCGATGGTTGGGACCCCATATCGCGTGATTTTAAGCCCGAAAGTTAATTCCTAAAAATTACGCGATATGGGCGGTTTCTAAAGGACACGTGTTGGCTAGAAACCCATATCGCATTTTTTTTGGAGAAATTCTGAAACCGCCTTTGAGAAGTGTGACACCAGTGGTTTTTATAGCTGAAACCACCTTTCCCATTTCCATTACATTTCCTTATTTTTAATCTCCACCGTTGATCTCTGAGATCTGACGGTCTCAGTTTAATCTCGCCATTAAGACCATCGCCCTCCACTATTCTTCTAAAGGACTTCATAAATGAATCTTCACCATTGATATCTATTGGCTAATCCAATCCAATGGCCCAGAATCATTCTGAAACCCCAAATTTCATTAAGCCCTCTGTTACTTCCGCCAAAGGTTTTCGCCCAATTCCTTTGCAATTTCTTCCATTTCACTATAATGTTTCCCCCTATACATTATATAATCCCGATTGATCTTCATCTCCACCACCATTTATCCAACCGCCTCCCCATCTGAACCCAGCGAGCAATCCTCGCCGTTGGTGGATTTCATCCAACGGTCACGATCTAACCTAACCTCCAAAGCAATTAAAACCTGTCCCCGCAGGATTTTCTTAATTTTTCTATGTTTTTACAGGTTGTAAAGGTTTCTCTATTGTTTTAAAAAGAAAATCAACGGCCAGGGATGACGATCCCTCAGGTCATTATCCATGAAGATGAAGAATCCACAAGGTTCATATTATCATTTTCCAATGCCTCATGAACACTGGTAACATTGTAAAGCCCTCTGCGCACCTACAAAAAACAACAAAACACAACAAAAGTTAATCAAACAAAGAGTATCAGTGTTAAAGGATCTAGTCACAGCAGAGATGAAGAATCAAAGATTGTTAACATAGTTTTGAGGGATCAGGGCCTAAAATCGACTATCTAAAGCCTAATCCACTCAATTGAAGACAATATGAAGACTAGAAGACAGAAATTAGGCCTAATTAAGCCTAAAACATAGATTAAAGAAAATTAATAGTGTTTTAAGGAAGAACAACTAGATCTATCAGTTCGAGAAGCCTCCATTGCCACATCAGAGGCTAATTGAATCCTCTCCATCTTCCAGAAAGACACCTGCAGCCTCAAAGAAATCAAAGAAGGTCTAGTTATTGCAAGAACAGAAGATATTAGCATAAAGACAATTGAATAGTTATTTCAAATCAAAGAAACTTATTACAATTGTCAGCAGAGTTATTAAAAGGATAAGAAATAGCCTTGAAGTCAAATATTTTAATCCACTAAGCCTCGAAAGCAAAACAGAGTTATGAAACAGAGATATAGAACAAATATATTCCTACCTTATGCCTTGCATGGTTTTCAAGGCTAGGAATTGCATTAAATGTAGAATTTATGATACTTGAACCCTAGAAACTCTACCACCTCCTCATTTTTCCTATAAAATATTCTTGAGAATCACATTTTAAAGGGTTGGTTGCTGAACTTTGATGTAATACCTGTGCTCTAAACTTCCTACATGTAAATAGTTTTAAGAGGCTCTTGAAGCTCTATTTGTGATGAAATAAGTTAGGCTGAGAAGAAAAGATGATTGTTGTACTGAAACATTGGACTTGAAGTATGTAAATGGATTGACATCAATATACAAGTTCATTCTTGGGATCCTGGTCTATATCATTGGTGAAGTACTTCTTACTTTTTTATTGTTTTCCTTTCATGTATGCCATTTTTTTCACTTATTCTCTGATAAAGAACAACAAATATAGAGCTAGGATTTACTGTCAAAAGTACCCTACTCTCACTGATAAGCTCTATCTTTAATATTTCCTCCAAATTGTGTGTTTAATAATGACTTAAGTTAAGTGTAAACATTATCAAGGAATGTTGGTTTATCTCTGTCTTGATGTGCAAAGCTTGAAAGGAAGTTCTTGAATGATATTTTCATTATATACTGAATAGAGTTAGACTAGAAAATTTTATGGTTTTCCCTGTCTTCTAGTTTCTTGCTCCAAAGGTTGTTTTGAAAGTTTCCCTAAGAGTATGCTAAAGCAGGTTTAGATTTAAAAGTATCTTGCTTGATCTTAAGCTGCACTTTGTTTTCTTATCTACTTTAATCCTTTCTTAAGGTAGTTATGTGGATTGTTGGATTGTTTGTCTAATAAGTTATCTTTAATACAAGCTTGTCCAAAGAAGTTTATGGTTAGCCCTGTCCTTTGGTTGGTTTTAAATAGTTGCTTAAAAGGCTTTTCTTGTTTGGAAATTTGGTAAATCCTTGTTGAAATTATTGACTTTTTCCACCTTTTCAACACTTTTAATGTTCCATTCCATCATTTAATCTAAAAAAATCTTTTGATATAGATGACTTGACCCTTATATCACTCTTGAAATTGTTGCACAATTAAACCCTTTTATGACTCCATAGCCCAATGGACTAAAACCAGTTTCATATCTATCCTATCAGCCAAATGTTGTTCTGATTGCTTACACCTTCTCCCCTTTGAAACTCTTTCATTTTAGGACTTTCCACTCAACTAAAAATCATGCTCAACCATCCAAAAACAAACAAAAACCCTTGTTCTTAATAACTAGCCTAAAATCACACCTAAAAACCTTAAAGATAAATCAATATTTGCACTTATAGAGAGATCCCGCTCTGGATTCAGGAGGGCTAGATCCTAGAATCCCAAAGTGATTCATAATGTTGTCTCTGCAATTTTAGTCTTGCCAATATGCTAAAATTACAGATTCCTAACATTTCTGGTGACTCTGTTGGGGATTTCTAAGTTAGTGAGAATCTAAGTACACCTTAGGATTTCAAAAAAAACCCTGATTCAAGAATATTCGGTATATTAGCCAGTTGAGCCACCAGGCATAACATTTCTGGTGACTCTGCTGGGGAGGTTCTGAGTAATTTCCATTTTAATATACTCTTAGAATATCATAAATCCCTTTGTTTCACAAGTAGCCCTCTTCAAGCACTTCCAAATCAAATGGTAATCATGATAAAACTTATTTGAATCAGTAACAAACTAAGGAAACCTTAGGATTCTCATAAGAACTTATCAAACCTTGAAGGAATCAACTAGCTTAGCCATAAGAGTAGACTTTCTTTGTCTCATTACCGTAGCTAAGTGTTGAAACAGATTTAGGACACTCTTAGAACCCATAGAACTGAAAAAACTCAGAAAACCGAAAAAAATTTCCGATTGGTATTCAAATAAACATGGTGGTGGACCATAAAACATTTTACCTCCAAAAAGAGCTAAAATTTTCCATCTGGTGACTCCACAATCCTAAACAGACCTTAAGACTCCACTGGGAAACCCATTATCATCATAACACCATAAAAACTCAGTTAGAGGACTTTAGGATTAAAGTTTTCTTGTTTAAAAGATCAGTTAGCCTTTTAAATATTGTCATATTTGGTTAAAACTTTTCTATTTAGTTGGGTCTGAAAAACACAGCATAGTGGCTCCTAGAAAGATTCATACTAGAGCCTACCCTGACCCAAGTCCCCCTGAGATAGTTGATAACCCTAAAAGAATCCTTAGGAAGTCTCCTGAGGGTAAATCTTCAACTGTTTACAGATCACCCCATAGAGCTAATTATGTTCCTAAAAACCTTGCAGCTCTATAGGAATCACAAGTTGACTTAATAAATCCATTTAGAACTAGGTCACTTGATGATATAGATCAGCTATATTTAGAGTCTCCACCTTCATCCCAAGATAGAGGTGAACATCTTGGTAGTAGAGAAACTACTCCACCTGATTTACATTTTCTACATAATTTTAGTTTCTCTCATCCTAGATCAACTCAACAATCTCTTGCTGGTCCATCCACTTCTGCTACCCATACACCCATTGTCAAAAACACTCCACTTCAGCCCACTTTCCCTCTTGTTAATCCACCCTTTGTAAATCCACCTCCACCTCCTATCATGGAAACATGGTATGCCCCATTGGTCCTTCCTTTACCATTAGTCAATCTTTCATAGGACTATCAGTCCAAGATACCATTTTATGATGAGTGGTGCTACTACTGCTTCACAACATGTGGATAAGATGAATGACTACTTTGACAGAAATGAGATTGATGATGAAACTGTCAAACTTAGATTATTTTCTCAGAGTTTAGGGGGAGAAGCAAGAAAATGGTTCAAAGACTTAACCCCTAACAATATCAATGACCTTCAATCTCTTCATCAATTATTCCTAAACAAATGGGAAGTAAAGAAAAACCCACTCCAGATACTTTCAGATTATAACGGCCTTAAAAGAAACATTGGGGAGAGTTTTCAAGCTTATTGCACTAGATTCAATAGTGTGTATAATGCTTTACCCCCAGAATTAAAACCTCCACAAGGTTCAGCCTTAAACAGGTTTCCTAAAGGATTCGATCCTGAAATGGCTTATCAACTTAGAGAAAGATACCCTCTGACTCCAGAAGATATGCGGAAAGGAGCCTTAGCAGTGGAAGTTAATCTAATGGAGAAAAGAGCTAGAATGAGAAATGAGAAGAAAGTATCCTTTAGGGAAGAGTCTGCACCTTCCACATCTAGCTCTAAGATGGAGATAATGATGGAAGAAATGATGAAAAAGATGAGCATCCTTGAGAGAGCGCAAGCTAGTCAAAACCAATCAGCTCCTCAAAACAGAAATCAAAATCAAAATCAAAATTTTAGGAGAAACCAACCTCCAAACAGACCAAGAGAGGATGATCAACAGATTACCCCTCCTTTTCATCAAAACTATGTGAGTGAGGTTGAAGAAACTATAGAACAAACAGAGGAAGATGACATAAACATGTTGTTAATAGATAATGATACTTTTGATGTTCACTATAATAGAAAACAAGGTCTTTACACACACTATGATGATAAAAGACTAGAGGATGAATATTACTACCAAGAGTTGGAAAATGTCATCATAGAAACTCCAAAAGAGTATGACCTTAAGAGTAGAAAGAATTAGGAAACTCCCAAAACTAAAACCTCTGACAATTCTGCACAAAAAAGCCCTATAAATAAACCCAAAATTGTAAAACAGAAAGACAAAACAGTGGTTGTAAATTCTAATAAAAACAAAGGAAAGAGCAATCAAATTAATGAAAAACAGAGTGCAGATCTTAGCAGTGTTAGCACATCAGCTATTGCTCCTGTTAAAACAATTTTAACCAATGTAAATAGAGAAAATCAGCAAGCTGGTCATGCTGCTAAAATGGTGGTTAACAAGGTTGAAACAAACATTGTAAAAAATCAGTTGCCTTTTAGTTTGGAGCAAGAAATTTCCAAAATAAAAATCTCTGTTCCTATTACTAAATTAGCCACCCAACGTGTATATAGATCACAAATTTTGAAGGCTTTTAATATAGAAGAGAATAATAACACTGTCAATCTTAATGATGACCAACCAGAGCTCATATTTGGTCCTAAGATTGAGGGTAGATATCAAGAAGGACCAGTTCATCCTTTTTATGTGAGTTTAATGATTCATGACAAAATTTTACACAACACTATGCATGATTCAGGGGCCTCTCACAATTTAATGCCCAAAGCTGTAATGGAGAGCCTAGGCCTTGAAATCACCAGACCATACAAAGATATTTACTCCTTTGACTCAAGAAGAGTGAAATGTTTAGGCTTAATCAAAGACCTTTGTGTAAAATTAGCACAAATTCCAGCCAAGTGTTTAGTGATGGATATTGTAGTGGCTGATGTACCCCCAAAATATGGTATGTTGTTATCAGGATCTTGGGGAGCTAAGTTACAAGGAACTATGCAAATGGATATGACGTATGCTATTATTCCTGTTTTTAATCAAACTAGAAGACTGTATAGGGAGTCCCATATGCAATACATGGTTACTATCCAAGAGAGACCACAAAACTCCCCTCTATATTCTGTACATATAGGCCTTGACTCATTTATCCTTTTCAATGATGAAAAATTCAGTGAGCAAGTAACTTTAGCTGAATTAGTGGCAGATAGAGAGAAAGAGGAAGACAAGACAGAAGTGTCAAGACAGTTTGCTAAATCAGAAAACTACAGCAAAAAAAACATAGGTCTAGAGCTAAAAATCAGTCATCCATTACTTTTCAACCTTGAGAGTCAAGAAAAGAGTCCTCAATACAATGAAAAACATGCGGAACTAAAACAAATTCAACATAGTGCTGATCTTCAAGAACAATCCGAAAGCACTCTAGATGAAGAGGATAGTAACCAAGCTAGTGAATCTGAAGCTAGTCCTCTTTGGAGTATGAACTTTGATGGATCTTGCACTAAGAACACTGCAGGTGCAGAAATTTGGATACATAACACTGAAAATAATCACACTGAAGGCCATTCCTACAGATTAAATTTTCAATGTTCGAATAACATAGCTGAGTATGAATCCCTCCTTTTAGGCTTACACTTGTTGAAGAAATTAGGAGCCAAAAAGATAAGATTTCATGGGGATTCAGAGTTAAATATTAGGCAAGTAAATGGGGAATATAGTGCCAAACACCCCAGACTTAGAGCCTATAGGAACGATGTCATGGATTTATTGAAAACTTTTGAGGAATCCCAACTTATTTTTATCCCAAGAGAACAAAATATCCTCGCCCACAATTTAGCTTTTACTGCTAGAACATGTTTAACACCATATGAGACCAAAAAATGCACCACCCAAATTAAATTCAGACCAGCTGTCCCAGACAATGAGAAATATTGGCAAGTGTTTGATGGAGATAAACAAATAGAAGACTTCCTACAGTCCAGAAATGAATTTGAACTACCAAGTTCAAACTCAGATTATGAAGATGACTTTCCTAGTGAATAAAATCTACTTGATGAAGAAGAAAACTCTCCAAAGTTTGCTGATATAAATCTGTTGTCTGACAAACTTGAAAATACCACAGAAATTAGTGCAGAGTTAGGAAAAGAAGACTTAGAAACTTTGTTGTCTAACAATCAAAGTTTGCCAAAAGGTATGGTACCTTTAGAGGGGTTGTTTGATTTCAATGATGTGGCCAAGAAACCAAAGTTGGAGCTTATTGAAACTGAAGTTGAAGAGTGTAATATAGGCAGTGAACTAGAACCAAAGATGATCAAACTGTCTAAAACTTTACCAGCTCACATCAAACTTAAATACATAGAGTTGTTTAAAGAATTTTCTAATGTTTTTGCATGGAGTTATGAGGATATAAAGTCCTATGACACAGAGATAATTCAACACAAGATACCCCTCAAGGAAAACCAAAAGCCATTTAGACAAAAACTGCGCAGAATAAACCTTGTTTAGTTACCTTTGGTCGAGAAGGAAATCAAGAAAATGTATGAAGCTGGTATTATTATCCCTATTAGATATTCAGAGTGGGTGTCTAATCTAGTGTCAGTTAGGAATAAAACAGGAAAAATAAGGCTTTGTATTGACTTTAGGAACTTAAACAAAGCCTCATTGAAGGAAAACTACCCTTTACCCAAGATGGATCATATTTTACAAAAGGTAGTTGGGTCTAAAAGAATTTCTTTGCTTGATGGCTTCTCAGGGTACAATCAGATTTTAGTACATCCCGATGATCAATTAAAAACGGCCTTTACTACACCTTGGGGCACTTTCATGTATGTGAAAATTCCATTTGGTTTAATGAATGTTGGTGCTACATTTCAGAGAGCCATGGATATTTCATTCTCGGAATAATTAGGCTACTTCATCATTATTTATCTTGAGGATATCATTGTTTTTTCAAAAACAGATGAAGAACATCTGGAACACTTGAGAAAAGTCTTTGAGAAGTGCAGAAAGTATGGGTTATCCTTAAATCCCAAGAAAACCATGTTCGGTCTCCAAGAAGTTAAACTACTTGGACACATCATATCAGAAGAGTGGATAAATATAGACCCAAAGAGGATTGATGGTATTTTTCAAATCAACCATCCAAGAAACATCAAGGAACTTCAGTCTTTCAGTGGAAAGATTAATTTCTTGAGAAGGTTCATACCCAACTTATCTTAGCTCCTTAGGAACATAACAAACATGCTCAAGAAGGAAGAAGGGGTTAAGTGAACCTTAGAAGCAAAGAAATCATTCAAACTGGTTAACAAGCATTAACCAAAACACCAGTTCTTATAAGTCCTCATTTTTCAAAAGATTTTTTCATTTTTTCATTCGCATCAAAACATATAGTGGCTTCTGTCCTATTGCAGAAAAATTCAAAGGGACAAGAACAACCAATTTCATTCTTTAGTAAGGCATTGAGAGATGCACCTTTGAAGTACAATATCATGGAAAAACAAGCCTTTGCCTTAGTCAAAGCCTTAAAAGACTTCAAATTTTACATTCTACACTCCCACATAATTTCATTTGTACCAAACTCAGTTGTAAAATACATTCTAACACAGGACCCACATGGTAAGAGAGGAAAGTGGATAGCTGTGATACTTGAATATGATTTAGAAATCAAGCCCACTAAACTCATAAAAGCCCAAGGACTAGCAAGATTAATGGCTGAGTCTAATTTTGAAACTCTTGATATAAACATGATAAATGCATTAGATGAAAAAGAGGAATTGTCAACTCCCATTGTTGAAGATCATTTTATGAATTCCTCTTGGTATGCTGATATTTTATATGTTTTTCTCAATTTGAACACACCTCCTAGCTTATCTAAAACAAAGGCAAGGTTTTTAAAGTTAAAAGATGTAAATTACTGCATTGTAGATAAATTTCTATATTTGAAAAATGCAAGTGGATTATTGCTTAAATGTTTTCCCGGGAATGATGCAGATAAGGTTAAGCACGAGTTCCATAAAGGATAATTTGGAGGCCATCTCTATTGGAAGACAATTGCCAACAAAATCCTAAGAGCTGGTTACTTTTGGCCCACCCTCTTTCAAGATGTACATAAAATGATCATTGTCTGTCATAAATGTCAACTCTTTGAAGGCAAAAGAAAAATGCCTCCCTTACCTTTGCATCCAATCACTGTTGAAGCTCCTTTTCAACAGTGGGGTCTAGACTTCATAGGAGAAATCCATTCACCCCCATCCACCCAACATAGATGGATTCTCACTACAACAGACTACTTTACAAAATGGATAGAAGCCATCCCTTCTAGACAAGCCAATGACACTGTCATCATAAAATTCATTGAAAATCATATCCTCTCTGGATTTGGTTGTCCTAGGAAGATCATCATTGATAATGCTGCTGCATTTGGATCCAAAAAGATGGTTGAATTTTGTTCACAAATATCATATTACATTGGCCCATTCAACTTCTTATTACCCTCAAGGTAATGGGCTAGCAAAATCCTCAAACAAGAGTTTGGTAAACATAATCAAAAATTTGCTGGAGGACAACAAGAAGTCTTGTCACACAAAGCTAGTACATGCACTATGGGTTGACAGATTAACACTTAAGAAATCAATTGGAATGTCACCCTACCAGCTTTTGTATGGAATAGATGCAATTTTTCCAACCATCCTAGGTGTACCAGTAATGAAGTTGATCCAAGAAGTACAATCTGAAGACAATGACATGATCAGAAGGATTAATCAGACTATACATCTTCAACAAACCAAAGAGGAGGTCTACAACAGATCATTACAAAAGCAAGAGAGCATCAAGAAGCTATTTGATAGAAGGACAAAGGCCAACAATTTCAACATTGGTGACAAAGTTTTAAAGTGGGATTCAAGGAGAGAAGATAAGGGAAAGCATGGGAAATTTTATAACTTATGGCTTGGCCCTTATCTCATTCATTCTACTACTGGTAACAATGCTTATTTTTTGCAGGAATTGAATGGAGTTGAACTGTTTGGGGGTCCTGTCAATGGCAGGATGCTCAAACATTATTTCTCTTGACCATATCAGTGTGGAAGCCTTTTTATTTTTTCTCATTATGAATATCATACTCATCATTGCATTCAAAGTTAGAAAATGAAAAATTACAAAAACAATAGAAAGAAAAGAGGGCAGATTGTAAAAACAAGAAAGGTACAACCCCATACCAAAAAAGAGAAACAAAATATGAAAGTGTGCAAGCTCAAAAGCCACTCCTAAGAAACACGCTCCTAGTTAGTCATACAGCCTAATCATGACTAATTAGTTTTAAATTTACTGTTTATAGTTTAGTGAAATAGATCTGCCAAACAGCTTAATCTTGGCTTATCAGTTAGGTAGATTAGGATAGAAAAATAAAGGTTCAAACAAGCTCAAAATTTGAACCTATAAATTCCAAAAGAAATAATGGCTCTAACTAGATCAAATCTTGAGCCAAGGATAGAATTAAACTAGTTCTAATAAGCCCAAAAAATGAACCAAAGAACAAACAGAGACCAACTCAAACCCACAAACAGATCTGAAGAAAAGAGAAGGATATTCTTAAAACTTTCAGATCTTAAGCCTTCACCATTTTGATTTAATTTTCTGCAAATAATAATCTATGTGCAGCTTGTTTTTATGCCATAGATCAACAACAAGTTAGACTGTTCAATCCTGACTTGTCTTCTTTTGAATTTCTTGTTTTAGAATTTAGACAATAAAAATATGTTAGACAGTTTAATCCTAACAGATAGTAGTTAGGTAGAGAAGCTTATGAACTCAACTGCTTAATCTGAGTTCATGGAGAAATAAGAAGTAGACTTAGATTAGTTTTATGTTTTCAAAAGAATAAAATGTTTGTAATAGATTTTTCCAATCCAAATGCACTCTGAAAGAATAAAAAATGTTAGATTAGTAGGATTGGGTAGGTAGAAAGCTTGTTTTGATAGAGTTCCATTTTTTTTCATGGCTGCTAACATTGTCAGAGCAAAAGAAGGCCAGCAAAGTAAAGAAAGTTGCAGCCCAATGGATGAGCCATTTATCAGCTCCAAAATAATACAAGTCTGAGGTTCTTGACACCTTCAAGAAGGTGCCATCCCCATGTGGAGCCACTATTAGCCACCTATAAAAATTTGTTATATCAAATGATGGCTAAATCATGTTTTAAGCCTTCAAGAAACAATTGTATTGCCAAATTGTTAGTTCTTGAAGTCTTATGAAGATAACTTATCCTTGAATTAATCTTCACTGTTGTTTCCCTCATAAACCTGAAAATCTGTTGTTCACAAGGAGAAAGACTGCTCAAAAAACCCATTTTCCCCTCCATTTTACCCCTTCTTTCACTCATAATTAACCTCCATTTTCATCCCCTTTTTCCTCATGAAATTCCTCCATTTTCCCTCATTTTCATTTCTTTCCTTCATAAACTCTCTTTTATAAGGTTTAAAACTCATTTTTAAGCCTTATCGGAACTCTCAAAATCCTCAAAAAATCCTCTAAAAATCATGAAAAACAGTCTTTTTGCACTAAGGCCTTAAGCCCCTTTGGCCATAGCCCCCAGCCCCTTTTTCTACATAAGACCAGCACTGAGACCAGGTGCTGAGGCCTAATCGTGCAATCGCAATCGGGCTTCTCCTCTTTCCTTGTTGTCTTTTGCTTTTTGAAAAATCCAATTGCCATTAAGCCCTTTTCTTATAAAAACCCGACTTTCCTTTGTTTCTTTATAAACCCGACAGTTCATTGTTTTGGCGAATGTCAACCGTTGATCTAAACTGATCAACAATCAACCCACAATCGCATCGCAAGTTTTTAATTTTCCCTTTGTTCTTTCTCCCTGTCGATGCAATCTAGAGATTGGATCCCGACCGTTGATCTGCTCCACTGAGCTCAAATTTGACGATCCATATTGCTCCCCTTTCAAAGCCCACCCTTTCACCTTTGACCTTCGCAGTTAATTCCTGACCGTTGAACGCAACTCTGCCCATATTTCTCTGTGTTTGTCCCTCCGATTAACTCTCAACCATCGATCTGACTCCCAGATCCGACGATCGGTATGTAATCGCATCGTAAATTTTTATGTGTGCCTTCCTCTCTCCTCCGCTGATTCGCGAGTTTTCGATCAGATCTCGGTCGTCCATTTCATAAATCTAACAGTCCAGATCAAACCCTGACTTCCTCTGTTATTTCATAAAACCTCGTAGTGTAAATCATTTGGTGAATACCCACCGTTGATCTCTACAGATCAACGGTCCATAATTACCCGATCTCTGCCTGACCCATGCCTCATATTCTGTTTCATTTACCCTAATATTAAATCTGAGTCGTTCATCCTGAAGATCTAACGGTCCAGATATAACCAGGTAGGCCCAACTCCTTTGGGACCTACCTCCCCCATCAATGAATCCTGACCATCTG
Organism: Pinus albicaulis; assembly: GCA_034641835.2. Classification (NCBI taxonomy): domain Eukaryota; kingdom Viridiplantae; phylum Streptophyta; class Pinopsida; order Pinales; family Pinaceae; genus Pinus; species Pinus albicaulis. Next base: position 22,151 of record JAXQQM020071896.1, read on the forward strand.
TTCCTAAGATCTGACGGTCTAGATCAAAACCACCTTGACCCCACCCACCTTATTCCGCTCGCGCAACTTAAATTTTCGCACTCTCATCTCCATCGCTGGATCTACCTTCCTTTCATCTGATGGCTGGGACCCCATATCGTGTGATTTTAAGCCCGAAAGTTAATTCCTAAAAATTACACAATATGGGTGGTTTCTAAAGGACACGTGTCGACCAGAAACCCATATCGTGTTTTTTTGGGAGAAATTCTGAAACCGCCCTTGAGCAGCGCAACACCAGTGGTTTTTATAGTTGAAACCACCTTTCCCATTTCCATTACATTTCCTTATTTTTAATCTCTGTCGTTGATCTCTGAGATCTGATGGTCTCAGTTTAATCTCGCCATTTAGACCATCGCCCTCCACCATTCTTCCAAAGGACTTCATAAATGAATCTCCATTGTTGATCTCTGTTGGCTAATCCAATCCAACGGCCCAGAATCGTTCCAAAACCCCAAATTTCATTAAGCCCTTTGTTACTTCCGCCAAAGGTTTTCGCCCATTTCCTTTGCAATTTCTTCCATTTCACTATAATGTTGCCCCCTCTACATTATATAATCCTGATTGATCTGGACCATTGATCTTTGGAGGTCAACGGCTCGGACTTAATCTCCACCACTGTTTATCCAACCGCCTCCCCATCTGACCCCAGCAAGCAATCCTCGTCGTTGGTGGATTTCATCCAACGGTCACGATCTAACCTAACCGCCAAAGCAGTTTAAACATATCCCCGTAGGATTTTCTTAATTTTTCTGTGTTTTTGCAGGTTTTAAAGGTTTCTCTACTATTTTAAAAAGAAAATCAAAGGTCGTGGATGACGATCCCTCAGGCCATTATCCATGAAGACGAAGAATCACAAGGTTCATATTATCATTTTTCAGTGCCTCATGAACACTGGTAACATTGTAAAGCCCTCTGCGTGCCTGCAAAAAAAAACAAAACACAGAAAACGTTATTCAAACAAAGAGTATCAGTGTTAAAGGATCTAGTCACATCAGAGATGAAGAATCAAAGATCGTTAACATAGTTTTGAGGGATCAGGGCCTAAAATCGACTATCTAAAGCCTAATCCACTCAATTGAAGACAGTATGAAGACCAAAAGACAGAAATTAGGCCTAATTAAGCCTAAAACATAGATGAAAGCAAATTAATAGTGTTTTAAAGAAGAACAATCAGATCTATCAGTCCGAGAAGCCTCCATTGCCACATCAGAGGCTAATTGAATCCTCTCCAACTACCAGAAAGACACCTGCAGCCTCAAAGCAATCAAAGAAGGCCTAGTTATTTCCAGAACATAAGATATTAGCATAAAGACAGTTGAATAGTTATTTCAAATCAAAGAAACTTATTACAACTATCAGCAAAGTTATTACAAGGATAAGAAATAGCCTTGAAGTAAAATATTTTAATCCACTAAGCCTCGAAAGCATAACAGAGTTATGAAACAGAGATATAGATCAAGTATATTCCTGCCTTATGCCTTGCATGGTTTTCAAGGCTAGGAATTGCATTAAATGTAGAATTTATGATACTTGAACCCTAGAAACTCTTCCACCTCCTCATTTTTCCTATAAAATCTTCTTGAGGAGCACATTGTAAGGGGTTGGTTGCTGAACTTTGATGTAATACCTGTGCTCGAAACTTCCTACATGTAAATAGTTTTCAGAGGCTCTTGAAGCTCTGTTTGTGATCAAATAGTTAGGCTGAGAAGAAAAGATGATTGTCGTACTGAAACATTGGACTTGAAGTATGTAACTGGATTGACATCAATATATAAGTTGATTCTTGGGATCCTAGTCTATATCATTGGTGAAGTACTTCTTACTGTGTTATTGTTTTCCTTTCATGTATGCCATTTTGTTCACTTATTATCTGATAAATAACAACAAATATAGAGCTAGGATTTACTGTCAAAAGTACCATACTCTCACTGATAAGCTTTATCTTTATGTTTTCCTCCAAATTATGTGTTTCAAAATGACTTAAGTTAAGTGTAAACATTATCAAGGAATGTTGGTTTGTCCCTATCTTGATGTGCAAAGCTTGAAAGGAAGTTCTTGAATGATTATTTCATTATATACTGAATAGAGTTAACCAGGAAAAGTTTATGGTTTGCCCTGTCTTCTAGTTTCTTTCTCCAAAGGTTGTTCTGAAAGTTTCCCTAAGAGTATGTTGAAGCAGGCTTAGATTTAAAAGTATATTGCTTGATCTTAAGCTGCACTTTGTTTTCTTATATGTTTTAATCCTTTCTGAAAGGAGTCATGTGGATTGCTAGATTGTTTGTCTGATAAGTTATCTTTAATACAAGCTTGTCCAAAGAAGTTTATGGTTGGCACTGTCCTTTGGTTGGTTTTAAACAGTTGCTTAAAAGGCTTTTATTGTTTGGAAAGTTGATAAATCCTTGTTGAAATTATTGACTGTTTCCACCTTTTCAACACTTTTAATGTTCCATTCCATCATTTAATCTAAAAAAATCTTTTGATATAGATGACTTTCCCCTTGGATCACTCTTGAGATTGTTTCACAATTAAACCCTTTTATGACTCCATAGCCCAATGGACTAAAACCAGTTTCATATCTATCCTATCAGCCAAATCTTGTTCTGATTACTTACACCTTCTCCCCTTTGAAACTCTTTGATTTTAGACTTTCCACTCAGCGAAAAATCATGCTCAGCCATCCAAAAACAAACAAAAACCCTTGTTCTTAATATCTAGCATAAAATCACACCTAAAAACCTTAAAGATAAATCAATCTTTGCACTTATAGAGAGATCCCTCTCTAGATTCAGAAGGGCTAGATCCTATAATCCAAAAGTGGTTTATAATGTTGTCTCTGTAGTTTTAGTCTTGCCAATCTGCTGAAATTACAGATTCCTAACACATTCATTTCCATGCACTTTCAACTAGTTCTCCTTTGTGATGCCCTAACACTCCCAAACACTCATTTTCATGCATTAACACTAACTGGCATGTTTTAGTGCACCTTTTAATTCATTGGGATGCCTTTCCACTCCTTAACTGTCATTTCCTCATAACTACCCTTATTTCTTTTTAGACTTGGGAACCCAACCAAGTCCTGCCTCGACTACAACAACTTGACCAAATTTCATTTACTACAACTAGACTATGCCTTCTTCACCTGCAAATGGCTTATAACTAATCTTAGGCTACTTATGGCCAATATTAACTCATCCCACTTAACAAGTTACCAAGTCAAGGCTCATGTCCAATTGTGGCCATAAAACAACTAAGCAACATAGTTTACATCTTGACATGCCATAACACCTAGAATGTCTAACAATCCATTGGCACTATGTGGCATGTGTTAGCATCCCCTGCATTCCTTGAAATGATTTGGAACTCCCTAACACACTCTACCAATCCAAGACATGCCCTGGAACTCTAGCATGCCTTGGCATTTCCTAGCATATAACCTTTTCATTCCCTCCTTAGCACAATTGGAACTCACTAACACTCCCTATCACACACTCTATATTCGTTCATTTCCTTGCATTTTGAACTAGTTCTCCCTTATTTTTCTGTGGCACTCCTTAACACTCCTTGACACTCCTTGGCACACATTGGCACACCCTAACACTTGGCACATCTTTGCATGTCACCCTGGCACTCTAGCATTCCTTGGCACTACCTAACATAAATTGTCACTCCCTCATTTTAGCACACCTAGAATTTGCTAACAATCCATTTCACACACTATTATTCATTCATTTCCATGCATTTGAAACTATTGCTCCCTTGTTTTTCCCTGGCACTCCATAACACTCCCTGACATGCATTGGCACACCCTAGCACCTGGCACATCTTGCCATGTTTCCCTAACCTCTAGCATACCTTGTCACTCCCTCCTTAGCACACCTAGAACTCACTATCACTTCCTATCACAATCTCTTAATTGTTCATTTACATGCATTATTTTCACCTAATGCTCCCTTTTGTGTCCCTAGGACTCCCTAAAACTTCTTGTCATGTGTTGGCACACCCTGGCACCTAACACATCTTGGCCACATGCCACTCTAACACACTAGTATGACTTAGCACTAGCTATCATGACATGTCACTCCCTCCTTATCACACCTGGAACTCACTGACATTCCCTATCACATACTCTTATTCATTCATTTCCATGCATTTTTATATAGTTCTCCCTTGTGTTTCCCTGGAACTTGCCAACACTCAATGCACATTGGCACTTGGAACATCTTGGTATTCTTCCCTAGCACTCTAGCATGCCTTGGCCATATCTAGCATATCTTGTCACTCCCTCCTTAGCAAATTTGAAACTTCATAACATGCCCTATAACTGCCTGGCACATATTGGCTCTTGGCACTTAGTGGCACTTGAAAATTCCTGGCATGTGATTGGATGTCCCAAAATTCCTTGGCATGTCTTAAGACAAAATTTATTTGAGATCAATTATTCACAATTAAGAGAGACGTAATAGAGGATGATTTGGCACTTAAGACATGCTAAAACTTGGCCCTTCGCATGTATTGGCACTAATGTTGGTATTCATAGCATGCCCCTCTTGAAAAGGTAAGGTCATGAATTATTAACCCTCATATTTGTTCATTTCTTTTCGTTTTAACTTGGTGTTCCCTTTTGTCGCCTGACACTCCTTGACACGCGTTCGCATACCCTAACACTTGGCACATCTTGCCATGCCTTAACACATGGCATGTATTGGAATGTCTGGCATGCATTGGCATGCCTTGGCACTATCTGGCACATGTTATCACACCCTGGAACTTCTTAAAATGCCATAGAATTCCCTAGCATGCCTTGTCACTCCCCCGTTCGCACATCTAACACTCTCTGGCACTCCCCAACACACCCTCTTACTCACTCATTTCCTTTCATTTTCACTCATTGATTTATGTTTGATGGGGTGCATGTCTAGAAAGATTTCCTTTAAGAGAATACAAAAATGATCGCACTATTACTGACATAAGTAACTGCGAGATTCTACATCAATGACATTAGGAAACTACACAAGAAATTTTATGACATTTTTAGGGTTTTTTTATGGTGTGGGAATGGTAAGAAGTGAGTAGTCAATATGGTGTGTGAATGCTTAGAATACCTTCTCACTCCCTTCTTGGCATGATAATTAATAGTCATTGCCACTCCCTTACACACCCTCATATTCATTCACTTCCATGCATTTTGACTTAGTGCTCCCTTGTGTTGTCCTAGTACTGCCTAACACTCCTCAGCATGCATTGACACTCTCTACTTAGCACTTTTTGACATTCCCTACCACTTCATAGCATGCATAACACTTCCTGACACACATTGGCACTTGGAAGATGTTAGTGCTTGGAAATGCTTACCATGTTTGACATGCATTGAGATGACTTGGTATGATTTGGCATGATTTAATATTAAATTTATTTGAGATCAATTATTGGAAAGTAGATGAGAAGCAATAGAGGAATATTTGGTACATATAATTCACTAACACTCTAAACTTGGCACTTGGCACCTAGTGTTTGTGTGCCTAGCATGCCCCTCACAGAAAAGGTAAATTGATGACTTATTAACCCTCTTATGTGTTCATCTCCTTGTAGTTTAAGTTTTTTCTCCATTTCGTTTCCTTGACCGTCCCTAACACACATTGTCACACCCTTGCACATATTGGCATGCCTTAACACTTGGAACATCTTACCATGTTTTACATGCCTTCGCACTATTTGTCATATATTATAATTCCCAAGCACGCCTTTGCAATCATGCCCTCAGAACTAGCCTTACTCGGGAACCTTATATTCCCTGGAACATCTTGGCACTCCATAGCTGTCATACCCCCATAGATAGCCTTAAGTGTTTTGCAGCTTGGGAACCCAACCAAGTCATTAGAAAAACAATGTTTTTCCCAACCCAAAGTCTCCCTTTCTTTGAAATTACTTTGTCCACACCTTATCACAACAAACATGGAGGCCCTCTCCACCCTCATGAGAGTGTGAGTATAATGAAAGGTGAAACTAAACTATCATCTAACCATTTCAGTAAGGTGAGTTAATGCTTCAAGAAGTGAGGAGGTGAGGTCAATCTAGTCAAGTCTCAATTCTTCTCATTTTCACAAGAATAAGGGTGTCGATGCTTTCTTATTTGGTTTAACATTTGAAGTGTGTGCATGTGTGGGGTGGGCTGAAGAAATAAGAATAACCTTACCTTCAAACTTCAAACTAAGGTGATACCATTATTTAGTCATAATACTTATCGAGCCTTAGACTCATGACCCACTTACCTCAAAGTATGTCAGTGACTTATATGATCTTTATATATGTAATCATGCTTTTATGTAATATCCTCGATAAAGACTCTACAATTGTCATAACCATGTAGCAAAAATCTAGGATCAACACCCATTGACTTTAAGGAGCTTAGTTAAATCTGACCTTGCAAACTCATCTTATGTTGATGTGCATGTAGAGGTAAAGTATCTCTCTCAAATGCAACAAGAGGTAATGGATACTTATTTTCCATTCCATAGGCACGAGGAAAGACAACTAACATTTGAATAAAGAGAGGGCTTACTTTATTTCACGCCTTTTGTGCTTTGTTTTGATTCACCTTTGCATTAAATCTACTCGTTACCCTTTTTGTCATTTTCTTCTGTTCTTTTTTGCATTACTGTTCTAGTGTGCTAATAAACAAGTCAATTGTTAATGACAGGAGGCAGCATAAATAAAATGATTTATCACTTTTATTTATGATACTACGATACTCTAATTATCCCAATGCACATAATTAATATATAATGGCCATCATCTAGAAAAAAATAAAAGTGCATGCCAATTCAAGAAGTCAAAATAACAGGTCCTACATGGTTCCTCCCCTTCTTGACATGGTCATTCAAGAGAATAGAAGTGTGTCCTCTCTCTTTGGTCCAACAAATTTCTCTCTTACAATAAAAAAATCTTCATTCATTCCTAACCATCAACTCAAGTTTCCATGGTTCCTTCCTTTCATTTGACTTATTTATTTTTCCAGGGAAATTATCCTTTTTCTTTGCCCAAGGGTGAGTGTGAAGTTCAATACAATGTTCACTTGAAATTTCATCTTAATCTGAATTTGTATGCTCAACTTATGCTTAAAATAATATTTTGTGAGTCATCGTTTTCACCATATAGCATGTTCATTAACTGTCAAAGGCCTTCTTATAAATACCAAGTTTTGATCATCATGCTAATCCAAGGCATCAACCCCCTTTACACTAGTGATTTTCTTTTGATGATGTATTTTTTCCCCCATAGGCTATCAACCTCCTTTTAAACTTCAACCATTTTACCCTTTCAAAAGATCGAAGTTTTTCAAACATCAAAGTTATTTTGAACATTGACTCCTTTCAAGAGATTAGGTTCACTTGAGCAACATGCCTCTTTCAAACATCAATTGCTTCTATACGAGGGCATCAATCACTTTTGAAACATTAATCCCACCTAAAGCATCAACCTCATTTTTATGAAGGATATTGACCTCATTCAAACCATGTGACCAAACACTTTCAAAGGAGGACATTAACTCTCCAAAGTATCATCCCCCTTTCAAGCTTATTGATTAGAGAGAACTAAAACATTAATTTTTTTGGAGTATTTTTAACAAGGCATCTCTTTCAAACTTCATACCATTGATCATTTTTTAAACATTGGATGATTTTAAAACTTTGGGTCTTTTTCCCATCGAGCCATTTGGACATAACATGTGTCAAACAGATTCAAGCAATTGAAATTAGTCATCTCTGAACTTAATCCACTTGAGTCATTTTGAAACATCATACATTTGGAAATGTTGTAATTTTGGCCCACTAGAACCACTTCAAACTCCAACCCCTTACGAAACTTTGAATGATTTTCCAACTTAAACCCCTTTTGAAATATTAGGTGTTTTTTGAACTTTTACCCTTTTGAAGATTTTCCCCTTTCCAAACTAATGCCTATTGAACCACTTTGCAACTTGAAGCAAGGTTTTTAAACTTTGAGGATTTTGAACATTAACCCATTTTAACACATCAAAGCATTTTTTGACTTTGCAAATTTAATAAAGCAAAGGCTCCAATTCTTGATGGTTGAATTTGGGCCATGAGGCATTTTACAAAAATAAACTTATCAACCCATCTTTAAGCACATCCATCAAGCCATTCCAGATATTGGTCATTCTAACTATGGCCATTGGTTGTCCTTTACAAGTTGGATCATTATTCTCTTTTGAACTTAAATCCATTAGGAATTTATGCATTAAGTCATCTACCCCCTGTGAGATATTTTCACACTTTATAAAAATTAGAAAAATAAATTAAATTCAATAAAACAAATGGTTTAAACCATTCCAATAGAATTACAAATTTACACACTATGGGGTTTGAACTCTATCCCTCATTGGATAGTTGCATGGGTTGAGAATAATTTATCTAGTTAATAATAATAATAAAAACACTAACGAAAAAAACAATTCAAAACCAATTAAATTTTCCCAAAAATATTATATTCTATAACGTCCACTAGTTATTATCACACCAATGTGATTAGTTTACAAGGCTCACATTACCAATACATAAAAATTTAAATCATATATATATTTTATATGACATAATTGCCTACTATATAAATTATCTATATCTTGTTCCATAAATTTTCCCCCGAATTTAACTGCCTGGATTTGACACTCTTTTTCAAAATGAAATTATCTAGATAATTTTTTTAAAATCGAATGTACATTGACCATGCCCAGCGTTATTTTCTGGAAGTTTGATAGTCATAACAAGGGAATTCAAATTTGAAAAAGAGCGAAGTTATAATCATAATGCGGGAATTCAAATTTGAAAACTAGTGGCCCAACATTTTTTAATAGGGTTTATGTGGGGTTCTAAGCATCACAGAGTGTTCTGAATGGTGCATAGATGGGCGTAAATGAGGACGGAAGCATTTCAGAGTGATACCAGAAACCACATATTTTGTTGTAAATTATGTCAGTTATCCTTCTTCCATTTCACTAGCTAACGAGCTATTGAAACCCTCGGAATGCAGGACAAATCCAAGCCCAACGATTTTTGAATAGGGTTTATACAAGGTTCTAAGCATCACAAAGTGTTGTGAATGGTGCAAAGATGGGTGTAAATGAGGACGAAAGCGTTTCAAAGTAATACCAAACACCACATATTTCGCTGTAAATTTTTTCGGTTATCCTTCTTCCATTTCACGAGCTATTGAAACCCTCAGAGATACCGAAGGAATTGCGAAGGTGAGACCACATATTTCTTTATTTAATTGCTTAAAAGCCTGACACATTTACATGACATTTCAGTTCGATATTTTATATTCAAGAAAAAAATTGATTTAATGGAAACTGGCTCTTCAACATTGTGTGAAAGAACTCAGGATTCAACATTCATATCTCCCTCCCACTCATAGTTTTGTGAGACACGAACTTAAAATTGGATATTTGGTTGGAATTACATATTAGCCTTTGGACTTGTTTCTATGCTTAGGACATTGCAGTGAGATTTTTTGGTAGTTTGAAAAAATGGCATTGCTACAAAATGTGTGATTGATATAATAAGTGGGGTATGCATTCTATTCATCACAAGGGATCAGGCCTAAAATAAATAAAGGGCCAGCACAGGACCTTCCTTATCGGTCCAGGTATCTAATTCGATGAATATGCCTGAAAAAAGAGGGTTGTGGTAATAGATATTTCGGCGATTGTTATTAGGCGATCATGCTATTTATGGATACATTTGGAGAATATGGAGCAGAAATATTATATCTAGGGTGTTGGCCTTACAGATCCTCATAAATTGATGGATCGGAAAACCCAGAACCAGAGACTTATGGATCATCATAAACGGAGGAAGGGGGATCAGAAATGGAATGGATGGATGGTCTTTTCCTTTCCCTACACCTTCTAAATCCTATAGATTGCAGATAGAGACTTACTCTTGTATTTATCTCATGCCCTATCACATTTTAGATGTTCTTCTCAACAACCCTTTTCTTGGATATTTCCAACTATGAACATCTATGAAACACTTACATTTGTGTAAAGAATATGTATCAAAATGGAAAGTAGGTTGACCTCACGATGACTGGGCAGAGCGCCGCCTACACCAAGCCTTTTAAAAGAGCGCCCTTGATAGATATGGCGTCGTCAGGACCATTTACAAAGGCCAGCCTAAAATATATTTCACGAGATCCAGCCTGAGCGGTGAATCTCTCATTTGAATTTTGTGTCAAAGTTTTGTGGCCAGACCCACTGCAGCGTCCCAGGATTTTTTTGGAAAAATCAGTCAACAAGGAGACCGCTGCTCCATTTTTTTTCCTCTGATCCTTCCTATGGTTCTCAACAAATTTATCTCCAAGATTTTGTCTTCTCTATGGTCCCCAACAAATTTATCTCCAATATTTTGTCTTCAAAGAAGACAAAACTCTATTCTCAAAAATGGCAGACCTCCTCCAAGTCACTGATCAGCCTGAGAAATCACAGATAGCCTCGAAATCGATTCGGCCAGATGCAGAGTCCCTGCCATGGAATTTGAACTTGGCCCCCTTCTCACTATGAAAAGACTCAGAGAGTAGTCCTACAAAACATCAGGTCTGCAGCAAAGTCAGCGAGCCAGAAACCCTAAGGTTCGTAGTTGCAGAGTGGCATTCCTCAGACAACAAATATAGGATGGTTCTTAGCTTTTGCAGAGATAACTTTTCTTCATGATATTTAGCTATTTTTCATCAATGAAAATTTTTTTACCACATGGATATACTATTGTAGTTTGCATCTAACTCAAACTTCATAGCTCTTTGTTTCCCTGTATAGAATTATATTTGAGACCAAGTCTCACCTGATCAAAATCATAGTTTGCATCTGACTGAAAATTCATAGCTCTTTGTTTCCCTATACAGAATTATGTTTGAGACCATAGTCTCACCTGATCAAAATTATAGTTTTCATCTGAATGAAACTTCATAGATCTTTGTTTCCCTGTACAGAGCTATGTTTCAGACTATAGTCTCACCTAATGAAAATCAAGATCGATTGTTCCTTAGCTCTCTCAAACGATGTCAGTGTTTACATTTCTAATTCGATACCATCATGAGGTTTATTACAGATATGTACAAGAAATGTTGTGTTTTCTAGTTTAAATATTTATAGTTTTCTTGTGTTATGAAACTCTGTTTAATTATCACTTTTCTTTTGTTCTAGGATATGGTTCTCTCAGAATTAGTGTTCTATGCATCCTTCCTGAATGATTAATGTGTATAAAATAAGCAACACATAAAAAAACCATAGACTTTATTTACCCATATCCAATCTCCATTAGAAAATCTCCCCCAATGTGCCTATGAGTATCTTATATTTCTGTCAAAATTTATTTTGTAGGTCCATTGCTGTTGATAAAATAAAACATAATGTGCTACGAAGGGCTACCTTTTCAAATTTCAGAAACTGTTATGAAACTTTTCTTAATTATCACTTTTATTTTGTTCAGGGAAACAATTCTCTAAGCAATAGTGTTCTATGTAGCCTTCCTTAATCCTTAATATGTATAAATTAAGAAACACATCTGAAGACCTTGCCTTTATTTACCCATCTCCATCCGAACATCGTTTCCAATGTGCCAATGTGTATATTATATTTTTGTCAAAAGTTATTTTGTAGGCCCATTGTTGCTGATAAAATCAAACGAACAAGAGAAACCTTTTCAAATTTTAGAAAGAAATATTGAAAAAATTCAACAAAATAGTAATCTGCCATATGAGGAGAAGGATGATTTTGACGATAGTGTGTTCTTTGTTGGAGACTCTGACTTTGGTTCTGGAACACCTTAGGATGGACATGAATATCTTTGAAAAGTCAGGGATGTAAATTATAAGATCTCCTTAGATTTCTTATACATTTATCTTAAATGGTAGTATCTCCTAAAATTGTAGAAGTATTAGCTGGTTAGTTCTTCAATATACTCAAGGATGTTTTGCACTGAAATTATTTTCCATCTATCTTTAGCACAATTTCCTATCCATTGTGGCATTAACAAAGGAAAGGGCCAAGTTTTTCCAAATCTAAAATATGATAGTTGAAGTTCGTCATGGTTTGTAAATGTGAATGCTGTTGTTTTCCAAAATTCGGTTTTGTATATCTGTTTTCATGCATATCTGTTTTCTCATGCATTAATTTAGCCAAAATATTACATATATTGGATTTTCTTTTATTCATATTTTGAACTAAATGGATTTTTTGTAAGAGGATTTATATTTTCCACTTGAAACTTCATGTGAATTAATGACAATTTTCCAGATAGCTACATATTAAGCTGAGTGCTTTGCTGCCTAGATTGTCTAAATCATAGTACAAGCTCAGATTTTTTTTCCCTCGGAAAAAATTATAAATTCTATTCAAAATAAGGAATGGAAATCACATTATTTTTTCGCTCTAGGCATGTGTACAAAACAAGATGAAGATAAATGGGTTTTTCATTTTTTTGTCTAGATACATATCAATTAAAAAATTAACAGTTTAAAGCAAAGAAATCCCCCTTACATTCTACTATTGAGAACTTGAGATTATGTTATAACAATAGGTGCCAAAATTAAGTCTCATGATTGTCCTGAGAAATTTATAATGCAAAATCATAGCAATGATAATGACTCCTCGACACTAGCCTTCAAATCTGAAAATAGAAGACCTTGACTGTGTCAAGGCACTAGAGATAGATTTTTCCAAAATAGATAATCCAGCTTCAGCCTGTTGACCTCCAACCACCATATTATGTTCACATTATACATGAGTGTGTGATGATGTCACTTTTAACCAATTTTCCAAAATCTTCCAGCTAAGTACATTGAATTTTAATCTCCCCTTTCATCCATTGAATAACCAGGTAGTTCCCATATACATGCAATCTCCTAGCCCTTTATCCATGGATTTTTTCAAAATAAGATGAAGGACCAGTATTTCAGTGTAATTGTTTGACCCAATTCCCACACCAACCTTGAATGTGATTGGGGGCTCCTTAGATGGGAATAAACGGCCTCTTGCATTTCTAAAATTATCTTGTCCTTGTCTATTCATAGAGAGGATTTTTCAATATATATGTCTCTCGCCTGCCATGGTTGTCTTATCTTTGAAGATGTTTTGCATTCATGAAAAATTCCATGGGCCTTATTGCAAACCTTGGAAGTAAGAATTTGTTTCCCTTCAAAGATCTTGCATCACATACCATCCAAATACCCTATTTAGCAGGACATAGAATTTCCCTAAAAACTTTTAGTTCTATTTTTGAAACCAAGATCTAAGGCATTCTTCCATCAAAATACCTCTTCAAGCATTGTCCATTCCAATTATTTTTTCGAGATCTTTCTGCAGATATTGAGCATATGGAAAATGAATAACATTCCTCATGATAAGTCCCTGTCTTCCTCTTTTTTGTAAGCCTTCCCATGTTGGAATCTTATATCTGATTGTGAGCCATAGGAATATTCTTGTTTCTTAGGTTATTTATGTATTTATTTTATTTTTTTTATCCACCATCACATATATTCTTGAACAAAAATATCCATTAATGATATATAACCCAACTTTATAGTGTGCATACCTGTAGCATTGTTTTTAGCCCACATCAAGGAAGCCTCTGAATCCTTCCATTCACCACCCAAATTGATAGATTATGTTGATGCCCAACCCCACTGCCAAACATTTGTAGCATTAGTAAACACAAATTGATGTAAAGTAAAAAATACTTCATTTTTCTTGTGAAAAATGGTTTATCAGGTTAGGACCTAGAATATGTTATTCACCACATCTCGTAATTGGATTTAAGTCAATCCTTACATTCTTCTCATTGGAATTTTTCCATGTAAAGGAGTTTCCAATGATAGGAAAGGCTAGTGCCATGGCTTTCTAGTGATTTGAAATATTCTTAATACTTTTCTAAGCAGTCCTTATATAGTCCAATAAATAAGCATGGGCTACATACTTCTTGAATCTTAATAATTAGTATATTTATGAAGGATCTTTTTTGTAATGAGATTGCAAGGATGTTTTGCAACCAGAGCCTTTCCAAATACTTGTATTTTCTTCAAACCTCATCTTCCTTGTTTTGGGGAAGAGCTATCGACTACTAACAGGCCCAAGGAATCTCGATTCCCACCATATTCACATTTACCACTTCATAAGAAATTTCAACAGAGTTTTCTTATTCTTTCAAGTGCTCCCTTTGGGATTCAAGCTGGAGAATGCTAATACATGGGGATGGCTTCCAGGATATCCTTGTCAAGGGTTAATCTACGTATCTTGAGAACCATTTGTTACACGAGAAATGAATTTTTTTTTCTATTTTTCTCAACAACCATCCATAATCACATTTTTCGTATCCATTTGTCTTGAGAATGAAATTTGGGTATTTGAATCTTTTTTGTAAGTCAAAGCCTAAAAGGAAACAATGCCTTTAGGAGTCCTTTGGAGTTCACATTCAAACCAGTGTTGAAAACATCCTGTCATTGAAAATATCATCGAGGGTTTGGAAAAGAAAATATTGGGGGTTTTGGAAAAATATTGCAAAAAAAAAATACAAAATTGATGAAAAAAGTTATAAAAAAAAAAAGAGGCACATTTATGCACCTCTGCAAGTGAGTGATATTTTTGTTTGTTGTGTAGCAATATTGTGATATTTTTGGGGATGAAAATATCATAATATTTGTGGGTGATATTATCGTTCCATTGAAAAAAAATGGAACATTGTGATGTTTGCGGCAGTTTTTCAAACCATTAAAACTAATCTATGACCTTTGTAAATTCATCTCCATAGCCATAACCACATAGTAGAGATTGAGAATTTTCTAAATTTTCTAGCTCCCCCCTTTAAACCATCAGAGAACAATAATATATCATCGAAAAATAATAAATGAGTTAAAAGTACATTTTTTTTATTTTTTATTTTGATCCCTTTTAAGAATACGAATTTTTTTACTTCCAAAATTGCTCAACAAAGCCTATCTTTGACCCAAAAAAATAGAAGGGGTGAGAGTGGACAACACTATTTTATACCCCTTGGAGGTGTGAAGAATGCAGAGGTTGCTCCATTGATGAGCATCACATAAGAGGCATTTATAACTTATGAGACATCTCGTAATTCACTTCTGTAGTTGTGACACATCTCATAATTCACTTGACTGCTAGATAACTAAGCCCCATATGTATTAACACCATCCTAAGATATAACTATTTTTCCCTATCATATGCTTTGAAAAGGTCCAACTAGATTACCAAAGTTGTCATCTTTCTGGATTGATTTTGCATGGACCTTTTTGAGTAAATCCTATGGCTTCATGGATTTTCTTTCCAACTTGAAATCCAAATTGTTTAGGAGAGATTACCTCTGAAAAGGCCTCATTCAATATCACTGCTAATACCTTGGAAATATTTTTATAAACATAATTACAAAAGGATATTCTATGTTGTGTGAGTTTATGTAATGTTGGGGCTATATCCATAATGAACTCCATCCAACCCATGAATATCTCTCTAAAACTGAAATGCTTTTCTTGCAGCTATTTGGGAGCATATAGTGTTGGTTCTACTACCTCAATTCCCTATGCACGAACAAGGTCAAAAGATCTTTGTCATGCCCCACATTGATGGGTGTGCAACCCAACACAAATTCCATTATACTTCAAAATTGAGATAACTTCTGAGTACACATTTTTGTTGGAATCCTCAATTCAAGGGCATCCTCAATTCCTTGTGCATGAACATAGTTCAGAGATCTTTGTCACACCCCACAGTGAGGGTGTGCAACCCAACACAAATTCCATCATACTTCAAAACTGAGATAACTTCTGAGTGCACATAGTGTTGGAATCCTCAATTCAAGGACATTCTCAGTTCCTTGTGCACGAATAGGGTCGAGAGATCTTTGTCACACCCCACATTGATGGGTGTGAAACCTAGAAAAAATTCCATCATACTTCAAAACTAAGATAATTTCTGAGTTCACATTTTTTCAAATGGCCATCATAAAGACTTCCATCCCATGAATATCTCTCCAAAACTGAAATGCTTCCCTTGCAACTATCTCGGAGCATACATTACTAGTTTTTTTGCCTCAAATTTAATTCAAGTGTTGTAGGATAATGTCGAGCCTTTGTCATAGGAAGAAACTCATCCTCATAACTCTTTTCTCTGCAAGAAAACATAGTGTTAGAATCCTCAATTCCCTGTGCATGAATAGGGTCCACAGATCTTTGTCACACCCCAAATTGATGAGTTTGCAACCCATCACAAATTCCATCATACTTCAAAACTGAGATAACTTCTGGGTGCACATTTTTTAAAATGGCCATCATAAAAACTTCCAGCCCATGAATATCTCTCCAAAACTGAAGTGCTTCCCTTGAAACTATCTGGGAGCATACAATATTGGTTATGCTTCCTCAAATTTAATTTAAGTGTTGTAGGATAAGGTTGAGCCTTTGTCATAGGAAGAAAATCATCCTCATAACTTTTGTCCCTGCATGAAAACATAGTTTTGGAATGAATATCATCAACCTCACCATCATCTACTAGTCCCTCACTAGCGATGTCATTGTTTAGCTCCCCACTCTTATTGAAATTCAAAATGGATTAATTGTCTACTACTCCCTCAGAGATGTTGAGATGATTTAACCATGAGAGTTTGCTACAGTCTTGCCAGAAAATTCAACTATATTGTTTCTATCAGACCATTCTCACTTTTTTCTAACAATCACTTGTTCACTGCTAAGTTCACTATTTAAATTTACAAGAGTAACCTCAAGGTGGAGTGGTGTCTAAATGTGGACCTCGGCATAAGGCAGTGACTCATTTTTCAATGATCAAACTGAATTCCTATCAAAATATGTCCAGGACAACACCATTCACCATAATTCTTGACCCTCATTTTTAGACTTCTTTATTTTTCCATGAACTTCTTTAATAGTTGTAGGTGTTATAAATGGGAGAACCACTGAAACACACCACATATGATTTGAGATTGTTTTTCTTGAGAAAAGCATCTAGATCTCATTCTACATCAGGGATGTTGTGGTATCTTCCCCCTGGATCTGCAGTACCCTCTCCAAATGTACCAACAGTGTTGTCTCTTTCCAATTATATGTTGCCTTCTCGATCTAAGATAGAAGAAACTTCTTCAAATTATGGCCTTAAAGCTTCCTTTGTAAGCTTGTAAAAAAAATTGATTTTTTATCTTTCATCAAATGTACCATGCAGTGTTGACTCCTCTCCCCAATTACCCTTTTCCAACCCTTTCAACCACCATGCTTTAAGAAATATGCTAAACCATGAAGTAAAATTTAAAGCTACACCTAAAGCATTGCCACACTATTATCTCTCCTTATGCCATTGAATTCAACATCTTTATATTTTTGAAGCAATTTTCATATTATTTTTTTTATTTTGACTTTGTGACATCTTACATAATTTATGTAACTCATGATTTTTCTAGAGTTCCATAATTGTGTATGAAAACTAATTATGGGTACTCATGAGAAATCATGAGTTACATAAATTATTTAAATTACTGAGTGCCATTTTTAGCTACCCACTCTTACTGAAATTCAAAATGGATTTCTTATCTACTACTCCCTCAGAGATGCTGAGATGATTTAACCACAAGTGTTTGTTTAATTCCTACCAAAAAATTCAACTATATTGTTTCTATCTGACCATTCTCCATTTTTTCTAACATTCTCTTGTTCACTACTGAGTTCACTATTTAACTTTACAAGAGTAACCTCAAGTTGGATTGGTGTCTGAATTTGGACCTGGACATAAGGCAGTGACTCGTTTTTCAATTATCAAACTGAATTTCTACCAAAAGATGTCCAGTACAGGGTCATTCACCATAATTATCGATCCTCGTTTTTTGGATGCTTTATTTTTCCATGAACTTATTTATCATAATAGTTATAGGTTTTATAAATGGTATAACCACTGAAACACATCACTTATGATTTGAGTCTGTTTTTCTTGAGAAAAGTGTCTATATCTCATTCTACATATGGGCTGTCATGGTATCTTCCATCTGGATCTGCAATACCCTCTCCAAATGTACCAAAAATTCTATCTATTTCCAATTATATGTTTCCTTCTCCATCTAAGATAGCAACAATTTCTTCAAATTATGCCCTCAAAGCTTCCTCTTTGAGCTTGTAAAAAAATTGATTTTTTTTCTTTCATCAAATGTACCATGTAGTGTTGACTCCTCTCTCCACTTACACTTTGCTAGCCCTTTCAAGCACCATTCTTTAAGAAATATGCTAAGCCATGAAGTAAAATTTAAAGCTACAACTAAAGAAATGCCACAATGTTCTCTCTTCTTATGCCACTGAATTTAGCTGCTTTATATTTTGGAAGCAATTTTCATATTATTTTTTTATTTTGACCTTGTGACATCTTACATAATTTATGTAACTCGTGATTTTTCTAGAGTACCCATAATTGTGTATGAAAACTAATTATGAATCATGAGTAACATAAATTATTGAAATTATTGAGTTTCATTTTTAGCTCCCCGCTCTTATTGAATTTCAAAATGGATTTCTTGTCTACTACTCCCTCAGAGATGCTGAGATGATTTAACCACAAGAGTTTGCTTAAGTTCTGCCATAAAATTCAACTGTGCATTTCTATCTGACCATTCTGCCTTTTTTCTAACATTAACTTGTTCATTGTTGAGTTCACTATTTAACTTTACTATAGTAACCTTAAGCTGGAGTGGTGTCTGAATGTGGACTTGAACACAAGGCAGCGACTCATTTTTCAATGATCAAACTGAATTTCTACCAAAATATGTCCAAGACAAGGCCATTCACCATAATTCTCAACCCTCATTTTTAGCCTGCTTTATTTTTCCATGAACTTCTTTATCATAATAGTTGTAGGTGTAATAATTGGGAGAACCACTTAAACACACCACATATGATTTGAGACTATTTTGCTTGAGAAAAGCGTCTAGATCTCATTCTACATCAGGGATGTCGTGCTATCTTCCCTTTGGATCTGCAGTACCCTCTCCAAATGCACCAACAGTGTTATCACTTTCCAATTATATGTTGTCTTCTCCATCTAAGATAGCAACAACTTCTTCAAATTATGGCCTCAAAGCTTCCTCTGTGAGCTTGTTAAAAAATTGATTTTTTTTCATCAAATGTACCATGTAGTGTTGACTCCTATCTCCACTTACCCTTTTCCAGTCCTTTCAACCAACATGCTTTAAGAAATATGCTAAACCATGAAGTAAACTTTAAAACTACACCTAAAGCATTGCCACAATGTTCTCTCTTCTTATGCCACTGAATTTGGCTGCTTTGTACTTTGGAAGCAGTTTTCATATTATTTTTTTTATTTTGACCTTGTGATATCTTACATAATTTTTGTAATTCATGATTTTTCTGGAGTACCCATAATTGGGTATGAAAATTAATTGCTATTCTATACTAATATATTTGATAGATGTTCTTCCCAAATTCAATGTGAGAGGTTTGGCAATATGATTGCATGTTTATGATATTCCTCCATAAATATTTTGTCTCTGCATTTTCCACCTTCAAAATTAGAGTTCCATGATCCACATCAACAAGATTGGTTCTAGAAAGGAAGCTACAGAGGTACTTCATGATACAGATTATACATATGGGTAGATCATTTTGCCAATTAATTTATATGCCTATCATACCTATGGCATAGGACCCCCTAGATCCAAACTAATGTGCATTTTAATGCAAATGTATAGGTTGCATATAAAGTGGAAATGTTGTTTAGAGAGGTTTTTAATTTGCTTTGTTAGATAGGAAATAAAATTGCCACATGTGGATCCTTTTATTTTGGTATTAAGGTTACTGAATCAAGGAGGCAAATTGTAGAGCTTGAAGGAATGTTGCATAAAGAGATAGTTGAATTTGAGGTGATATTATAGATGTATATAAATGTTGTTTAGTATACTTTAGGTTGTATAATATGATATTATGCTAGAATAATATTTCTACTTAATGAATATTTCCACATTTGTTTATAGAAATTTCTTAGTTGGAAATTATTTCTTCATAGTGTAATTCTTTCTTTTAATGCAATTTGTCAAATTCAAACATGGTTTTTTGCAAGAGGCCATCATTAGTGATGGGAAAGTTGGAAGACTTGTTGCTGATATTTCAAAGCTAAACAATATAAGATGTCTTCTTCTTTATGAATCCTATGAATGGGATCGTCATCTTTGCCATTATTCATAACTGCATCATATATACTCATTGTTTTTTTACTTGTTAGCATGCAAATCAACCTTTTAAAGGTAGTTTTTTATGTTGTCACAACAAATTTACATGATTCACAAGGTGAGAAATCAATCTTTAGTGTAATTGGAGATTGTAGGTTTTATAATTATAGGTTATTTATAGGTTGTAATTTTATTCAAAGTTTCACTTTTAATTGAGTATTCAACCGAATATATTAAGTATCTTATACATAACTATTTGTGATTTCGTATACTCTTTTTCTTCATTAGAATTAAGTCCATTTTGTAAGTTCGTAGATAATTGAACACATTGTTTTTTTCCAATGTTTTGCAGTCTTAAAGTGAACTAATTACTATGTTATTGTTTGGTGTCCACTACTGAAAAGTTTCAATTTTTTATTTATTTATTGGTTGTTGTCATGTTTTGAGTGCATACTTGTGAAATTCCAAATCACATGTCACTTTATGTGAAGGGAATATATATATATATATATATATATATATATATATATATATATATATATATATTCCCTTGTGGTTCCTTGGAGATCGAAGTTACATTTTCACAAAAGTTTAGATATCATTCAGATATCTAAAATTTATAATTTTAATTTGAACATTTACATGAAAAAGGAAAGACAAATGTCCCAATTATAAAAAGTCACCCAACAATAACAACATTGAGATTTTTCTTTGACTCAACCTATAACATGTTGCATCTTTCTTCATCAATGCTCTTCTTCCATATGCTATCCACTTATGATATTTCCTTTGCAATATTTGGTGCATTTGGAAGTTATAAGTCATTTGTAGGCTATAAATGTCTTAAATGTTTCAATTATAATTTAGTATTCAACTCAACATATTGAGTCTCTTATACATAAATATTTTTCCCTCCATCCACTTTTCATAACTTCCATAAAAATTAGGTAGGGACTTGCAGCTTCGATGATGTTTTTCTTGTTTAGTAAAATATTTTCGAGACTTTAGTTTATTGAAAGTTGTAGAATTTACAATCTATAAAGTTTCAAGATATATTTTTTAAAAGTCTAATTATTTAAAGGGTGCTAGCTCAATTGAAGAGCACTTGCTTTACAAGCAGGAGGTTGGTGGTTCGATTCCATCATGCCCTGATATTCATATGGAATGGAGGCAATTATTTGTTGGTGACGGAGGCTCTTTTGACCATCACCAATGAGCTTATGGTAACATTTTTAGACCCTCACTAAAATATGAAATGGTGTCAGTCAACGAATGCCACCATATATACACATAAATAGTAACGACCATGAAAGGTCTGTCACCATAAATCGTTGTTGCTGATATGAAACGGTGAGTGTCACTGTTTTCATTATAGTCATTATTCGTGATAGACCTTGAAGTCACCAATGAGCTTATCATGACATTTTTTGACCCTCACCAAATATGAAATGGTGATGGTCAATGAACGTCACCATATATATGCATTAATAGTAACGAACATGAAAGGTATATCACAATAAATTGTTGTTTTTCGTATGAAATGGTGACAGTAACTATCCGTCATTATAATCAATATTCGTGACAGACCTTGATTGTCACCGCAACACATACTTTCGGTAATGCCACCTTTGGTGACATTCAATTTTTTGGTGACTGAGGCTATTGTTCGTCACCATTACTCATATGAAATGGTAACTGCCACTAACTATAATTATAAATAATTATTAGTGACGAACCTTGAATGTCACCACAACACTTATACTTTCAGCGACGCCACCTTTGGTGACATTCAATTTTTGGTGACGAAGGCACTTTTGACTGTCACCAATGTCCTTTTTTCGCCCCTCACCAATGTCCTTTTTTCTTGTAGTGTTGCTTCAACCAAAGAAAGAGAGATGGCACTTTGTTTCTTACAATACCAAGTAATAGGTCCTTAACCAAGAGTGAATACATATCCTGCAGTAGACTTTCGATCGTCAAGGTCACCAGCCCAATTAGAATTAGTGAAACCAATAAAAAATGGAGATGCCTCTGCACTGTAATGAATCCAAAACTGAATTGTACCTTGAATATATCGAAGTATTCTTTTATTTTATTTCCATTGACTTTCATGAGGTTGGTGTATAAACCTAGCAACAAGACCAATGACAAAGGAAAGGTCAGGACGGGTATAGGTTGGATACAGAAGATTACCAACAAGTTGACTATATAAGGTAGCATCAACTTCAGGGGTAGTACAAGTGACTGAAAGCTTGACTCCAGACTGAAAGGGAGAGGGGGTTGGCTTGCAATCTTCCATGTGAAATTGGTGTAGAATATCACAAGCATACTTGGACTAAGAAAGGGTAATACCTTCTTTGGATTGCAAGACTTGAAGACCAAGGAAATAATGCAAGTTTCCTAAGTCTGTCATTTCAAACTTCTTTTTTAGGCTAGAGTTCACATGGTTTATATGGTTTAGATCACTACCAGTAAGGATAAGATCATCAACATAAAGAACAAGGATGGTGAAGGACTTACCCACTTTCTTGGTGTAGACAGTGTTCTCAAATTGACACCTAGAAAATCCATTATCTAAAATAAATCTATCCATTTTGGCATACCAAGCCCGAGGAGCTTGTTTGAGACCATAGAGAGACTTCCTAAGGTGACAAACAAGGCTAGAGTCATTTGGGATAAAGCCAAGGGTTTGTTCCATGTATATTTCTTCATGCAAATCTCCATGTAAGAAGGCGGATTCAACATCCATCTGATGGACTTCCCATCAAAATGAGGTAGTAAGGGAAAGAACAAGGCGGATAGAATTCATTTTGGAAACAGGGGATAATGTTTCAGTATATTCAATGCCTTCAACTTGTGAAAATCCTTTAGAAATAGGACGAGCTTTATGTCTATCCAATTTTCCATCTGGTCCAAACTTTGTTTTGTAAACCCATCTGCATCTAACAAGTTTTCTTCCTTTTGGAAGAGGAAAAAGATCCCAAGTATCGTTTGCCAATAAGGAACATTATTCTTCATTCATAGCTTCTTCCCAATCTGGATGACTGGAGGCTTCTTAAAAGGTTTTCAGATCAGGATTTTTTGGAACTTGAGCCAATAAGGAAGAGGCTCTTTCGAACTGAGAACGTGTACGTCGTCGATTTTCAAGGTCACTTGCAAGAGAACCTGTTGCATCCCAAGTAGAGAAGACCCATCTTGGAAGCTGTGGAGTAAAAGGAATAATTTCAAGAGGTGGAGTAGGATTTCCATCCTCGTTGTCATCATATGAACTAGAAGGAATGTTATTAAAAACATAAGAGAGAGAGAGAGAGAGAGAGGTGGCACATATGTCAAATCAAGCTCGCGGGCCAAAGGTGGCACACCTGTCGAACTAGGCTCGCAGGCCGATATATTTTCATCAAATTTTACATCTTTTCTAATGATTATATTTTTGGATTTTGGCTGAAGAAGTTTATATCCTTTGACATCTTCAGAATATCCAACAAAAATACATTTTTCACTCTTAGGTTCTAAGGCTTTATGTTTTTCATCTGGAATATGGGCCCAAGCATCACTCCCAAAAAAACGAAAGTGACTTACATCTACTTTGATTGAAATCCAAGCTTCTTCTGGATTTATATTCTTTAAAACCTTAGTAGAAGTGTAATTTACTATGTAGTTTGCAAATTTAATTCCTACTGCCCCAAAATTGAGACCTAGTCCTTTATATTGAAGCATACAATTAGCCATTCATTGTAAGGTGTGATTCTTCCTTTCGGCTACACCATTTTGTTGTGGCGTATATGGAACAATATGTTGCAATTGAATGCCATGCTCAGTGAAAAAGTTCATAAATTTGTTGTTAACATATTCTCCTCCATTGTTTTCAGTGTGTGTGCTTTTTCCTACACAAAAAACACAAAAATCTAAGCAAAAATTTGCAATGCAAGCCTTACGGCAGAATGTTAGATTTCTAGTTAGCCTTACTGGCAACTATCTATTTTTTCACTATTTCTGATTTCCCAAGATCGCACAAAGACGCGGGGAAAGAGCATACATAGCAAAAAAAATCCCTTCTTCCTATTTCTGATTTGCCGAGATCGCACACAGCGCAGAGCAAAGAGCATACACAGAGAAGAGGGTATAGATATGGCATATAAATAAAACCTAAACACCAAAATAAACAGAGGGAACCGAAATAAGCAGAACTATTAACAAATATAACTGCAAAACATATACTTTATACCTCCACATCTAAACTAACATAACTTGGGCAACCAAAAACCTTTTCGCATGAAACGAAAGGCGTTCCTCACTGTACCAGATGCTCCACACACAACAGAGTAGTTCTCCAGGTCTGAAAATGTTCAGAAATAGTATATCTACAAAACTGTAGTTGCATGCAGTCAAACCAGCTTTGGATTTGGATCAACAACGAATGCGGCCCTCAAAATAGCTTTGATACCATGTAGGAATTGACAAGGTAAGTTCCGTAGATCAAAACCCAAAGGTCACTTCTCACAAACAAATCAAAAATCAGTACACTAGTATTATCACGTGGTTAAAACCCTTGTTGTAGAGTTAAATCCCCTCTGCGGACAGAGCCGATCCCTACTAGCCCAGATTGGGTCTAGCAACAATCAAACATGCGACAACGCAAGTTCCTAATTTTAAAAATCAAAGCGCGATAGAAGGCCTACCTCAGGTCCAACGGTGTTGTCATTGCGGAGAGGATAGTGCTCTCGATCCCTTGCTCTGACAGGTCACAATTCCACCACTTGATGCGATCGAACACCTGCACGTACAAGAAACATGATGAACATACGAGCGTAAAACCAAATATTTGCAATTATGTGTCAGTCAGAGAGGACACGACTCATAAAGAAGCATAAACAATACAAGTGGAACTATAATCGTAGTCGCTTATATTAATGAAACAAAGGATGATACAACCCAGCTCTGACGCTGAAATCCTCCTTCGGCGGGTCGTCAACAGAATACGTCTTAGTAAATCTTGTCGGGAGTAGGGACAAGCCTCTCTCTTCGATCGTCAATCTCCTTGCTATGGATTTAGCACTATGAGGACTATCAAAGCTCTTGCAACATTCTTTAGGCTATGAAGGCTCTTGGAGATAAGCTTGAAAAGGGAAATGGAAAGCTTATATAGATGGTGGAAGGGGAGTTTAGATACCTACAGTCATGGGATTGGCCCTATCCTCAAGGAATCTTCCATGAGAGGTGGAAAACCACTTCCTCTACATGCAAATCCAGAGCCAAACGTCCCAACTCAATTTAGAGACCAGTTCAGGAGTTGGTTAAAGTCAATATTCCGCCATTTAGTTTTTAAAAACACCCTTTATTAAGCCTAGCACGAGTGCGACTCTGAGACAAAGTGCCAATTGGTGCACCCTCTTTGAAGAATTTCCCCCATTGGCGCGGGTATAACACAGGCTAGTCGCGCCAAGGATGAAAAGGCTATTTTTAGGGTTTTTCACAAGGAGATGTCTTTAGGGAAATGAAAGTACATGTCTAGGGGAATGCCATGAAAGTGTTTTAAAGTTATGTCACTGCTCACAGGTCACGGAATGAACCCTCCAATATGCAGGATGGGAAATTGCAGGGACGGTGACAAATTGCTATGTAACAGATGCCCCCTAAAGCATGAGGCCCAAAAGAGAGAGAGGGGTGAAATTCTTTACGAGAACGTGTCCAACTGAAAACACCGCCGTTGAAAAACCTGCATAGAGAAATACAACTGATATCTCAAATACATGATATATATGTGGTATGGGCGTAGCCATCCATAATAGAGTATACAATAATCCACATCCAAGGTATGGATGTAGCCATCCAGTGAGGATCAATAAATAGACTCAGGTATGGTTGCAGCCATCCAATCAGTGAGTCATGTAACCAATAATAATAATCCACAAAATCGCAGCCCGGATTCTAATAGACAAAATCCAGGGTCTTGCGCTCCATCTTGACCCGAACAAAGTACAAGTTCAAACATGCCAATATGTGAGTTGAAGTCGAACATGCGAGAACATCGCCTGATTACCAGCCAATGATGAAAGTTGTTAACAGATGCAAGAGGTGCCACCAATAATGAAAATGGCCCTCAAGGTACTATAGGTACAATCTACGGCATGTGAATCAATGAGCTGGCATCGAACACCCATAGAATCACTCGATCGGAGGCCAATGATGAAAACCTCACGCCGAATGCGAAGAACCCACCATTGATGCATGCAGGCACCAAGGTACCAGAAGGGAGTCTGTAGATCAACTTCCTGGATAATGAGTTGAAGTCGACAGGAAGTGACCTTGATTGAAGGTGGGCCATAGTGTTTCCCACATCATCGACATGAGACAGAGGAACATAATGTCTTTGTGAATCAAGATCAGATGAGAATTAGAGGAAGGTTGAAATTTGCAGAGGTCAACTTCTCTTGAACATATGGTGGCACGACAGTGAGTTTGGTAGCATTTGACATCAACAGATCAGGGGTCATGATGACGAGAAAAATATAAGATGAGAGGTTAAAGGGATCACCCAAACCCACGGAGGCAAGTGGAAAAAACGAGGTGAGATGTCCCCAACCCGACACGAATGCAGACAAGTGCCATGTTCAAGAGCGACATACTGCCGACACGACAATGATGCTAGTTCCATTTTCCCCACCATTTCTGGCGAGTACCTCTTTATTTTTACACAAGCTTGAAGAGGGTACCATATGCTTGCTATGTGAGTCCATCCTAGTACATTTTACGAACCCTAGGAAGGAGGAACTCGAATATCGCCATTTTTACTGAATCCAATGTCATCAGGGTTTTAACGAGTCTGAAAAAGGAAGAACTCGGCGTCTTTTCATGTTTAGAGAGTTTGAAAAGACAATGGAAAATTAAACTCCAATGGTCCCTCTTTGTAAATAGTTCCTCATACCTGAAAAGGTAGAAAAAAATATCTGAGAAAACCTCCTAGTCGCGATAGACTAGGGTATTCCTTTTTCGTAAATAATCTATCCCAACCTGAAAAAGGGGTAAACGTATACTGGGTAGATGTCATTTCGTGTCCAATTTAATGAGATCGAAAACGAAAAGGGACTCAGCAATATTTTCATGCTTAGAGAGTTAGAAAAGAGCTGAAAGATGACTCCAAAATGACTTTTTCGTGTTTTTACCGAGTCCAAAAAAGTATAAAATACAACTTGTATGACTGTCCAAGTCGCGCAAAAACCTGTTGTTGCACATGGAAGCAAGTGTAAAATCCATTTTCGAAAAAATATATTGAAATATTGGGAAAAATGAAATTTAAAACCTAATTTTTATTTTAAAAGTTATAAATAGGCTTCAAATGGTAAAACAAATTTACTTTTACTTTTTACCTTACTTGGAGAGCAACAGTGGTCCATTTGTGTGAAAACTTGTGGCAGTGATTGCGACTGATCCGGGACGTCATTCAACTCTTCGTTTGTTCCAGGTAAAAGGCGTTCCCTTAAGCTCCATTTTAATCCATTTTTTATGAGTTTCTATTGCACAGTTGATCTCTGGAGGAGATATTTTAAAATTTTAGGGCTCCGCCATTGGCGCGGGTATCGGGCACGGACCCGCGCCAATGGAATTTTTCTCACAAAGGGGTCACGGCAATGGCGCGACATAATTTTCTGCTTTAAGTTTTTAAACAGTGAGCTATCCATATGAATTTTTAATCATGACAGAGATCTAACAAGGGTTTTTTATCATGTTGATGCAGGTAACCAGCACAATGGTTATTGAATGGAAGGAGAGGGAACATGGGGAGGAAGATGAAATGGCTATGGAGAATGAAGCCTGTATGAATGCACTAAAGAATTGCGGACTCAAAAAATTCTTTCTTACTCCATGTTTGCGAGCTCAACCTAAGCTGCTACAATACTTGGTCAGCATATGGGATGAAAATGAAGAAGTATTTAAACTTCGGGACCAAGTGTTGGAACCTGAGGTTTTTGACGTATATTTCATCATCGGGCTGTCGCGAAGAGGCCCAGTACCCATTCTAACAGGCAGCAGACCTTTCGGAGAAAAGATGGAACAAGTAATTGCGAGGGTGTGCCCAAGGGCACAAACCGGATCGGGAAGCAGGAAGGTGGAAATCCATACAGTCCACGATCTAGCACTCAGAGTGGTGCTACACACCATTACGCGGGCTGCGGGATCGCAGGCACCGCATGAGGCGACCAAAGCCAAACTCATACTAGCCTCCGAGTGTATGAGCCCCACATTGTTTGATTGGGCTACTGCAGTGACATTCAACATTAAGAGGTAGCTGACAAGATGCAAGAAAGTCAAACTAAAGCAGTTTGGCTATGGTTCCATTTTGGTGTCGTTCATCATGGAACGACTACCTATTTTCCAGGGCCAAGGGGCCATAGTTTTTGAGCCGGTACCAAGGGAGCCGAGGATGGCTCGCTGGGCAGCACTTATTCCCAGGTCAGGAGGAGGCCAACAGATGTCTTGGAGGCCTGATTTTTTTGGGTGGTTGCGGCGAGAGCTAATCGTGGTCGAAGATTGGCCCTATGCTGGGACTGATTTCACCAGAGATCCCGACCTTCCACTCCCGGATGGGGAGGATTGGGATGAGGAGTTGGGTATGATACTCTCTTTTTTATTTTTATGTATTTATGATTTTTTGGTAATACATGTTCATTCTATAACATTTTTTATGTGTATGCAGATGTTGGCCCAGAGAGGCCCACGGGCATGTCGCCCATTACACGGAGAACCCATGCCGAACACGACCCTCAGGCTGAGGGTGGCGAGGGAGGTGAATTGATTCAGAACCTGGAGGGCATCGCCCGGGGGATCCCAGACTATGCACGACTAGCAGATGTTCTGCTAGCATACCAGCGACACACTGTGGGGGTGCCTAGTCACCTCCACCGACTACTGAGACGCTTATTGCATGTAGTGGCTTGTTACCATGAGCACCATGCAGATTAGACATTAGGGCTTTTCCTGCATATTTTTTGAGAGAAATGTCATCTCCGGTTGTATTAAGACGAACATGTATATTTTTTGATCTTATGTGATGCATACTATATAAAAATTTCGACACACACACACACACACATATATACCTATTTCTGGATGGATCTCTTTACATGTGATGATGGTTTTGTTTTTATAAATTGCGCAAATGTCTATCTAAAACCAAATTAGCTACTACATCTGTTAATGTATTCATGTGCCTGGGTATATGTTGATATGTGATATAGTCAAAATTTCTCTCCAGTAGATGAATACGCAGATACAGACGTAAAATGGATGGGTTTCTAACCAAATAGTGACCATTAAGCTGTAATACTACAAGTTGCGAGTCTAGATATACAAGTAATTCACGAATGTCGAGGTCCATAGCCTCGGTTAATAATTCCAAAATGGCACTATATTCTGCGATATACACCTTGCAGGTTAACCAATTCACCACCAGGATCATAGATTACCCAGGCTGCTGAGGACAGATTCCTGGTACTGCGGGAGGCACCATCTGCGAAACCCACAAATGGAGTAATAAACATCTGCACAATCAGGAAGACCCGATCAGTAGAAAGATGCTTACATCGCACACCACACCACACATGCACACAAATGAATATACACACCTATGTACACACACCACACCAAAAATAACTTCAAGCGTAGTATTTTTTAAGGTACAACCCATTTCTAGGCTATGCCAATGGAACTTCTTCATAATCAATGAGCTCATAAACCCCATTTTTCAATATCCTTTTTACTATGTAGGGCCCATGCCACATGGGTTGGAACTTTCCTGCTCCAGGTTTGTCGTGTGCTTGGTCGTATAGGAGGACAAGATCCCCTTCGACAAAGGAACGTGGAGAGACTAATTGATCAAAGTGAGCTTTGACCCACTTCTTTTGTGCCTCAATTACTAAAGCAGCCAAGCGGCGAGTTTCATCTAACCGTTCCAAATACAAGAGACGCTCTTCTTCAGGAGAAGTATCGGGCAAAATTTCCACAGCCAACTTTAAGGAAGGAATTTCGCACTCAACCAGAAGAGTTTCTTCCATACCATACACCAATTGGAATGGTGTGAATCCAGTTGCACTCTTTGCTGACGTCCGGTAGGCCCATAGATCTGAGAACAATTGGAGGTGCCAATTGGACTTATGAATACCAACTGTTCGTTGAAGCATTGTGACCAAAACTTTGTTCACAGCCTCAATTTGGCCATTTTCCTGGGGGTAATATGGCGTTGAGCTATTGTGTCGTAAGCCCAATCTTGATGTTAGCTCAGCCATCATGTAATATCTAAAGTGACTGCCATGATCGGTTACAATGGCCTGAGGGACCCTGAAACGTGCGATAATGTGGTTGAAAATAAACTGGGCAGTTGTCTTACCGTCAGCGGTTAGTGTAGGCATCGCTTCGGCCCACTTAGTAAAGTAGTCGACAGTGACGATTATATATGCATGCCCCCCGGCCGAATGAGGGTTACACATCATAAAATCTATGCCCCATTTTTCAAAAGGGCCAACAGTAATGACAGGATGCAGAGGAAGAGGTGGCGCGCGCATATTGCGCTGAAAAACCTGGCATGCATGACATTTTCGGACTACAACGATACAGTCTTTGAATATCGACGGCCAGAAGTAACTTGCACGTAGAATCTTCTAGGTAGTGGCATATCCGGACATGTGACTGCCACAAGCGCCACTGTGACAGTCATTCAAGACTCTTTCAGCCTCTTCCAAGGTCAAGCACCGGCGGAGCACCGAATCTACCCCAACCCGGTATAACGTATCTCCTACAATGCAGTAGGGTTGAGACTGATGCCGAATCTGACGTCGGGCATCTTTGGTCAACTCAAACCGAAAAGTTGATGTTTTAGGATAGAAAATAATGTCACCGTACCATGGGTCACGAGTGTTGATAAGGAAGAGTGTTTCGTCCGTGATATGATCCTCGGAATGAGATGGGGTGGAGTCTGTCGGGAGGGAGAAAATGAGATCCGCAAAAACCAGTGATTTCGTCGACTTAGCAGTGGTAAACTCTAAGTCGAAATCCTGAAGGATAACGATCCATTTGGAGTATTTTCCCCCCACTAATTTTCAAGATAGAATATATGTCATGGGGTTGCAATCCGAAATCATGGTTGTTGTACGTAGCAGGATGTAGTGGCAAAAACTCTGCACATCTTGCATTGCGGCTAATGCTAGCTTCTCGAAATGAGCGTAATATGTCTCTATGTCAAGAAGGTTCCGTGATAGATAATAGATAACATGTTCATTGCGATCATCGTCATCCTACACCAGGACCATATCTATGGTGCTAAACGCGGCGGCCAAATATAAAGTGAAATCACGGTGATAGTTTGGGGGACGAAGCAACGGAGCATTAAGAAGTAACGTCTTAAGCTTCTCAAAATATTGTTGAGCAATCTCGTCCCAACAAAAGGGAATGTTTTGCTTTAAGAGACGCATGAAACCTTTGGCAACTTTCGCGTAGTTCAAGATGAAGCGTCAAAGGAAGTTAGCTTTTCCCTGCAGACTCTGTAATTGATATAACGAGGAGGGTGATGGGAGATTGACAATAGCCTCGACTTTTAGAGGGTCAAGGCGAATTCCGTCCTTAGAGATTATGAACCCCAAAAGACGGCCAGACTCCACGCAAAAGACACATTTATGAGGGTTAAGCTGGATATGATAGCGTCAACAGCGAAGGAAAATCTGGCGGAGGTGTTCTGGGTGGTCCTCTCGCCGAGCTGAGTGAGTTGGCAGATCTTCCAAATAAGGCTGGACGATATGGCATATGTCGTGGAATACGTAAGACATAGCACACTGGAAAGTAGCTCCGGCGTTCTTCAAGCCGAACAGGAGCTTTCTATAAGCAAAGGTACCCCACGGACAGATGAATGCAGTCTTGTGTTGATCGGTAGGTGCAATATTTATCTGATTGTATCCAGAAAAGTCGTCCATCAAGGAATAAATCTTGCTCCCAGCACATTCCTCAATGATTTGATCTATGAAGGGAGTAGGATAGTTGTCCTTAGGACAGGGGTGATTAATATCATGGTAATCAACGCAGACCCTTATAGTACCTTGTTTTTTATCTACAGGGACAATATTTGAGACCCATTCTGTGAGGGGGATCGGGTAAATGAAGCCCGCGTTCAGAAGTTTTTCAACTTTTTCTTTAATGGAAGCAGCTTTGCGATGATGCACTGGGCGTAAGCGTTGGCGCACGAGTTTCACACCAGGATAGGTAGGAATCTCGTGCACTACTATGCTGGGATCGATCCCAGACATTTCCTCATAGGACCAGGCGAACACGTCTCTGAATTCTCGGAAAAGATCGGTATAAGCTTGTATCTCATCAGGAGAACAAGTTACTCCCACATGTATGTTTTCAACTATCCTCGATTTAATAGAGATATCGATCGGAGTGGTTTGAGTAATTTTACTTAGGTTTCCCTCTGAAAATACCTCATGTGTCAATATGGGCGTCTGGAGAGGTGGAGTGGGAACCTGAGATGAAAAATGCTCTAGACAATCTAACATTGCCCCCAGGCTAGGCATAAAGGAGGAACGATGATGTGTATCGCTCCAAGGCAGCTCCTCAAGAGACATGGTTTCAACAATGGCTTCGTCAGAAGGAAAAGTCTCTTTAAGAGGATCAGGCGAGTTAGCCTCACCGAGCCAGGGGGATTGAGAATAGATATCTAAAGCCATGCTCGAGGGAGCATGTTGAGGAGGGGGAGGATCTAATGCAGCAACGATTTCATAGTAATTAATCTCTACTGGAGTTAAGGGCATCGATTCTCCAAAATCAGTCACATGTTCAGGGTAAGGGATAATCCATGAGTCGTCAGACCTAGAGATCATATTAACTTGAACGGTGTGCGGTGGCGGTGCGGGAAAAATACCCATGAGGATAGGGTCCTTGAAGAGACTGGGTCCTACACTGTCAGGGGGATTGGGGATCTTATCCACGTAAGGAACGTTGTTCTCAGAGGTGGAGGTGAAGAAATAAAACTGATCCATAGTAACAATTTTTCCCTCATGAGGGAACTTAAGAAGTCGAAAGAGGGTGGGTGTCATGCATAGCATAGCGTGAGTCCAACTGCGGCCAAGAAGCAGGTTGTAGTTAAGCTTGGTGTCAACCACTTCCACTTCTACGTTGATTGTCTTCCCCTGTAACGTAATCGGAAAACTCTCGATAACACCCAGGGGTTTGGATTCCCGACCATTGAATGCCTCTACAACATTGGGGGATTATGACAGGGCCGGAGAGCCAATGGCCTTCCAGCAGGGAGATGACATGACACAGGTAGAAGCACCCTCATCCACCATGACCCTATGGATGTTAAGACCGTTGATCCCGACTTGAATAACAAGAGTGATTTGATGTGGAAGCCGGGGGGTAAAATTTTCTAAGTCAAAGGTGAGAAGATTAGAATCAGTGGGATCAATTCCACCAATTGCAGATAAACAACGCTTTCCATTGCGAAGGGAAACTTTGAATGAATTCCAATGCGGACATAGCAGAAGGCGCCTGAGCCAAATCCTCAACAATATTGTAATACTGAGTGGCACGGGCATTTGGATTGTAGGAAGACCTTCGTAGAACACCTTTAGAAGGTGGCCTCACAACAGGTTCAGCTGCAGGCTTCTCAATTTCTAAAGAACCGGAGACAGGTGGAGGAGGTGGGCCATCCAGAATTTCCTTTCCAGCTGCTTGATGTGATCCAGTATAATCCTTTGAACACGTAGCGACGAAGACAAGTGCAGTACCATTCATCATAAAGGCCTGGGACCCAAATGGTGCAGATGGTGAAGGTTGTTCAACCATCTAGGTCTGCTGAGACAGGAACAGTTCTTTAAGAACTGCCGAAGTCCCTTTGGAGCCTTTGAGAAGTTGACTAATTTCAGATTGTCGTGGACAATCCTTGGTATAATGATCTCCTTCACAAATAAGGCAGGGGTACTTTGGTTTATGTTGAGAACCATTCTCAGTACGAGGTTTAGAAGAGTCTGGATTTGGGGCGTCGGGTTTGGATTTTCCTTTGCCCTTCTTTTTCCCTTTGGAGGCTTTTTCCGTAGGATTAGCCTGAACGGCGTTAACCTCCACAGTTTTTCCAGAACCTGGAGGGGCGGGAATAGCAGAATTATTGGACGAATTGGACTTCTTCTTCCCATTCGAATATTTTCGAGAATTTTGAGACACGAAACCAATAACACCATCCACTGTTGGGGTAGGTGGGGCTTTAGAGGTTCCTGGGCGTGGAGCATCAATCAAAATATCATACAGCGTGCCAGATTATGAGTATACCAGATCGAGATATTGGGCACGCGCAATAGCCTATTCTTCAGTCACACATGCCCCCATAGCAATATCTTGCGCGATTTTGTTAACAAAGGACGTGGTGAACCAATGAGTTAGTAGCTGATCAGGTATATCAAACTTGATCAGTCTACGATGACGTTGCCACTCATGTATGTGATCCGATATGTGGGTGGCTTTATCCTGCTTCAACGAAGTCAGGAGATGCGTCTCGGCATCATAGTGAACCGGTAACTGAAAGTGAGTCAGAAAATCCATTGCTAAAGTATTGAAATCTTGAAAGATGCCACGAGGTAGTTCAATATACCACTTAGCGACAGCACCGGTTAGAGTGCGCTGGAAGAGACGTAGACGAATTGAATCACCGACACAAGAATTAGACGAACACCACAAATGGTAAGTCATTACATGAGCTTGGGGATCTTCACTAGCTTTACCTTCAAACATTGGGCAGTCACCGGGTACCTTGGTCGGAACTGGAGGCCAATAAGGATTATGAAGAATCGGATCATTGGTTAATTTAGAAACGTCCGGTAATTCCAAGGTAGCCAAGAATAGAAATTGTGGATTGAACGGTATGTCAGGTCCTCGATAAGGACCGGTACCTGTACTCCACGCTGGTTGAGAATATCCTTGCCCCCATGGGTTCTGTCCGGTAGGATTCTTACCATAGGGGGTATAGGTCGTATAACCAGTCTGATTCGGTTGCTGGTAACCAGTGTACGGGGCTTGATAACTAGAGTATGGAGCCTGATTGTGTGTTGGCCCCATTTGGGCAGCCTGTGGATTTGGCTGCTGAGTATAGGTGTAGCCTAGTTGTTGAGTGTAATAATGGGAACCTTGGGGTGGGTTATAAGTCGGTTGAGATTGACCGTGATGGTAATAACCGCCTTGAGGTTGAGTGGGCTGCTGATAGGTGGAACCCTGCTGAATCTGATAATTAGGGTGCACCGGTTGATTCGGTTGTGGCATCAAATAAATCGACTGTTGGGTAGGGTTAATAGAGTGTGCAGGTTGGCTTGGTTGGACAGGCTGACCTAGATAAATGGGTTGCCCTGGTTGAACAGGTTGACCCAGATAAATAGGTTGTGTCGGTTGCATAGGTGGACCTAGCGGTTGAGGAGCACTAGGTTGTACCAGATGGGTTGGTTGGCCTGGTGGTGGAACACCAGGTTGTGCCGGATGAACTGGTTGGCCTGGTGGAGGAATGGAGCTAGGTGGTGGCTGTTAGTCATCAGTATTTTTCACATGTTAGTGATGACTATATCCATAGCTGAGTTTTCTAGAAGCTGATTTTCATATGTCAATTTGTCATCTAGAAAACCCTCATAAAACTTTCTTCGCCCTCCTACTTTTCAGTCCACCCATGTCAAAGACAAAACCCATTATCACTATCCTATCTAGCTTCAGCCCTATTGGTCTTCCCATCAGATCTAAAAGGCAAACCCAAGTCTGTTTCAAAAGCCTCCCCTAAGTTAGGAAGTGGCGCTTTAAGGCATTTTACCCTTGGCAACCATCAAAAAGCCAAAAAACCTCCATCTGCTACAGACCAATCATGACAGACCTCCCACTCTACAAATGAAATTGATAACAGCCCTAAGTCGCGCCACTTACACATCCCTAAGTCTCAGCACTACATAGACCAAAGTCTCAAGCTGATTATTAGGAGTTTTACAGTGTTTTATGTATTTTTGCAAAGACAGGAAATATAACTTCATCTCAGGAGAAAATTCCTAAATATACATTTAGAAGAACAGCTGCTTCTCAATGTAAACATGAGCCTGAGATATATCTGCAAAACAGAGAGTGACTCATCAAGACCTTGCAGCTTCCTTTCAGCATGAAATCACAGTAAAGGAAAGACATCGTTGTCAAACAGACTGGTAATTTGTCATGGCCAAGAACCTCCTTCATCTACAAGCAGAGGGTTAAGGCGCCTCCTTCATCTACAAGCAGAGGGTGCTGGCCATTATTGACTTTAAGGATTGCAAAAGCACAGACTTGCTATTTACTAGACAGTAAAACAGTGACTCTAGGTTTCTAAGTGTAAGTGATGATCATAACAGGGCTAGGATCTGAAATGTGCAAGAAAAAGGAAAACAGAGTTTTTTGTCTTGTAAAGGGAGTCATTTGAAGTTTTCAATCATATGGATTGTTAAAACCCTTGGAGAGACATATCATTAGTGAAAACAATTCTAATTATAAGCAGCCTGTTGTTTCAACAAGACCAAATTGAAGAAAAATTGACAAGTCATGTCATTACACAGGCAGAAGAAAAGATGGTCTGAAGGTCATCAGGGCATTATTCAAAATTGGAGTTTTTATGTTAAATAGTCACCAGAGAGACAAAACTGACAGGAATCACCCTTCAGACCCATGTGCAAAAGTGAAACAGTGACTAGAGTTTTCTGAAGCAAAGTGTTGTTTGAAGACAGAAGTAAAAACAGTAATGTCTGTCAAAGCTGGTTTGCCTGTCATCATGTATAAGGGAAAGATTTTGTCAAAACCTGCTCATTAAATAACCTTCATCATTTTAAGACAGAGGTTAAACTGGTCCCTTATCAAATTTTCTTTCCAATATAGCAATCTGGAGCCCAAGTAACACAAACTCTGCTATGGGTTAAAAGAAAAGTCATGACACAGGAAAATGATATTGACTATATTTCAACAGGTTATGGAAATGAGTTCCATAGCTCTGGAGCAGCATTCAAAACCCATGAGGCGCTTCACTGTTACAATCCAAGTGAAAAGAGAATTGTAAAGGGAATCTCCTTTTTCAGTGAACAGAGGATGATTGAACCTAAGGTCAATACAACTGTATTTTTGCATCTACAGTCAAGAAACACCTGCCATCTGATTAGATCTACACTAGAAACAAGGTTACACTCATAATACCCTGAGAAAGGTGTTAGTTTATGTTGCAAAAGGGGAAAAGAGATCTCTGACAAAATGCTAAAGAAAACCTCCTGCAATATAAAACATCCTCCACGGGTGTCCTCTTTTCAAAGGACAAAGACAGACCAGAGTATAAAAGGTGATATTCATGTGACATTACAGCTTCTTTCTCAGCAAAAATGGCATTACAGATAGGTTCACAAGTCCTAGGTATTGCACAAAGATCATGACATTTCTTTCAGATCTTGGAGCCTAGTCAAAGCTATGTAAACATACCACTGTAAAAGGGGAAATCCTTCCCTATGAAATCGGTCAAAGATACCAAAAGGCAGACCTTTTTCTCTATGTAGAAAACAAGTTAAGGTGCCCTATTGTCACATTTTGAACAAAGGAAAGTAGTTGGTTCTGAAAGACATCCGTCGTGTGTTCAAAAGAAGGTTTTTAAACTTCGGTCTAAAAACAAAGACTTTTCAAAAGAAATGTTGAATAAACCCTCCCAAATACTAAACCAAGGGTTTGCGTTTTGTTTACATTACAAAATGGATTAAGACCGTTGGCCATTTTTCACATTCCAATGTGATAGAGATCATTGCAAATTCATTGCATAGACACCCCAGCTCGAGCAAAGACCCTTTGATGCCCTCAAGCTCAAACAAAGAAGTTCGAAGCAGTTTGAAAAAGTTTGCAGCAATTTAACAGCGCGACGCGCCTGGAAAATTGTGTGACCCGCTCAGGTGGACTTTTGCACGGGCACTCAACTGCCACACGACGCACCTGTACGTGTGTGCGACGCGCCTATACACGGTGCCCGGCCGACCCGACAAAGCCACCCGATAGCTTGATTCGGCACGGCACTCTGAAAGCCCAGCACGTCGCGCATCTGTATGACCCTCTTCAGTTATTCAAAACACCTCCGGAGCTGGCCTAAATGCATCAATAAGGTTTTTCATCATATTCTCGAGGTATTTCCATGAACCCTCTCAGTTTTTAAAACAAAGTGCTAAGTGATATGAAGGGTTAAGGAGCTCTGTTTTCAAGCTATGGTGTGAGGGAAAAATAGTGTTTTTCTGATTGACTGTTGAAATATCAAAACACCTGTGAGCTGTATTTTTATTAAAAGATCATCAAAACACACTCAATACCGTGGTGAAGCAAATTTGAGGCTGCCCATATATAGTTGGAGTTTGTTTAGGATCAGATTAGTATAAAGAAAACAGTGTGTTGAACTGCTACAAATTTTTCATACCACAGCATACAAAGCCTTCAAACTTGGTCAACACATCTGAAAAAAACAGTGTTTTTGCTGTATGGTGATCCGAGGTGTAAAATTGTGGTAAAATGTTTAATGTGTTATTAGAGGCGCCTACATGAAAGAAATTGTGTTGAAATAGGAGTTGTGTGTTTTCACCTTTATTAATCAGAGGACAAGAGATCCTATACCTTCAAAGCATCAAAGGGCAAAAGTGACTCCTATTTCTCACAGAAAAGGACATTTCTCACTGTGTATTTGTTTGACTATCTTTTGTTCTTCAAGTTTATTTTGATAAGTGGATATTCATATAAGAGCAAAGGTTTCTTCTACAAAGGCAAAGGTTTCACATTGATAAAGTGCTTTAACTGTTTGACAAGATAAACTCCTACAGGCTTGGTTGAAACTTGTAAAGCATTCTTCAAAAACTCTGCCACCTTGTTCCATAACAGTGAGTTTGACTGTATGCCCACACTGGAGTTTGACTATGTATGTGGTATGATTCTGTTTGATGAAGTGACATACAAATAGAGAATAGTGAAATGTAATAAGAAAAAGGGGTTTGTTAAAGAGCAGATTGTTGGTTGAAAGCTACAGGGCAAAGTTGCTCCTACTTCTCACAGAAAAGACAATTTTCACTGTATATGTTGCTTGACTGTTTTTTGTTCTTCAAGCTCACTATTAAGTTGATTTTTAGATAGTTGCAAAGTGATTTTCTAAGAGAGACAGGTTTTCCATATTGAAAAGGAGCTGCTCCACATAAAGACTGCTACAACACCATATACAACAAACAGTTGTTTCTGTGTGAATATCCTTGTTCAAAATACTGTGTTAAAGTGTTGGATTACTATTAAAAGTCTCTACAGGGAAAGAGTATGTGCTGAGCCAAACTCTGTGTTCTTACCTTTTCCTAAATCAAAGAACAAAGGTGTTTTATTCCTCAAGATACCACAAGGCAAGGTTACTCCACCAACCACAGAAAGGGTAGTTGTTCACTGAGTATTCTAATTGACTGGTTTTTTTTGTTCTTCAAAACTCACTGTCAAGTTGATTTTCAGAGGTTATAGAGGCATTGTTTTAAGGAGGACTGGCATTTTATATTGAAAGAGGAGTCTTGGCTTTTGAAAGGGATAAGCTTATACACCCTTTGTTGAAACTTTTGGAGCATTTTTAACTCTGTCACCATGTTCCAGGACTGTGACATTGACTGTCTGATTGCACTAAAGGTTGATTGCATAACATATGAGTTTTTTGGGTGATTGGCACGCTACCAAAGGTGTTGTTGACCTCCAAACTTCATAAGAGCAAGGTGATGTCTTAACACTTTACACAGAAAATTCATCTAATAGTTTGTCTCCTTTTCACTGTATGGTACCTTATTGAAAAGTCTATTGGCTGAAATACTTTAAGGGTGAGAGGCCACTTTCTGAAAGAGCAGGGGTTTTTGTGTTATAAGGAAACTTGTTGCAATCATCCAAATTACATTGTTTCTCTATCAAGACAGTGAATTGACACAGTTTGACTCCAAGAAGACAGTTTGTAGACAGTGAGGCAGTTTGTTTCTTCAAAAGCCCATTTAGGTCAAAATGCCTCCAAGGCAAGACAGCAGAAGTGGTCCGCATAAAAGATATGAGCCAATCTCTACAGAAGAGGTTAATGCTCATCCATCCATCCTTTTCAACTTCCATGAAGTAGGTTGCCTAGATTTCTGCCAGAAGATACAGGAGGTCAAAAGTTTTTTGCCATTAACACACCTATGCGCCCTGAGATTCAAAGAAAAAAATTTCCAAGTGGTAGGTCTTGATTTCAAGATCTCTCCAAGGTATGTGTCCAAGGCAACTAAAATTCCATATCATGGCGAGAAATGGTTCAAGCAGGCCCATCTAGATTTGAGTGACTATAAGCCTTTCATCAAGCCCGAGTACAAAGATACATGCACTGCCATCTTTCCTTTCTCTTATCTTCTTGACAGCTATGCTCCTCTGATGAAAGTCATAATGAAGTATTTTACTTGTGAAGGGAGATTTGCTCGAGTTTATGCCTATCATGTCAGACTATTGATGCATTTCACTAGAACTAGGTAGCTCAATCTCCCTTACTTTTTATGCAAAAGCATCGAGAAGATGGCATCCATAGTCCAGAAGAAGGCTCCATCTCTGCAAATACCTTCCCGTTTCCATCATTCTCTGATCAAGATTATCTTCCTACACCAGCTAGAGAAGAAAGAGGTTCCATGGGATGTATTCATCAGTCACCCAGATTTCTCTACTGTTCCTCCTGTCCATATATATCCCACTCAGCCTGTTCATCGCCCTGTGCCTTTGTCCAGCAGGCCCACTCCTAGAAGGCTCAAAATGACTACCGAACAGCCAGGACAGCAGGAAGAAGGAGAGGGAAGTAGATAGGAAGAAGAGAAAGGTCATGAGCAAGAGGAAAGGGATGAAGAGCAGCAAACAGAAGATGAGGAACAGCAGCAAGACAGTGGTGAAGGTCAGCAGCAAATAGAAGGTGATGAACAGCAGGTACAAGATGAAGAACAACAGCTTGATATTGGAGGACAGGAACAGTAGCTTGGGCAGGAAGTTGAGCAACAACTTGAGCCACAAAATGAGAAGGAAATCCAAGCACAGTAGCAGCTTGATTTTGGTGAAAAAGGGCAGCAGGTTGAAACACAAATTGAACAAGGAATTGATGAAGAACAGCAAATTGATGTTGGCGAACAGGGCAGAAAATTGAACAGCAAGAAGAAGACACCCAACAGCCTCAAGGAGAGCATCAGTTTCAAGAAGATGTCAAGGGTAAAGCAGTTGTGTCTCCTCCTCCCAAAAGAACAAAGCTCAGCACAGCAAGGAAGAAAGGGTCTAAGGCGGCCACTCCAAAAGTGACAAAAGTTGTCCCTAGCAAAAGAAAATTTCCCAAGAGGTCTCCCATTAGCATGCCAAGAAGGAAGAGTGCAAGATTGGCCTTCAAAGGGAAAAGCAAGGTTGGAAAAAGTCAAGAACATGAAGGAGCATCATCTGTCATTCCAATCCAGAGTGATGACATCGATAATGAAGCCCGCCTTCTTGAAAACCTCCTAATCCATAAAGAGGGGAAAATTGAGACATTGGAGAATGATCTTCAACGGGAAAGGAACTTCAACTATTTCTTGGAAACCCAAAACAAACAGATGAGTGTTCACACAGCTTTTCATGAAGCACGGGCGATCAAATACAAAAATGAAGCAGCTAAGGTGCAAATGAGGATAGAGGAGCTCATCGGTGATTTTGATGAGGAAGAAGAAGAGGGAGACCAGCCTAGGCGGAAGAGGCCTAGAACCATCGGGCTTAAAAGAGCCCTGGAAAAGAAAAAAGAGGAAGAACAGGCCCATCTCCAAGCTTTTCCCTTCACTACCCTACTTGAGCAGGAAATTGAAGAAAATAAAGAGGCATGGCTAGAAAGGGCCAACAAACACTTGGAGATGAAGCTTGAAAGAGAAAACAGAGATCTGGAGCTGCAAAGGAAGAGGACACATCACTTTCAAAAATTGAATCAGTTTGCCCGGCGCAAACTAAAGGCAGCCCAAGAGAAACTAAAGAAGGCAAAGGGGAAGCGCCCGGCACGGAAAGAGGATAAAGGCATATCAGCACTTGATATTTTGGCCTCAGCTTCAGAGCATGTTGCTAGGGACCCTTGAGGGTCATGCGTGCCAATTTTGGGCCCATTTCAACAACTTTTTTGTTTTTTGGCATTTTTTGAGTTTTTGGTCGAAAACTCATAATTTCGCCATTTCAGTTTGAGGATTTTTCAAGGGAGGAGGATGATACCAGTTGATGCCATAATTTCATGATCAGGTCCTCAGCTATTTTCAGAGCATTTGGAGATCATTTTCCCCCTCAAAATGGCGAAAAATGCTCACTTTTTGCACATTCTGCCCGGCATATCAACAGTTTGCAATTTCCTGGATTTTTACACACATGTACAAATTTGGAAGACTTCCAAGCATCATATTGAGGTGATTTCAGTTGCGCCATAAATTAGACATAGAGATATTTCCAACGGGCCATCATGAGCCTCGTTTCGACACCGGGAAGGCTGCCAAATGTTTCCGGCAAG
This sequence comes from Pinus albicaulis, assembly GCA_034641835.2. Classification (NCBI taxonomy): domain Eukaryota; kingdom Viridiplantae; phylum Streptophyta; class Pinopsida; order Pinales; family Pinaceae; genus Pinus; species Pinus albicaulis. The sequence goes on from JAXQQM020071896.1 coordinate 65,012, forward strand.
TCAGGGGACCTTTTTCTGATATAAATTTGAAGTATTTTTGTAATTTTTGAACCTCAAAAATCTGCTTTTTCCAAATGTGCGTTTAGCTATTTTTGCACTTGGAAAATGATGCAAAGTCAATATAATTTCCATTTTTAGCATTTTTTTAGATATTTTATGGGATATTTTTTGCCTTGGGCTTTGCAAAGCCTCAAGGACAAGTTTAGATATTTTGATTAGGCCAATGGGATAGCTAGTTGCACCATGAGGTTTTCCTCACTTGAGCCTATTTATTCCACAAGGCTTCATTGTAAAACAAGGCTGAACTTGAGAGAAGAAGTAATATATTGGTCATATGAGCTTTGAAGAACATACTTGTGTTATGATTTTGGATTGCCTCTTGGATGCTTTTGATGAATGACGAAGGATTGTTGATGGATTCCATGACATGGTAGAAATGGTATAGTGTTTCTTGCTTTGTTGTTGTCTTCTAGTTTTCATTCATAATACATCTTTCTTGCTTGCTATAGATCAGTAGAGATTAAGTTTGAGATATGCCCATGGAGACACCTTAAATTTCCTGAATCTTCATAGCTTTGATGTTTTCTTCTTCCTTAGTTACACTAAAGAATTCTTAACTGCTCTTTAGTAACTTAAGGATATTGTTGCTAGTTTCATTCATAAGTTCTATACATGTTGAGTAGGATGTATGGTGTGCCCTGCTTACCTATGACTGTCCATAGTTCTGTCCATGAAACTATCTCTTTGACTGATTAGACTATCATCTTGTTGAACCAAGGAGGCCTATTCCCAATCTAGCCCTTTGCCTAAAACTATGAAAGCTTGTTTGTCAAAATGCCCAATAACTTAAAGACTGTGTTTAGGTGTTCTGACATAGTATTTTGAGTTGTTAGTCTGTCTTATGTGTTTTCCCCAAAGTCTGATAGCCATTTCCCAAAGTTAGAGGGTCTTATACTTCTATGCATGGCTGGAATGTTTGTTTCGATGTGTTGATTAGTTTATAGTTACATGCTGCATGATTAAGGGTTTTCTTTACCATGTTTATGTTATCTATTAAACCAGTGATGCTTGAAACTCTTTGTTATTCACAAATTTGATGTCCATTTACTCCATTTTTCCCAAAGATCCTTTCTACCTTGAATCAAATCGGCCCTACAACAGCCTTACATCATCATCTCATAGCTTCCTTGACCTTTTTGACCCCATAGCCCAGTTGATCTAACTTCTTGTTATCCATTTTATATCTTTGATCAGTTTCATCCCTCATAAACTTAAAAACAAAAAAAATCAAAAACTCACTTCATAACTAGCCTAATATCAGAACACCATAAGAAAACACACCAATATCTTTTACCTCTAATAGAGAGAGCCCTCTCTGAGTCCAGGAAGGCTAGGTCCTTGGGCTCCAAAGCTTGGTTTGATGTTACATCATCATTTGGCTCACCAATCGGCCAAATCAAGGGACCCTAACAGTGGCTGGTAACCGGTTTGACCTGCAGCAGGACCATAAGATGGTCTTGGCTGATGTGCAACATTTGGAACAACAGGATACTGAGGTTGCATGGGTTGCGACAGTTGGACTTGCCCCCCAAGACCGTATATCGGCCTGCGTTGGTACCTCGGTTGACCTGTGAGTCCTTGAGGTTGCCCCGGTTGGACTCCAGGAAGAGGCTACACGAGTTGACCTGAAGGGTTGTAATACTGTCCTTGCAGACAGTATAGCGGCCCTTGTTGGCCCACAGGGTAACCTTGCGGGTCATAAGGATAGCCAGGATGGCCCGAAGGTTGGCCTTGAAAAGGTTGTCCTCGCGGGTTATAAGGCTGCCCAACCTAGTTATACGGTAAACCTGAGCATGAAGTTGAGCCTCAGGAGTGGGTAAACGTGGAGGATTCCCGTGCTCATCGTATTGATATGGAAAAACATACACAGGTGTACCATCCTATGCATAATGTAAAAAATATGAGCGGTTGGGATCTTGAGAGGGTTGTCCGACCTCGGGGTTCGATTTTTGTAAGGACAATCGATACTCCTCAGGGGAGATGTTCTCCGGCATAGCAGAAGCTATGTAGACATCTTTGGGAAGCGATGTGGTCCTTACAGACTGAGTGGTAACAGCAGGTGTAGATGCAGCCACACACACAGTGGGCCTGACGGGTACAGACGTGACCTGAGGGGATGATGTGACAGGTGTCTATGGAGACATCCCCAATGAAGGAACAACCGGACTCGTAGAAGGAGCTGATACCCCCATAGAGGCAGCGGCGGCAATAATCTGACCTAAGGATCTATACTCTGCTGGTAGTGAGGGACCAGGCGAAGACATAACAAATGATTCGGCGTTGTCTTCTGGGAATAACTTCTGAGTTACTTCTAGGAATAGTTGGTAATATTCACCAGACATGGGGATTTCCTTGCTAGTAGAATGACTGGATTCACTCATATTTGAACCTACCGCTAGATCTCGTAATAGACAGCAAGGACTAGGAGGAATAACAGCAGCCAAAAAAGGTGAACCTGATGTAAGAGGAGGGAAATGTTCCCCTACTCCAAATCCAGACCAAGGGTCAGGAAAGGGCCAATTGAACTCAACTGGTCCTCCAAAGGGAAGCTCAGACAAAACTGGTCCCCCGTCAGGAAACTCGGAAACGATGGGCTGCTGAGGTTTAGCAGAGGATTGAGAAACCTATGATGAATCGTCTGTATATGGACTATCAGTAGACGAAATTGAGGGTTCCGCCACTGTGGTAGTAATGACAAGAGAAAAAGATCAAACACACACACGGGCTGAAAAAGAACTAAGGCACACAATCAAATGGCCAACAAGCAAAATCTAACAGGGAGTGTGATCGTGGGTGATTTATTTTATGACATTGAAACTTAGAAACTTCACCATTTCATGTTTTAAGAGTTGAGAAACGGATGAAAGATGACTCTATCTCTTTCAGTTTTGACGCAAGCATGAAAGGACAAGCACTTGGTGATCTTTTCAAATTTAAAGAGTCAGATAAGATCAAAATGACTGCTCAGGAATACTAGGCAAAGGGAGTACCAAATAACCGTGAACTGCAATATACACCTTGGTTTCAAAATGAAAGAGAAATCAACCAAGGACTTGATGTACGTGCAGGAAATCTCCCCGAATGTTGTGTCTGGTGTATCACGAGTATAGGGCGGCAGACTCAGCTTCCTATGGATAAAGGATAGAAACCTAGAGGGGTCTCCCTTTATATACGCGATGGTACAGGGAGCACAAGTCCGTACTAGCGCTATCTAAAGCTAAGAGGCGAACGACAGCTACTAGGTTTAAAGACGCCGGAACACGTCTCTAGCTTAGACCTCTAAATATTTCGTTAATGTTTTAATGCTGCCTTAGTGTACATTGGATAAATTTCAATGTTTATCTTCAATTATATTTCAGTTTTCAGGCCCTAGCGAATGTAATGTCTCAAAATCTCCTAGATGCACACTACATGCCACAATATATCATTTCATTCGATGAAAGCAAGTTACAGGAGAGTTAAGAGCTTTTCACACAACAACATAATGATTAGACAACAACCAATGATATCTATAATGTAGCTAATGGAAACTAAAAACTCTTCATTCAAAATTACTAATCACTAATAACACCGAAAAGATCTAATTCACACCAACTAATTCAACGCAAAAGAGATTTTTTTATTTTCAATGTTTAAGAGCAAGAGCACTAAACAAGATGAAAGCTAATGAGACAAGAAATTGAGAAGCAAAAGAAAAAGAGAAAAACAATCAAATTTCACTCAATGCAAGCCTACAATCAGATCTCAAATCGATAAAAAGTCCCTCAAATCAAAAGACACCCAAAGACTCAATTGAACCATGTAATCTAGGCTCAAAACGAGACAGAGCAGAATTCGAATGAAGAAGAAGCCAATCACTCAAATGACGTAATAAAACGATAGACAACCACCAAACGAGTGCAGAGAGGCAATCACAAAGCTGACCGAACAGACAGAAACCAAAAACTCCAAAAGAAGGCTCAATGCACAATAGCACCTAGATGCCCTAGGGCCAAAATGTAAAATCGACAGAAATGGGCAAACAACCAAAGGAAGAAGGTCACAGTCAGTCAAACAAGGCCTCAGAACACTCAAGAAGTCCAAAAAACAAGACCAAACACCCAGATCAGTCTCAGAAGGCTCAAAACCTAGTAAACCCTAGCACCTTATAGGATTGGCGCAACTGTAAGGCTGAAACTAGTGCCAGAATGGAATTGGCGCGAGTGATAAACTAACAACATGCACCAGTGGGCGTGACTGTTACACTGAAAAGCGCGCCAACCGATTTTACTAAGGAAAGATAAAAAATAAGCAATCCGAGAAGCAGACCAATGATGGTGGAGCTTAAACCAAAAGCCAAACTCACAAAAAGAGCCAGCCAAAATATCTGATCAAGCAAGCAGAGTCAAGAATCGACCGAAAGACAAGACAATACTCCAAGTGTTCAATTCATAAACTAAACCAGAGATTGACTGAAGCAGCATTGATCTACTTCACCAATGCAGAGCAAGAGCGTCTCGAAAGCTATCTGGCCAACTTCAGGCTCCGTCTGTAGTTTATAAAGCAAACAAAAAGCTAACTCCCTAGCGGAGTCACCAATTTGTTGTAGAGTAAATCCCCTCTGTGGATAGAGGCAATCCCTACTAGCCCAGATCAGGTCTAGCAACAATCAAACACGTTACAACGCAAGCTCCTAATTACAAAAATCAAAGCGCGATAGAAGGCCTACCTCAGGTCCAACGCTGTTGTCATTGTAGAGAGGATAGTGCTCTCGATCCCTTGCTCCGACAGGTCACAATTCCACCACTTGACGTGATCGAACACCTGCATGTACAAGAAAAATGACGAACATACGAGCGTAAAACCAAATATTTTCAATTATGTGTCAGTCAGAGAGGACACGATTCATAAAGAATCATAAACAATACAAGTGGAACTATAATCGTAGTCACTTATATTAATGAAACAAAGGATGATACAACCTGGCTCTGACGCTAAAATTCTCCTTCGGTGGGTCGTCAGTGGAATACGTCTCGGTAAAGCTTGTCAGGAGTAGGGACAAGCCTCTTTCTTCGATCGTCAATCTCCTTGCTATGGATTTGGCACTATGAGGACTATCAAAGCTCTTGTAGCATTCTTTAGGCTATGAAGGCTCTTGGATATTAGCTTGCAAAGGGAAATGGAAAGCTTATATAGATGGTGGAAGGGGAGTTTGGATCCCTACAATCATGTGATTGACCCTAACCTCAAGGAAGCTTCCATGAGAGGTGGCAAACCACTTCCTCTACATGGAAATCCGGAGCCAAACGTCCCAACTCAATTTAGAGACCAGTTCAGGAGTTGGTTAAAGTCAATATTCCGCCATTTATTTTTAAAAAACACCCTTTATTAAGCCTGGCACGAGTGCGACTCTGAGACAGAGCACCAATTGGCGTGCCCTCTTTGAAGAATTTCCCCCATTGGCGCGGGTATAACACATGCTAGTCGTGCCAAGGATGAAAAGGCTATTTTTAGGGTTTTTCACAAGGAGATGTCTTCAGGGAAATGAAAGTACATGTCTAGGGGAATGCCATGAAAGTGTTTTCAAGTTATGTCACTGCTCATAGGTCATGAAATGAGCCCTCCAATGTGCGGGATGGAAAATTTCAGGGATGGTGACAAATTGTTGTGTAACAACATCCATTACAAAAACCATTTGAAAATTCAATGGTTGGAAATCCTTTGAACATCCCTTTCTTTCTAAGTTGCTACATATATCTGAAATTGAAGTGCCCAAATATCTTGTGCCAAATCCTACTTTCTTCATTTTCATTCGTAAGTAGCAAAATAGAATATAATTGAGGAACAAAATAAAAAAATGTATACATACGAGATTGATCATTTACCTTGCCAGATGCAATATTCAAGTTGGTTTGTGTGTCATAAATCCTCACGGAATACGTGGTAAATTCCACTTTCCTTCCATTACCTGTGTGTGTCATCTAATACACTGAAAGAAGATTCACGAAAAGCCTTGGAATATGCAAGACATTCTCAAAACTTCCATCTTCGAATTGCACTCTTCCTTGTCCAGTTGGTTCAACTGCAAAATTTCCCCCCATGAGAATAGGAGGTCTTGAGTATGCATGTAGAGAAGAAAATGATTCCTTAGAAGAAGCCATATGATGTGAAGCTCCTGAATCAATGTCCATTCTTGCAGTGTAGAATGAAGAGCAATCAAAGCATGCCCATTACCCCTTGCTTCTGATGGTTTTTCCTCTGTCTTCTTCTTGGCACTTTTTGGAATGTGATGACCAAGATTATTTTGCTGAAGAGTCTTTGCCATCATATAAATAGTCTTCTTCATGCAAGAGGATTTAGGATGATAACCTCTATTACAATAAGGACACTTGAAGTTTCCTTTCTTTCCCTTCTTACCCTTGGAGCTGGAAGAATCATCTGGAGGTTTTGGATTTCCTCCCTTTCTTGGATCTGGACCTCTTGCCTTTCCTTTGCCTTTGTATTTATAATTTGGTTTCTTGTTGGAATTTCCTTTCTCATGCATGGCAAGTGAATGTGAATTTGGAGACTTTAATGAACCCATGTTTATGAGCTTATCTTTTTCATGAATAAGAGACTCAATAAATGCATCAAATTTTGACATTTTCCATTTTTCTCCAGTTGCAAGTCTAATTTTCTGAAATGTGGAAGCAAAAAAAAAATATTTAGGGCCTAATTTAGACAAAATAGAAAGGATCAATTGATCTTCCTGCTTTGATTTATCGATCCCACAATCATGTAGTTGTAGAAGAAATGATTTAAATTTCATAAGGAAATCTTGAATGTTCTCAAAGCTATTTGGATCTAAGGAATTTAGCTCATTTTCAAGAATATGAGCGCACATCTCATCTTGCTTTCCAAATAAATTCTCCATGATTTTCCAAAACTCATTCGGAGTGTTGCATGTGTCTACATGGAAACGCAAGGATGGAGATATGGACAACGATAGAAGACCAAAAACCTCGTCCATCCTGTTGAAGTATTTGGATTTTCAACGACGGAATTGGGTTCAACTTCTGTATTCATAACTATATGATACAGGCCTTTGCCTCTTAGGTGAAGAAAAATCTATGGCTTCCATTGGAAGAAGTTATACGGAGTAAGAATCGTTGAAGATGAGAACTCCATTGTGGCACTTCTCCAATATTTTGATCTGCAAATCAAATATTCGAACAATTTCCAATTCTATGCTCTTCAAACCTGCAAAAAATTGTTCATGCAACTTCTCTAAACCCTTGTAGCTCTGATACCATGTAAAATTATTAGAGCACAAATAAGGATCTAGTTGAAGACTAATTGCACAAACTTGCCAAGTTGAAAAAATAAAAACAATTAGAATTGAGAATGAGATTAATTCACCAATATTAGTTTTAGAATCAATACATACAAGAAAATAAGTTAAGCTTAGTTGTACATGCAATAACTATGGATATTTAAAGATAACTGAAGCTAAGTGTGCTTTATTTTCTGCACATGCACCACATGAAAGCACTAGAGTTAACTAACTAAAGCCAAGTGCACATTGCATGTAAGCACTCGAGTTAACTAGCTAAAGACAAGTGCACATCGCATGCAATATCTAGAGTTGAACTAAAGCTAATTAAGGCTAACTATGTGCATGTAAAGCACTCGAGTTAACTAGCTAAAGATAAGTGCACATCGCATGCAGTATCTATAGTTGAACTAAATCTAATCTATGTGCGTGTACACCAACAATGCCTCCATCTACAATCTACATGCTCAGAACGAATAAGAAAATATACCACTCTTTTACCTGATCGATTCATTGAGTGCTGTGAAGAGATCAGAACAATGGCGGAAATACCATTAGTGCCCAGATTGCAATTAGGCTCTTAGGGATTATAAGTCTCAGCACAAGATTCGAAGGAGGTGTGAAGATCTACCTGATATTAAAATAACAAAAAATCTAATATTTAAAACACAATTTAAAAAAAAAAATATTATATTTAGCACATAGAGTAAATCCACACAATTTGTCACACCATCACACAAATTTTGTGTTTATTGCATAAGGTAGATCCACACACCTCCTTATATCCTATTCAATAGTCAAAGGCTTTGAACCTTGATTTATTCCTCTTCCATACAATCTCTAATACAAAAACTCAATATGAGAGCCTATTGCTGAACCCTCATCCTATCTTTCAAATTCCTTTATATATGTTCTAAACAAATTAGAAACAGTTACCAAATGGTCTTGCTGAACCCTCATCCTATCTTTCACATTCCTTTATATATGTTCTAAATCAATTACAAGCAGTTACCAAATGGTCTTAACTTCCTACATTGCAACTTTCTAAGACAAGGATAAGTCAACATGTTACTTACAATCACATTCATGTTTTTTGGTGTGCAGATCAAAATAGGACGCAAAGGCTAAAATCAATGCACATAGAAAAACTATGTGTGAAAAGACTTGCTACACCCAGGGTCTTCAAAACTGCACAGTAGGGGCAAAAAATTCTCTTGTCAAGAAAGTTACTATGTAGGGAATATGTTGCATGATTTTAAACAAGTACCCATTGCAAGATTGGTATTGGGTTCTATGACCTAGAATTTAGGTATAGTGGAAGGATATGCTTTGGAATTTATCTGGAATGTCATTAATATGCTAGAAATTTTCAAGAAATGACCATATAAAGGATCTGATTGGATATGATTGTATAAATGATTTGATTGGATAATTATTAGTTTGAATAATAATGTGTTGATGGTGGAATGAAGTATATTGAAAAGCCCTATTGAGATGGAAGCATAATCCTTATGCAGAGATATGGAATAGGAAGAGGACATTATAGTGTACCTGATAAAAGGACTTGATAGAAGATGTGTTTTCCAATCAAAAGGATACATTGTAATTTTTTTTAAGATTGTTATTTGAGCAATAAAAGTGTGTCATTTTGATGGCTATTACTTCAATCATGTATTTTTTCCTTGTGTCAAGTATCGTTTATTGTGTCATATTCTTGAGTATAATTTGTTGCCATGTTTTGTTGGTGTATCAATTAAGATTGGAGAAATGAAGAAATTGGTTGAAGAAGGGAAAATAAAATACGTTGGACTTTCAGAGGCCTCTGCATCAACAATTTGAAGAGCTCATAATGTTCATCCTATAACAACAGTTTAGCTAGAGTGGCCTTTGTGGACTAGGGATGTTGAGAAGGAAATTACTCCCACATGCAGGTATGAAGGTGTAGAAGTTAGGATTTCATATTTTTGTTACTTGCATTGTATTATCAATTGCTTACGAACATATTAAAATTATAAATTCAAATGCAGGGAACTTGGTATAGGAATTGTTCCCTACAATCCACTAGGGTGGGGTTTCCTGAGTTCTGGAGCAAAGTTAATAGAAAATTTAGCAGATAATGATTTTAGAAAGGTATTTTTATCCATCTTATTTGTACATTTTAGTTTTATTTTTCAAGGAAGACTTGTCGATTTGAATTTGGATTTATTAACCATGGAGATGGATAAAATAAAGCTTGCTGTAAATTTCTTACGACATTTAAAAGCTTTGTTTTAGAGATTAAATATATGCTGATTTATTTATATCTCTAAATGATTCTAATTTGTTAAATTGTATTATAATGGATATATGTTAGTTTGTATTATATTTTTTTTTAAGGTTAAAATGAATATATAATTGTATTTACTTTTTTCCAATTGAGTTTTGAGTTTTTATTTTATATATATATATATATTTTGAGTTATTTTTTTTACATTAAATATTGAATCATCTCATATTGTTGAGTGCAAGCAAGGTCTTCTTTCATATTAGATATTGAATTATTATAGGTTGTAGAGTGCAAAGCTAGATTTCTTTGATATTAGAAGTTGGGTAAATATAAGTTGTATAATGCACCTTGTTTTTTTTCTTTTTTTCTTTCTTTCTTTCTACTGTTATTGTTACGTTTTTGTTTGTAGCTTTTGCTTGAAATTATTTTAGATGCATATAGCACATTGAATTATTTAGAAATTCATATGATATTTTTGATAAAATAATAATGTGGAACCAAATCCCATCATAAGGATATACCACTATATATCTCACTATAAAATTTAAAACATATGTTATAATTTTTTTTTCTATTAATATATTTTCATTGTAAAACTAAAATTTATTACCCTTAGAAAAAGAATTACAATGGTGATTAATGGCCTTGTTAATGAAGCTAAAATTTTATCTTTACATTAAATAATTATAAATCAAAGTATTTTTTTTAAGTTTCTATTAGTGTTATGCAGGTAAATCCTCTCTGCGGATAGAGACAATCCCTCTAGCCCTAGAGTGGGTCTAGTAACAAAGGGACAAGCTAAAGTGTAGGTTCCTAATTAATGAATGAAAAGGATGAGGTAGATTGGCTTACCTGGAGTCCAACGTTGTTGTTGTGGCTATTGTGGTGGTGGCCTCTTGATCTCTATCTTGGCGGGTCACGATCCTTCCGCAACGATGCTCGGATACCTGCACGAAGATCAACAAACAAGAGAAGCATACAAGACTATAATATAATTCATAATTACTAACCAGTAAAGGAGGGTTAAGAATATTTCATCAAATAAAACATATTAATGCAATATGGGAACCAGAAAATAGTCATGTATATGTATAAATAGAAGAAAGAGTTACAAGCGGAGCCTTGATGTCACAGCCTCCTTCAGCGGGGCTTAGTCGAAGCACGTCTCGATGAATCGTCGGGGAATTCGGACAGGATGAAGACACAAGCCTAAGCTCTCTCAATAAGGGTCTCTTTCGTTCTATATTTTCTAGCAAAATGTACATGAATCTCTTCAGTGTTTCAACTATAATATGTTCAATTCAGTTAGCTCATCAATGGAATATGGCTATATTTATAGAGGGAGAGGAGGAGAATGGGATCCCTACAATAGTGGAAGGGAGGCCTTATCCCGTAGGAGGTTTCCCCAAAAGGTGGAAACAAGAGGCCAAAGGAGGGAGGACGTGGTTATTCAGTCGAACCACTCTAGATGACTCACCCATAAATTTTTTATGATGGAAAATTTGCCTCTATTTTAAAAAATCCATAAATAGGTTGGCGCGGGTAGCTCACCGGTACAGAGCGCTAATGGGTGCAGGGCCCAGTGTTAATTTCCTCATCGGCGCGAGGGAAGAATGGTCTAATAGCGCCAAGGCAAAAACATGTGTTTATGATGGTCTGTTCAGGAAATTTTCAACAGAAGGAATGTTGTCCTCATGGAAAGGGATGCAATGATGGTCTTTGCAAGGCATGAAACTTCATTTGGGTCATAGAAATGAGCCTCTAATGTGCGGGATGGGGATTGCAGGGGCAGTGAAAAAATACTATGTAACATATACCCCCTAAAGCATGAAGTCCAAGAGAGAGGAAGGGATGAAATGCTTTACAAGAATGCATTCGAACCAAACACTGTCGTCGGAAGACCTGTAGTTACAAATACAACTGATATCTCTGATACATGAATATGTCATATGGGCTCAGCCATCCATAATAGAGCACATATAAACTGAGATCCGAGGTATGGACGCAGCCATCTAGTGGTAAGGATCAATAAATAGACTTAGGTATGGTCGTAGCCATCCAATCAAAAGAGTCATGAAATAAGTCTTGAGAAATTACAATATCCCGCAGCCTGGATCTTATCAGACAAAACCTAGGGTCTTACGCTCCATCTCGATCTAAACAAGTACAAATTCAAACATGCGAATATGTGAGCTGATGTCAAACATGCAAGAAAATCACCTAATTACCAGCCAATGATGAAAGTTGTTAACAGGCACAAGATAAACCACCAATAACGACGATGGACCTCAAGGTACAATAGGTACACTCCACAGAATGTGAACAGTGATCTGGCGTCGAACACCTGTAGAATCACTCGATCGAAGGCCAATGATGTGGACCTATTGTCGAATGAAAAGAACCTTCCTTTGAGGCATGCAGGCTCCAAGGTACCGGAAGGGAGTCTCTAGACCAACTTCCTGGATAACGAGCTGAAGTCGACAGGAAGTGACCAGGTCGAAGGAGGGCCATAGTGTTTCCAAAATCATTGACATGATACAGAGGAACATAATGATAATGAATCAGGACCAACAGAGAATCAAAGGGAGGTTGAAAACTGCATAGGCAAAACTTCTCTCGAACATATCAGTAACATGACTCTAGATTTGGCAGTATTTGACATCAAGGGATCTTAGGTCATGATGACGTGGAAAAGAGCAGATGAGAGGTCAAAACAGATTACCCAAACCCATGGAGGAAAAAATGATGAAATGAGATGTCCCCAACCCGACACGAATGTTGACGAGTGTCATGTTCAAGAGCGACATACTGCCAACACAACTAAAGACTGGTTCCATTTTCCCACACCATTTCTGGAAAGTACCCCAATTATTTTCAAAACAAGCTTGAAGGGGATAGCATATGCTTGCATTGTAATTTTGTCCTTCGGACAAATCCAACCTAGTGGAGTCACCAATTTTTTATATAGGTAAATCCTCTCTGCGGACATAGACGATCCCTCTAGCCCTAGAGTGGGTCTAGTAACAAAGGGACAAGCTAAAGTGTAGGTTCCTAATTAATGAATGAAAAGGATGAGGTATATTGGCCTACCTAGAGTTGAACTATGTTGTCATGGTTGTTGTGGTGGTGGCCTCTTGATCTCTGTCTTGGTGGGTCACGATCCTTCCACAATGATGCTCGGATACCTGCATGAAGATCAGCAAACAAGAGCAGCATATGAGACAATGATCTCATTCATTATTACTAACCATTCAAGGAGGGTTAAGCATATTTCATCAAATAAAACACATTAACACAATATGGGAACTAGACAATAGTCATCTATATGTATAAATAGAAGAAAGAGTTACAGCCGGAGCCTTGACGTCACAGCCTCCTTTAGTGGGTTTCAGTCGAAGCGCGACTCAATGAATCATCGGGGAATTCGGATGGGATGAAGACACAAGCCTAAGCTCTCTCAATAAGGTTCTCTTCTATTATATCTTTTCTAGCAAAATGTACAGGAATCTCTTCAGCGTTTCAACTATAATATGTTCAGTTCAGCTAGCTCATCAATGGAAGATGGCTATATTTATAGAGGGAGAGGAGGAGGTTTGGATCCCTACAATAGTGGAAGGGAGGCCTTATCCCTTGGGAGGTTTCCCCAAAAGGTGGAAACAAGAGTCAAAAGGAGGGAGGCCATGGTTATTCAGTCGAACCACTCCAGATGACTCGCCCACGAAGTTGTTATGATGGAAACTTCACCTCTATTTTTAAAAAACATTCCATAAATAGGTTGGCATGGGTAGTTCACTGGGATAGAACACCAATGGGCGCAGGGCCCAGTGTTAATTTCCACATCAGCGCGAGGGAAGAATGGTATACTAGCGCCAAGGCAAAAACATTTGTTTCTGATGGTCTGTTCAGGAAATTGTCAACAAAAGGAATGTTGTCCTCCTGGCAAGGGATGCAATGATGGTCTTTGCAAGGCATGACACTTCATTTGGGTCACAGAAATGAGCCTCCAATGTGTGGGATGTGGATTGCAAGGATAGTGAAAAAATGTTGTGTAACAATTAGTGATTGCATTGATAACATTGCATAGTATTGTTCATTCATCGAGAGTTTTTATTATACATGTAGAGACCCAAATTTCTAAAATTATTGTTGTATTTTTACAGAGAGTTCCAAATTTTAAAGCAGAGAATATGGAAATTAATATTGTCACATTTGAGAAGATAAAGGAAATATCCTCAAGGAAGGGATGCTCCACAGGGCAACTTGCACTTGCTTGCATTCAACATCAAGGAGATGATGTTTCACCAATTCCTGGAATGACTAAAGTGAAGAAATTAGAGGAGAATATTGGCTCTATTTTTGTTAATATCACAACTAAGGACATGGATGAAATAGAAAATGTAGTTTCCACTTGTGGTTTCTTTGGAGATCGATATGGTGAAGCTTTCAAGGATTTGACATGGATGAACTCAGAAACACCTCCATCTTCGTGGAAGGTTGCCAAATGATTCATTTAATCATTATTATGATACACAAAAAGAAAACTTATTACTAGATAGGGGGGAGATCATTTTTTTGCTTCTCTAACTTAATAGGTACATGCTTCAAGACATAAAGATTCAAAAGTACAAATATAGTTGCTCATCAATAGTGAGGTAAAAGTATCTTATGGAATGATTCTTATTGTAGTGTTTTTATCTGATTCATATAATAGTGTGATGTGAGTATCTTATATAGTGAATTTTCGTGTGTATTGATTGTTTTTATATAATAAATGAATATTAGTGTGATGTGAGTATCTTATATAGTGAATGTTCATGTGTATTGATTGTGTTTATATAATAAATTAATATTCCAATGAAATTGAAATAAGGTATGGATTCTTGAATATATGTAGACAATGTGAGCATAAGTTTGTTGTATATATTGATATGTATATTGATATTGATGTGTGCTATAAAATATAGACTAATGCATGTCCATAATGAATTAGCATGTAATATAGCATTTACCATATATAAATATTTAATGGTTCCCTTACATGTAATTCACCATGTGCCTTAAATTTGATGACATGCAAGATCCATGGCTCTTGTGATTTAGAGTAGATATATAATGTTGTCAGAGAGTATATAAACCCCCGCTTATGTTTTTCATTTAAATACTTAATCTTAATAAAATAATTATGTATTTATTGATTACATAGATATAAAATTGATGAATAAAAATTAAAGATTAGTACATAACAAACAATCATAATACTTAATTGATCATTTTCAAGTCATAATATCTTATATAATTAAAAATATAAATAAATATTAACATAATAAGATTTATAAGATTTATAATATAGTTTTAATACAAAATTTAAATATTGTATTGATTTGAAATTGTTTTTTATTAAATAAAACATTTATCCTTTCAATAAGTGTATTCATTGATGTAATAAAAATCATAAGATATGCTTTAATATGGTCTAATGAAGAGATCTGTAACTTTTTATAAAACTTTTTTAACCCTGATTTTCTCAAAAGTATTACAATTGCTGTCTATAATAATCCTAATTGATTATATGCCTCCATCCTTTGAAAAGTTGTCTTGTGTTCAATGCCCCCACCTAAATACATGATCCTATGGTTATTCTCATGTTGTTAGTGTAGGGGAATAAATACAATAGTCAATAGGTGGAGGGAAAATTTTAAGGATGCATATCTATTTTAAAGTTTAGAAACCTTGGCGAATCTTAGTAATCTATAATAGAAAATTTGTAAAATGTTTGATGATTTTTTTGTAAAAATATCTAAAATTCCGGTTTATTATATTAGTCTATATAAGATCTTGGTGATTTTTAAGGAAAAATAATTTCATACTATAAAACTTGGGCGAATTATTTTTAGAAAAAATGGAAATTGGCGAATATTTTTTTTGGAAAGAAGTATGTAAAATTAGCCCACCTACGAATATTAGCCCCTAAAATTTTTCCCGAATAGGTGCATGAATACAATAGCTAACAAGTGCATAGGTTGTTAGTCACTAGGGTGCATATTTTTGAAACTTTTTGGCACATTCATTATTGTAGTTTTTATGAACATTTTATCCCTAGTTTTTTATAATATGAGTTAGACTTATAAGTGTAAGACAAGGAAAATTGAGAACATTTTTAGCGAGTACTTGAAAAAATATTGTTTCAAAAAATACTATTCAAAAGGAAATATAAGTCTAGATATTGGTAGGTGCATCAAACATTCACAATTGACAATGTAGGCATTGAAGGATTAACACAATTGATGAAGGATAAGTAATACCATTAATATAAAATTAAAAAACATTTACAGTCGCACTTTATATGAAAATCATAATTGAAATTCAAAAATAAATTAATTTTTACATGACTATGGGATCTCATCCAACTCTTGAAAGAGTAGATTATGTTTATTTATATGTATTAACGATAATTTTTTTACAAAACCTTCTCTTGTTATTCAAAATACCTAATTCCTAAGCAATGTACTTGTATAAGAATTTATCAAATCCATATATGTCCCACGTGTGTTCAATATTTGTGCAATACTAATTTTCACATTGTAAAATTTGCGATATTAAGTTACTAAAACTTGAAATGGATAAAAATTGCAATATTAAGAGGTCAAATTTTGAAATGGATCAAAAATTCAATTGCTAAAACTTATTATACAAAATTGGAATTGTTGACAATTGCTATAATTGTTTTCCTAGTATTGTTGACCATAACCAACATGTGGGAGATGACTCTCCACCCAACCATAGGCTCGATTGCACCATATCCTCATACAATTGGCCATCCCCAAACCCTTTTTTATGGGAAATTTAACTTATAGTAATCAACTAATTTAATTCCAGTAGACTTTGCCTAGGTCTACCCAAAAGGTGTGTGTGTGTGTACAATGTGATGAAATAAAGAAAATAACCTCTAAGCATACACAAGTAGTTAAGGAGAAGAGATGAAAGAGTTACCATGCTATGATGAGAATCCATTCTCTGTTGGTGCAGCCAGCTTGGAAGAATATCTCCTAGATATTTTGGCTCCATCTTATTTCTTGAAACCTACACACAGACAACAACAAGCACTTCATATTTCTCTCCAACCAAATGTGAAAATTTATGAATCTTTACAAACAGAAATCCTACTGCAGTTTACTGATTTGCATTACCTACTTGTATTTTCCATTTAATAAGTTATTTACATAATTATTCAACAAATACTAATCAACCTAAACCAATATACATATCAAGTACAGAAAAATAAATGAGACAATCACACAAAGGACACACTTATTTTGGGACTAACATCCCTAGAAAAACCCAATGCAGGAAAATCGGTGCAACATATA
This sequence comes from Pinus albicaulis, assembly GCA_034641835.2. Lineage (NCBI taxonomy): Eukaryota > Viridiplantae > Streptophyta > Pinopsida > Pinales > Pinaceae > Pinus > Pinus albicaulis. Next base: position 81,996 of record JAXQQM020071896.1, read on the forward strand.
TGAGGGTTTGTATTATTAAGCAACATTATTTTGAATACAACTTGGGTGTCAAATCCAGCTCACCCAACAAAGAAAAGCCTCGGCAGACAGATAAAATAGTGAGTTTTACCTCACACTGCAACTCTTGACTGATCCAAGATCCGAACTGGTGAAAGCCCAGTTCCCTCCACATTTCCTCTGCGCAGTAGATGTGTAGGCTTGGATGGGGATGGTTGATGACTACGTCACCTCTTATCTTCGCTAATATTCCTCTTAGAAAATCGAGTTTCATCCCTCCTGACTTAGAAAACTCGATCTTCAACAAAACTCAGATTGTCCCTTACAAGCTTTGCGCAATCCCTGCGTGAGCCCTACGTGGGCCTGCATCACCCCTTCAGGGGGCTGCACCACCTCTCCTGGTGGTTGCGCTGCTTCCTTTGTTGTCTCTACTACCTCTCTGCTATGTACTCTTGGTCCTCCGACCAATAACTTCTTCTGCCCCTCACTGTTGTTGAATCACTCAGATCGTATCTTCGTCTGAGCATTGTTCTGTCAAAAGAATTCGATCTCCAGATTCACTCACTGTGTGTGTTCTCCAACTGACCCTTAAGCCTTTCTTTATACTTTTCCTCTTGAGAAATCAATGACCGCGATCTAATCTTTAATTAACGACTAATATTAAAATAAAATTGATCCTCCTCACTTAGAATCTTCTCACCCACATTTAAATTAATTCAATTTAATTTTTTTAATTCCCTAACTTTTAACTTAGCCTCCATTAAAAATAATTAATTATTTCAACAAATTTAACTCCAGGTGGAATTTAAACAATTTCTGGGTCTCGAAGATCTCATGTATTCTAGCCCCTCCAAAAAATTTCAGAAATAGAGCACATCTAATGCTACCCAAAAATTAACACTCCCTCTTAGCGAGTGTTGGAACAGGGTCCCCTAGTTGCATTTTGATATGTTCCAACGTTGCGTTTTGATATATTCCAACACTACGTTTTTGATATATTTTTTTATTAATTGGTTTGTGTAGGGGCTTTGGGGCAGGTCAAATCCCCCAATGTATTGTAAATGGGTCAAAAGGTAGACCTAGAGTCTGCAAACCATGGTTTGCGGATCATAGGATAACGCAGGCTATGATGATATAAATAGATAGATAGTTTGAGTCTAGAGGTAAGTAAGATTGATGATACGTACAAACCGTTGAGATCTGTTTTGGGTAGTTTTGGGTAAGGAATCCTACTAGTTGTGTGCATGGAGATCCCTAGGCCTACTGTGTGCAGACCCCGCCAGTTGTGTGCGCGGGCTGTGACTTGGGTTTGTAACTTGGTTTTGGATGTTAACAAACACGGAATCTATTGAAGTATCTCTATGCTATTTTAACTGGTTGTGTTTACTACTGAAATACCCTTGCGTTATTTGAATAAGCTGTGACTATGTCTGTGATATATGAATTAGCTTCTATGATGATAATTGTTGATGCGCACATGGATGCGAAGGTGTTGCTAAGATCTACTTAATAATAGTAGCTTTGTTTATTTTTACATGTTGTTGTACTGTTAAGGGCTCAATAATAAGCTTGTTTCTGTGCGAACCTAATAGAACTCACAAGATGTGTCTTAATTACCTACTCTCTCCCAGGGTGGGGAAACCTGGTTCCAACACCCAACTATACTACTTTGGGTGAGACCTTGGCCTGCGAAAGTAGGTAATTTCTGAAAGGGAAAGTAGTATAGGGGTTTTTTGGAAAACCTTAAGTTTGAACCTGGGTCAGGATCCCTCATTCCAAACAAATGGTTCCATTTTGGGGATCGAGAGCATTTTGAAAGAGAGATCGGGTAATGCCATGAGAACATTGGAGACCTACGAAATTTGAGCTCGAAGACTGGTTTGAAAAACAGACTCGGGAATTTTCTGTAAAAGAGAATCACAGCACATAGCTAACAGTTGGGAAGTGGAAGAATAAATATATTTTCACATAATTATATGAAATTTTCTTTGTAAATTTTGTGCACGAGCTCCAGGAGTGGCTAGCGCGGCTAGTAGAATTCTAGATGTGTTGGAAAGACGATCAGGTTACAAAAAACTCGATTTGATAAGGCTCCCCTTCTAACAAAATTCACAGTCGATCAGTTTGTATACTACTTTGAAGCGGAGCGGAGGTTCTTCAAAGGATTCTGAGGTAAGTTCTTGCAAATATTGCTGCTACTAATTAAAATATTACTGTGTGAAAAATTCATTTTGTGCAGCCACACCGAATGAATGACCTCTAATCATGGTGAGAGTACAACATGAAATGGTAAGTACTACCGAGTCAACCAAGAATGGGATAGATCCATCTATAGCCCATTAAGAGAGCCATATGTGCATGCAGGAAATAGACTTCCGACCACACCATCGTCGATTCTGCATAAGGGCAAAAACTCCCCTACCCCTCCACCACTACCAGAAGAAGATATGGCCACACACATGAATCTTTCCACCTTCAAGGGTGTGGGAGATGAATACATGGACCGATTTTGGTTCATAGTGGAATCAATATGGACTGTGTAGAATGTTGCTAGCAATGCTATGAAAAGGGCACAACTATCCCTCACCTTTGAAGGAAGGGCCTTGGATTGGTTCATGGGGTACATAGGCCAAAATGCAAATCCATCAATACAAGAAATTAAGGATGCTTTAAAACAACAGTTTCGAAAGCCTAAGTCCTATGCTCAACTGGTGGTTGACTTGAAAGACTTTAAACAAGGGCCCACTGAGTCGGTATGGGAGGATGATCAGCAGCTAAAGAATCTTATTAGAGATGGGGAATTTAAGTATGAGGATAGACAACACAAGAAATGGTTCATTTCCATGTTATTACCTCACCTGCGTGGACCTATGGGACAACAAGCAATTGAGACACAAGAAAAAGCCTTGGAGATTGCCATGAAGCTAGAAGTTGTGCTAAGAGACAATGCCCAGTTTGGGGTCCAACAGATCTAGGGACAACTGGAGGCAATGCACCTTGAAATCCAGAATTTTCGAAAGGAGCGAGGAAAAGAATCTAGTCCAGACGTATGGTGCATAAGGTGTAGGGTGTTAGGCCATGCCAAAGATCAGTGCCCTCTGTTGGTAGACTACATGCAGGCTGGGGGGTCCAACCCATTGCGCCATAAGGAGGCTGCGGGACCAAGCGCATCCACATTATGGTGCGTTGACTTCCGTGTAGCTGGACTACATGATACCAACCATTGCCCCCGTCTTGGTGCCTATGTTCCATAGTTGAATCAATAATGGTGTTGATTCTGCTCATCTATGGGACATGAAGAACAAAACTGCCAAACATATGACTTAATGATAGACCAAGGAAAATGTACAGAGTACAGGCTGACCCCTCATCACCACTATCTCCCTCGGGATGAAAAGGCTCCCCTTCCAGATTCTTGGGGGGGGAGAGGTGGAAGCGTAGGTCGGAGAAGAGGGAAACATGTCATTACGCGCAGCAGCATGGCTATTGGAGGATCTGAGGAAAGAGATGTGGTTGAACCCCTGATCCGAAAAGCTGCTATAAAAAAGGTAAGCTTGGACCTATAGAAGGAGAAAGAAACCTTCCTAGAAGCTCGCAAATATTTTTCTAACGATGAGGCACCTACTTCCAAGGCTCCAACAAATTTAAAAGCGGATGAAGAAGTCAAACCATTCCTACAGGCATATATGAAGTTTCTATGCAACCAGAAGGCAATAGAAAATATTCAAGCACTGATAGACAGCTGCGCAGAAAAAACATACCCCCCAATATAAGTTAAAGACGTTCACAAACTTTACAAGCACAAGAAACGCACTGGTCGGGAAATGTGGCTAACTGCGCAAATTGGCGATTATGAGATGTATCAGGTCATCCTGGATCTGGGATCCAATGCGAATGTCCTACCCAAACAGACGTGGCAAAGGATGGGAGAACCTAAGTTGGAATGGTCTACTATACAGCTATGCATGGCTAACCAATAGAAGATCATACCGTTGGGGAGACTATCAAAGATTTTGGTAGATATCGCAGGGGTTAAGGTATACGCAGATTTTGATGTAATTCAAATTTTAGAGGATGCAGACCCTTATCCTACGTTCCTGGGACTATATTGGGCTATAGATATGGGAGGCATTATCAACTTGAAGAAAAGTAGAATGGTTTTTGAGAATGAGGGTACAAGAGTAATAGTCCCTCTAGACCCAGCAGAAGGAGAATGGTATACGGAACCCATGCGTGAAGAAGACGACGTGGATCATATCTATAAACTAATTTCCCAGGATGAGGATTGGATTAGTCCTATGGCTGATGGCATGCTTCTCTAGGAGAAAGACAGTGAATTCCTCTCTGACTCTGACGAGAAGATCAAAAATTGGCAAAACCGGTTGCATGACATATTTGCGTTACGATGTCTTAGGATCACGAAGAGCTTCTAGTGTATCTCCTCAGAGGTAAGAGATTTGCCTTGCTTTGATGGTTTTGGTAGTATTATGGATTTTCTTAGAGAATTCAAAGCAGAAATTCCAAGGGAGAAAAGAATGTGGGTGCTTAACCTAGCCATGCATGCGACCCTTGCGCGGTGGTGGAAAAATCATAAGGGGACGCTTCGGAATTGGGAGGAATGCCACAAGATTATGATCCTATGGTTTGAACCTTCGGTTCACCTACGCATGGAGAATTTCCTTGGCCAAGGGGACCCGTGCAAGCACTTGGCCGCATGGATGGAGGTGTGGTGCGAAAGGACTGGGGATGAATGGGTCCACCTGTACATTCATGCCCTGGGTCCAATCCCCACTGCATGGTATTTGGATGCAGAGCTACATAAGTGTACCCACCACTGGGAGACCATGAGGGATGATTTTGTGGGGACGTTTAGATTGATAGGCGGAACCGAGGAATTAGACGAAGCCCTACAAGACATAGATGCCCTAGTATTTGATGAATCACGCCCGCGTGTGGAGTATGGGGAACCAACTTGGGATACACAAATGCAGGATATTGCTAACTATCGCAATATATCAATGGAGGAATGTGGCAAAGACCTGTGAAATATCACTATCCCAGAATCGAAGGGTGAACGAGCAGTTGTTGGACCAACACTACAAACTGTTGATGTGACCAAACCTCTTAAGCTAAGGGAAGTCAACATTGGAATAGAAAAACAACATAAGATAGAGAGAATTGGGGATTAGTGGGATGATAATACCATGGGGAAAGTCGCAGAACTTCTCATGGAATAACATGACCTATTTCCTACAAAATCCTCAGAACTCAAAGGTATTATAGGGGACCTGGGGGTCATGCGAATCACTTTAAAACTGGATGCATGCCCTGTCAAGAAATGACCTTACCGATTGAACCCCAAGTACAAGCAGAAAGTTAGGAAATAAATTGACAAAATTCTAGCTGCAGGTATCATTGAACCAATAGAATAGTCAGATTGGGTAAGCCCTATGGTAGTCCAAGAGAAAAAGACTAAAGGAGAGATAAGAATCTGTGTCGACCTGTGCAAGCTAAATGATGCCTATGTACATGATCCCTTCCCTACATCATTATTTGATGAAATCCTCAATAGTGTGGGAGGGAAGGAAGCATACTCGTTCACTGACGGGTTTTAGGGCTACCACCAGATCAGGATCACAGCAAAACTACGTTCGCCACCGAATGGGGATCCTTCCAGTACATCGTCATGTTGTTTGGGCTCAAAAATTGCCCTGCCATATTTTCGTAGGTAGTGGTCGCAGTATTCAAGGAGTTCATTCACATGTTCTTGGAGGTATACTTTGATGATTGGAAAGTATTTGGATTGGTAAAGAAGCACGTCTCAAACCTGTGCATGATGTTGGACACCTGTAGAAAGCACTAGATTTCTCTAAATATTAAGAAGTGCATATTTTGTTTACCTTTCAGGATCTTGTTAGGCCACATAGTCTATTGCCAGGGACTGATGGCTGACCCCGCCAAGGTGGAAACTATCATCAACTTAGCAGTCCCTACAAATGAGAAACAATTGCGCTCCATCCTCGGGCACACAGGCTACTATAGGAAGTTTATTCAAGGGTATGCACTAATCACGGCACCCATGGAAAAGTTTCTAAAGAAAGACGTTTCATTTTTTTGGGACGCGGAGTGTCAGAAGATTTTTGAGTTACTCAAGGAAAATATGGTTTTTTCACCTATCCTCATATTTCCTAATTGGGCGAAGGTTTTCCATGTCCATGTGGATGCTTTAGGGATCACCCTAGGAGCTATCCTTACGTAGCTCGGGGAGGGGAACATTGACCACCCGATTGCGTTTGCTAGTAGAAAAATCTCTAGCATAGAGCGTAACTACTCCACTACTGAGCGTGAGGGACTAGCAATAGTGTATGCCCTTTAGAAATACCAGCATTATCTGCTAGGAGAGAACTTCAAGATGTTCACGGATCACTCAGCTTTGAAGTACCTAGTCAATAAGCCTGTGTTGGGGGGGAATATTTTCTGATGGTTACTGCTATTTAAAGAATATGAATTTGAGATAATTGTGAAGCCGAGGAAACTAAATATTGGACCAGACCACTTGTCCTGAATCGAGAGTGGTGAAGAACTGACCAACCTAGATGAAGGATTGCCTGATGCACAACTATTTTCTATTAAGGTGGTTGATGCGCACTTTGTAGATATTATTCAATTCTTAACTATGGGGATGGCACCTGTAGAATATTCGGTACAACAGAAAAAAGAGTTGGTAACCCATGCAACGGACTTTACCATCATTGCGGGCCACTTTTATAAGATGGGAGCTGATGAGGTACTGCGAAGATACGTTCTAGAGCATGGAATACAATCCATTTTAGCAGAATCCCACAGAGGTGTAGCAGGAGGACACTACCTAGGAAAAGTGACGGCACAGAAGATCTTAAGAGCTAGGTTGTGGTGGTCCACACTGCATAGTGACTCTTACAAATATTGCAAATTCTGCAACACATGACAAAGGACAGGAAGACCGTCGTGCAGGGATGAAATGCCCTTACAAACACAGATGGCCCTGTAGGCGTTCGATAATGGGAAATAGACTTCGTTGGGCCCATCAACCCACCAGGTAAGAAGATAGGTGCCTGCTACATCATCACTGCGACTGATTATGTAACCAGATGGGTGGAAGCGCAAGTTGTGAAGGATTTTACTACAAATACCATTGTGCACTTTATTTTTGAGCATATTCTAACTAGGTTTGGCTGTCTGAAGATCTTGATGAGTGATAGAGGTACACATTTCATTAATTGATTGAAGAGTTTCGAATCTACCATGCAAAAATTACCCCATATCACTCGTAGGCAAATAGAACGGTAGAATCTTTTAGTAAAATTCTGGAACAAGCGCTTACCAAGGTCTGTAATGTTGAGCAAAGCGATTGGGACATGCACATTCTGTCGGTTCTTTGGGCCTATTAGACCACGTGCAAGAAATTGACTGGGAAAACACCATTTTAGATGGTTTATGTAAAGGAGGCAATTATTCCCATGGAGTATATCGTTCGTAGCTTGTGCATCGCAGCCTTTACAAACATGGTAGAGCCCGATATCATGGAGGAATGCTTAGCACAACTAGTCACCTTGGAAGAAGACCAATTCATTTCTAACTTTCATCGGCAAGCTTAGAAGGCCTGGGAAAAAGCCTGGCATGATAGGTGTTGTGGACAATTTTTTCACCCCCTAGAGACAGTCTAGAGTTGCCATAGACCAGTGCCTAGGACATCTTAATATAGCAAGGAGCTCATAATACAGCTTGGGTTGTCAGTCCAAAAGCTCTCTTACTATCTCTTGTTGAACAAGGAAATTAGTTTAAATGGGACCAATCTCTCTCAGAAGCTGATACAAAGATAAGAATAGTGTAAGAACATCATGCAAAAATCCAATACAATGGCATCAGACAGTTAAGAGACAGCTTACTGCAAAGACGGCCAGTTCAGATAATATATCACAGAAATCAAATATCAGGAAGTGGATGTAGTGAGAGAAATAATGAGAGAATACCAGTCGACACTAGAATGATACCCAGATATACAACAAAACCATGTATGGGCTTGCCATTTCAAGAATCCATACACAATCCTGGAATTTTAAAAGCACCCTCCTAAAACAACTGATATAGCAGAAAATATGGATGAAGTGAACATGGAACAGTATATCATGACTAGGCCTATTTAAAGCGCTTGACTAACCCCAGTATGGGCATCAACTAGGATGAATCCTTACTCAAGATTAGTGAGCCACTCGCATTCTAGAGCATGATACAAGAAGACAAATAGCATGAAATGAGATATTATATTAACACATATGAGAAAATTACATACTGTGAGATACCAAAGACCAGAATCCTCAATACAGTTATAACTCCTCCTCACTGAGACCCTACGGGCTCTGAGCCTTCATACAGAAGTCTTACAAAATGTATACAGAAGCCTTTTCACTGCACAGTCTGCTGATAGAAATCTGGAACCCTTCTAATGTCTTATTTCTGGGTTTTAATAGAAGAAATAGAGAATTCTAGAGAAGGAGGTAGATGGAGCACATTTAATGACTTGATTTGAATAAAATGGTGGAAAACATTCACGCCCACACTGTGAATGACTCAATATAAATGACTATACTTTAAGATTTACCTCCAGAAATAAATGTTGGGGGATGAAAATCTCCTTATAAACAAGACATAAATAATTAAATATACAAATACTATGTACTTGGCTGGAGGAAGAAAATATCTGATCCGATATCCTTGCCTTTTGACACCATATATGAGCTCATAATTTTCAATGAGGTTGTTGAAATCT
>JAXQQM020083220.1:0-206332 GCA_034641835.2 Pinus albicaulis
AAAACCATTGCAAGTTCTAAAGGAGTTTCCATTGGGTTCCTTATGATCCATTTGGTTTCATCTGTGATAAAAGAATGAAGAACAAATCTTCCCCATATATTCACCACATGATTCCTGATATAGAACAATATGCTAACCAAGATGAATGGGTGGAAGAAACACTAGTTGAGGAAGAAAGTGAAGAAGACAAAATGAACAAAATTATGAAAGACCTTGAGAAAAACTTTGACTTAGAATCTTTTGCACAAGTGCAGGTACCTCACATTGGCACTTCTTCAGCAGGAAATCTACAACAGGGATTATAGGAAAGCAGTCCATCTATTGCAGTAGAGTCAAAAGGCAAAGGAAAGGAACCTGAAATACAGGTCATTGAAACTTTTATCATGGCAGACAAAACCTCAAACCTCTAGAGCACCAGATCAATCACAAGTTTCTCCCACTCAGGTAAATCATCCTGAAGTTTCAGAATTACAAACTCCATCCAATATGGAAATAGGAAAGAAAAGGCAGGTTCCAGATACTACTCCTCCCAAAGAAACCTCAGAGCTACATCAAGCTAAAAAGCAGAAACTCAATCCACTCCCAGAAGTGGAAGTTATAGATGAGATGTTTGATGATGATAGAGAATATAGTCAACTAACTGGTTCTGTTAGTATGACACACACAGATTAGAAAGGAAAAGCATTGCAAAAGCAATTGAGTACTGAAGTATCTTCTTTTAAGCCACCAAAAATAGATACAGGTGATATAAAAAGAACTTTCATTAATATAAAGGCAAAGAATGATCCATTGAGAATGAAAGTATATGATCAATATCTAAAAATGGCTCCACATAATCAGGAAAGGTTAATGTCAGCATTTGACATTTCACAAGGCAAAATGATGATGAGCCACTTCAAGTCCAAGGTGCCAAAACCCATGACAGCAGCTGATTATATTAGGACCAATTTTGAGGTCCTAGCTAAAGACATTCATCCCTTAGACCAGATAGAGCTGCATAAACAAACTGGGGAAATGGTGTATTCCACTCTTACTGATAAGGCCATGGCAGCCCTAAGGCTGCAAGATTCTTTAAATAACACGAACACCCAATTGCAAATTGAGAAGGCCTCTTCTCAGGCCAAAGATAACAGAATAAAGTCTCTGGAAGACATAATCATCAGTTTGGGTCACAACCCCAAAGATGTCAAAAGAATTAAGGCACTAATCAAAAAGAAAGATGATGATATTGATGCACTGAGAAAGCAGCTGAAATTACCAGCCTCAAGACATCCCCAGACCCAAGAAGTTTTGAAGGAGAATTCACAAGAAGAGATAATGGAGTTGCTCTTAAAAATGACTGAGCAACTGAGTGAAACAGAGAAAGAATTGGAACAAGCTTTACAAGAGAAGGAAGCTATCATGCAGGCATCAATCACAAAAGCTACTACAACTACAGGTACTACAACAACAGATCAACAAACAGAATCAGCACAGGTAGACACTTCTGGTTTAAGTTCTGATGAATTGGTAAAACAAATGGAAAGTTTAAAACTCAAGGTCACAGAACTTAAAACCACAAAATTGCAGTTAGAAAACTTGGAGCAGAAATATGATATGTCCAAAAGAACTGTTGCAGATAATACGAGGGAAATTAAAAGATTGGAAAAATTGGTTAAGGCTTTAGAAAAAGATCTTTCATTAGAAAAGCCTTTGAGAGAAATAAACGAAATTCTTTGGAATAACATAATTGATTCAATAAAAAGTATTTGGACTTTTGTTCAAACAATCTTTGAACAAAATGACTTGATCAAAGTAGCTCAGGAAGAAATAGCCAAAACAAGAGATGAATTAAAGAACAGACCTGAGCAAGCTAGTCAACTCATACAGTTTCTGAACACACGGACTAAGCAACAGCTTTCAAAGTTAGGAATTGATGACAGGACAGGCACTATCTTAGAAATAAAAAGAGTTTTTACCAAAAGAACTCTTATGCAGAATTTGGAAAGGAAGTGCTCAGACATGCAAGAAGAAATCAATGCTTTTAAAGGAAAATTTCAGGTTTTATTAGACAATGGGTTACCTAGTCCTATGCTAGCAGGTGACAAGATAATGGACCTGGAAACCTATGTTACTAAAATAGACATACATGCTCATAACACAACTGTTATTTCTATCAATGCATCACAAGCAACATTGCCAACATGGAGGAATCTTTATGATAGATTGAAGAATTTATTTCATCTGGAGCATGAAATAAAGTATTTGTTCCCTAGTCAGCCCACTTTTTACAGATACACAGAGGTCGATGAGACATTAAGAAAACTTAAAAGAACCGTAATAGCAGAAGATCAATGGTGGGAAGACTTATTGGAAATTTTGTAAAAGTTATCTTCAGACAGAAAATTTGTCTTTTACCATCATGTAAAGGATAAATAATGAGCACAAGTTAAAGAGTATCAGTTGAATAGGTTAAAGAGTATCCGTAGAAACAAAGAGTATCAGACAAGCAAAGTAATTACTCAAAGGGACAACACCCTATTATAGCACCTACCTCCAACACATCCACGAAGGAAGGAAACAGCACATCAGCAGTTACTTGTCATTCTGTCTACGAGACCATTTGTCTCCTTTTTATTTGTAAATTACTCCTTAGTCACCCTAGATTATTGGCTAGGTTAGTGTGAGATATTTTCAATTATTTTTTATAAATAAACCCTCAAAGAGAGTGTTGAGGGTGGATTCTACTACTTCGCTATGACATTGATGTTTTTGGAATAAAAGCGTTTTGGAGAAATTTATTTGTGGCTTACTGGATGACAATTTGAAGCTCAGGACTTTTTGCAGGATTCATGTGTCGGACTGCAGTTCAATAAGTCTTTCTATCCTATGTCTTAAGTTTTATATATGTCTATAATATCATTGTGTCCATTTCTGAATACTTGACATAGAAGAATAACTCAGAATTTACTTAATTGTACTCTGAGTTCAGTTTTGATTATTCTAAATGTTTTCCTCTAAATTAGTTATAAGCAACGAATTCTTAAGTGCTCTTGCTTCGCTAATTTAAACATTTTGGTTGCTATAGTAAAGAATTCTTCACTGCTCTTTATTTGTAATCATCTCATTTCTTTCTTTTGAACATGGTGAAAGATTCTTAACTGCCTTTCATCCCTTCAAACCCATTCCATCCACTATAAATTTTAAGGATTGTTCTTTGTTTGGTTATCTTGCCCTGCAAAGCCATCTTGTGTGTAGAATAGAAATCTAGTAAAGCCATCCTTTGACTCCATAGCCCAATGGCCTGAAAATATTCAACCTTGCCCTTAGTTAGCGAATTCCACCATTTTCAAACAAAATCTTGGATATATAACTAGCCTAAAACCTTCTAAGAACAAAGATAAATCATAAAGAGAGAGCCCTCTCTAGATGCAGATTGGCTAGATTCTGCATCTGAAGGTTGGTTTGTGGTTACCTCGGGTATACTTTCCTTTTCCACAACTTCAAGGAAAACCTGAGTGATAACACATGAATTTAGTTGTTGAATGATATATGATGGTTTAATAGGAGGATAGGACACTCGCACCCACCATTATAAGCTTAATATCCAGGATTCTCATGAAAACCAATCAAAGGAAGGAGCAGTGGGCAGGTTAACATTAAACATATGTAAAGCCATCCTTATTTTCACTAGGCGCAGAGACGTTTCATTACAAGGTGGACTAGCTGTCATATTCATCAGTTTTGATTTTCTTGTAAGATGTCTCATTTCTGCAATGGAATATGTTTTTCTTGATGTTCTATGCATTCTTTCTGGTTTATGGCAATGCAGGTGAACGAATCACTAAGGGCGACTAGAGATGATCGGGGGCTTAGCATGTCAAATTTGGAGTAAATTCACAAAGGTAAAGTGCCAACAACATTGACAGGGACATTAAGGTGAAAAAATAATGGAGAAAGAGACAATCAGTCAGATCACAATTGTGCTATGGACCCACTCTGCTTTCTAAGCAAGACAGGGAGGATTGGCATTAACTTTGTGCAGTTGATTGATTTCCCATCAACCCATGATATATGCTGGCACTAATTTGGAGGGGATGATTTGGTAGATCAAACCCAATACAAGCTATTTAGAACAAATTTTTGAGGGCAAGCTATAAGAAAAAAATTGCTTGAGCAGAGATGAATTGGGTTGATCCATGATGGATTCTGAATTGGGTTCTTCAGGTTTGTTCTCATGGGCTATTCAACATAAAGAAGGTGAACACTCATGTACCTCTCCTCCACTATGGCATCCTGGATCAAGTTATTATCCCATGTCTACAGACACGACATGTTCATATCCATAGCCCATGTCAGCAAGGGCAGAGGATATTGCCAAAGGAAAACAGGAGCTCATGAAAATGTTCGAAGGAATGCCTGAATCAGCTTATGAATTGTCCCTGAGTGATCTGGTGGAGCAGAAGGATGCCATGCAAAAGAGATGAAATGAGGAAGTGAAAACAGAAAAACATAAAGTAGAGGAGAGGAGTTTAGGAAAGCAGGACAAGAGGAAGACAAGTGGAAGCTATATAAATGGGTCAAGTAAGAGTAAGGGAGAAAATACTAAACCATTTCTTCTCAATATATTTATTCCCAGAAGCTTGACAAACCGATTTCATTCTACCTCTAGGTCAATACCCACAAGTTGTTCTCAGGTGAAGAACCATGATTCAGAGAAAATATAAGGGAATGCATATCCTGTTGCAAACCTGTATAAGATAAAGACGTCCTATTCTCCTACTGGTTCTTCAATTGGCTTCTCCATGGTGTCTCCTAAACCATCTTCTGCCCAGGATGGTAAGTCTTATCAGGTTCTCCCAGCTTCTACCATACATGTTGGTTATAATTTTGGCCTTTGGAAATTGAGCATGAGTCGATGCTCATTCTGTTTACACTTTCTTCTCCAAGACTATTTTCCAGGTGCTTCTTCTGTGTTTCTCTTCATGCAACTTCTGAATTTTCAATTTCTGACCATTGAATATATTTTATCTTAATTATGAACTGGCAAACCCCAGGGTTCAAGCTTAACTCCATGCTTAATAACAACCCATGGCTTAAGAAGTCCATGCCAGTCACTTACAAATTCTAAACATCACAATCTATCTACTTACAATTTCACTTATAACAGCCCCAGTGCCTTGAGATGCTATCTTTTACTCTTAAAATGTGGGAACAGAAGATTATAACTTAACGGGGAGGTAGCACCTTCATTAAGAACTGATTATTTTATTAAACCTATCATTAAGGAGTGGAAAGATGGAACCTTAAAAAGTTTGCTTTAGATGTTTCTTCCCACGTCAGTCTTGTTGTCGAGTGTGAACTTCATCCATGCTTTTTGTTGAAGTTTTATCAGATTTTATCTGTTTATGATCATGTTTTATCCATGTCGGTTGACATCGGAACAATTTTTGGCATGCAAGTAAACTTTGAGAAAGAAACCCCTGAGTCATCCTAAAGTCAAAGTCTTTCTGCATATACATCAAAAAATGTTAGGACATGCTAGTGAAAAGTTGGAAACTACTAATTAACTATTGTCTGTTTTCTTTCGTTTATTTTTTTATCACGAGAATCGATAATTAACTACTGTCATTTTTCTTTCTATTTCTTTATTTTTCCTTCTTCTTCTTCTTCTTCTTCTTCTTCTTTTTTTTTTTTTTTTTTTTTCAGTATTAGGAGAATTTCATTCTTTTTCCTTCTTCTTCTTGTTCTTCTTTTATTTTATTTTTAATTTTCAGTATTAGGATAATTTCTTTATTTTTCCTTTATTTTTGTTTTTGGGTATTAGGAGAATTCCTAAACTTACTGCCTGTCTCTGAGGAGGCCCAGGGTCATGTCTGAGGGACTGACCCTATACTTCTGAACCTAATGCATTATGCAACTGCCCATAGACACGCTAGGTGTGTTAACTGAGTTTCAAAACTGGGTGGGGCCTCAATATTGCTCAACAAAAACTTTCTTCCTTGGACTAATCTGGGGGAGGTCCAGGATCAACCTTTAAGGCTGCCTTATAACACCAAGAGTATATCCAACAACTTGTAAGCCAGATATAAGCCAGATATACCAGATCTTATGATTTAGCAAGAGCCTTATAACACCAAGAGTATATCCAGCAACTTGTAAGCCAGATATAAGCCAGATATACCGTATCTTATGATTTAGCAAGAGCGGAGACTCTAGGAAATGGGGAGTCTACTCCTTGAGGCGAGATCATAGCAGGCCATATACTCAATGGGATTTGAACCGCGGTCTCGTTAGTTTCACCCAGTGAAGCCATATACTCAATGGGATTTGAACTACGATCTTGTTAGTTTCACCCAGTGAAGCCATATACTCAATGGGATTTGAACCGCGGTCTTGTTAGTTTCACCCAGTGAGACTTACCGTTAAACCACATATCATTGTATAATTAACTATTCTCTATTACTTGAAACATTTATAAAACTTTAAAGTCCCTGGCTGATTGGATTGCTCTAACACTGAGCCACTTTCCCTTTCATGAGGTGGGTTAACTGAGTTTCGAACCTGGGCGGGGCCTCGATAATGGTCAGAAAAAACTTTCCAATGCAGGTCGTCCACCGTTTGGCCTAGCACAATAGGCTAATTAACAATTGTTTGTTACTTGAAACATTTCTGAAACTTTTAAGTCCTTGGTTGGTTAGATTACTCAAACACTGAGCCACTTGCCCCATGCAAACACTTTCCAATGCAGGTCGTCCAACGTTTGGTCTAGCACAATAGGCTAATTAACAATGTCTGTTATTTGAAACATTTCCGAAACTTTAAAGTCCTTGGCTGGTTGGATTTCTCTAACAATGAGCCACTTGCCCCTTCATGAGAGACACCCTTAAGGGTTCAACATAGATGTGTGTATTCCTATTTCCAACACCCTCATCAGGCCACACTTTGGCTAAGGTCCCCTGCCTAACCTCAAGCAAAACTAGCTCTATCCTCGTCTTGAAAATTATACATACTAAGATTTACCCCAGATTTTCCCTTGGCCAGTGTGCTGCTGTACTATTGAGCTACATGCCGCTTCATTGTGGGCATCATTAATGGTTCGACCTAGATGTACGGATTGCTATGTCCAACAAAGAAAACACCTAATTTGGAAGTAAAGCATCAAAACTGAACGAAAGAGAATGTATAATGAACAAAGTTTTTATGCCAACATTCTACCATATTCCAAAGTTTTCATGTTTGACTTCTAAGTCATTTATATAGATTTTAATCATTTCTTTACGTTTAATTGAGTATAATTTCAGCCCAATTCGTTTCATATTTAATCATCCCTGAATTAGGTGTGCTCATGCTCCTAAGTCATGAATTTTGGACCTGTGTGTGGAAGTGCTCGTTGCTCTGTTTCCAAAGGTTTTGAGAGTGGTCATTTCAAAAGTCATCCTGGTTTCCAAATGTTGTCCTTACCCTATTTCAGGCAAATAAGACTTCAAAATATTGTGCTCTTTGGTTGAATCGAAAATTTTATTTGCATATTAAATACTAGGAATCCAAAAGGAAAAAGTGGTTCCATTTATAGATATGTGCAACCTAAATTATCCAAATTGTTTTTATTACACTTGTTGGGAAAAATACTGAGAGGGGGGGTGAATCAGTATATAGAACAGACAATAAAACTTTTTCTTTTTCCTTTCTAAAAAACCATACGCTACTTTCAAGAAGCCAACTCGCGTATATACGCGGATATCCTTTACAGAACTTGCATATATCCAGTGATTTAATTATGCATTAATTCTTGACTTAAACCATTGCATTATTCAATCATCAGATGTTTAGATAACAGTAAACAGATGCAGAAATAACAGAATAATCATCACACATAAGAAACACACATGAACACCAGGATTTTAGGTGGAAACCCAATTTGGGAGAAAACCACTGTTGCCGTCGTCTCAGTATTCAATATTTATTATTAAGAAAACTTCTTACAACCATGTACTGGCGCAGGCTCATACCAGCACGCAGGCACCCACCTGCAAAAGGCTACAACCTTCTCTCTTTTACCAGCCTCTCCTGGAAGGGAGTAACAGCCCCCTGCTCTCGTTTACCAGCCTCACCTGGAAGGGAGCTACTACCCCCTGATATTAGCACCAGCCTCTACTGGCAGAAAGCTTCTACTTTCAAACTGAAGGCTTCAACCCTCAGATCCACTGCAGACCACGTTTCATCAATTTTCAAACTGGATCAAATAGCTTCAACACAACCCTTCACTTATCATCAAACATACTTTGCCCATCGCTTCCAACAAAACAGTGAAACCACTGTAACTAGAATATCAGAGATAATCCAGACTTTAGAATAGATATATAGAATCACATCCAATCCTTGAACAATTCTAAGTTCAGATACCATACGCACCTTTAGTTAAACAGTTCCGCATATATACGCGCTTTTCACAAAATGAACCCGCGTATACCTCTGTGCATTTTGCAGAACAACCCTAACTACCCATATGCGCCTTTGTTTAAACGTATCCACGTATACACGCGCTTTTCATCAAATGAACACACGTATAGATCTATAAAAGATAAACTTTGCAGAACAGATCAGATCTACAAACTTACCCAGATTTTTTCAATTTCTTCAACATGATTGCGCCAAGTCTTCATTAATCCTTTTAGATCATTCTAGGGATTCATCATTTCCAGATCTAAAGATTTTGAGCCTTCATCACATTCATAGGTGCATCATGGATTTAGATCTATCGATTAAGAACAGAGTTCAACCATGCATATAAACTTCAAAGTTAAGTATTCATCAAAGCCCAGACCTTTTTCCACTCCTTGCACAATGAATTTCTTCTCCTTATATAGATCTAGCATTTTTCAATACCATGAGCCGAAACCACACCCCTTCCGATGGTATTCCTGGACAAGATCAAATAGACAATCCAGCGCTCAATACAATGGGTCAATACCATGGTAGTAACCCATGGTTTTATAAATTTAGAGCGCAATTAGGCATACGCGACTTGGCATGATCATTTCCGCGTGCATACATGACTTCCACTAAACAAACCCGCATATGCTTTGTGACATACCTTGTTTAACATTCTTCTTGCACATACTGGAGATTCTTTCTTCTGCAACTTCTGTATTGATTGTAGATACATCAGATTTACATCATTAACAAGTTCATCAAGTACAACTTCATCAGATAGGTTGCCATCAAGGACAACACTCTGCATCATATTCCCAGTCATCTCATTTCATCAATTAAGTTACCATCAAGGACAACACATGCCAACAATCTCCCCCTTTGGACTTGATGGCAACCATGATGGTGTTTGATCAATCTCCCCCTATTCAAACACCATGTCATTCACCCCCGTTGACATCAAGGGCAAAGGGCAGATCAGAGCCATCACGAAGTTTTCCTCCTCATGAGAAAGAAGAGTGTTGTAGATCTGATGTGCACTGAAGTTACCATGCTCCCCCTGAGTTCATGCTGAAAACATGTTTTTCAATGAATTACATGACTCTATGACCTTCCTATCACCAAAGACTCATACTTACATCAAAGATCCAACCAAGTGGATTTACATATGAAACTCAAGTACCCAACCAAGTGGGTTTACACATTTTGACTCAACTACCCAACCAAGTGGGTTTACAAATTTGAACAAGTCCTTACATGACTAAATGTAACAATTTACAACATAGGTCTCAACATGACCGTGACATCAAATTACAAATATGAATTTCTGTGACAAAAACCAAAGAGGATTTCACGAGAGTGATCATATTTCAGAATCACAATGCCAACAATGTATAATAATCAGCAAGGCTAATGCTCCCCCTGAACCTGTACATCAGTTTACTCCTTCATCTCCTCCTTAACTTGTGCATCCTGAACACTTTCAACAGAAGATCATCAAGGAATCTTCACCCAATATCAGGGAATGAAACAGAAATAGAAGAGATAAAACATCACCAGAGATACCATACAGCATCATAGATATGAAACAGTATTGCAGTTGTGCTGAAAAATGCTGACCCCCACACAAAATTTGTCAGCAACCAACCATACGCGGCTTTCTGTGTGTAAACTCGCGTATATACGCGACTGTCTTTTAAGAAACCCACGTATCCAATGTAATCTTCTGAATTTAATCAGATCTGAACTTCTGAGAGGAAGAGACAACACCCAGCTTCTGTCTGAGATATTCGAACGCTTCCATAGGCAGAGGTTTGGTAAATATGTCAGCAACTTGTTCTTTGGAGGGAACATACTCCAACTTCACCTTTTGTTCAAGCACTTGTTCACGTAAGAAGTGATACTTGATGGGAATGTGCTTGGTCTTCGAATGCATAACAGGATTCTTTGAGATGTTGATGGCACTTGTATTATCACACATAATGGAGATAGGAGGTGCACATTTGATTTGAAAATCTTGCAAGGTTTGCATCATCCAAAGGAGTTGAGTGCAACAAGATGCGACAGCCACATATTCTGCTTCTACTGTAGATAAAGCAATAGAACTTTTCTTCTTGCTGAACCAAGATACTAACCAGGGTTCCATATAGAATGCACCACCACTAGTGCTTTTCCGATCATCAACATTTCTAGCCCAATCTGCATCAGTGTAAGCATGACGAGTAAGATCAGCATTCTTCGGATACCATAGGCCAAAGTCTTGAGTTCCTTGTAGATATTTGAATATTCTTTTGACAGCCTGAAGGTGAGACCCTTTTGGATTAGCTTGGAATCGTCCAACAATCCCTACTGCATCCATAATGTCCGGTCTAGTCCCAGTGAGATAAAGTAGACTTCCTATCATAGATCTGTATTCTGGTTGATTCACCGAGGGAGAATCATCATGAGAACTGAGATTACATTCGGTTATCATTGGTGTACTTACAGGTTTGCATTCTTCCATACCATACTTCTTCAGAATTTGCTTAAGGTATTTTGCTTGAGATAATAATATACCATCTGTAGTTTGATGCACTTGCAAGCCAAGAAAGAATGTTAGTTCCCCAAGTAAAGACATTTCAAACTCTTGCTGCATGATAGAAGAAAATTTCTGACTCATAGATTCTTCATTACTTCCAAAAATGATATCATCAACATAAACAACCACAATCAATAGTTTATCATTTTCAATTTATGTGTATAAGTTGCTATCAGCAAACCCCTTTGAAAATCCTTGTTGATGCATATATTTGTCAAGACGATAATACCATGCCCTTGGAGCTTGTTTGAGACCATATAGAGCCTTTTTAAGTTTTCAAACAAGTTTTTCATTATTTCCCAAAATGAATCCTTCTGGTTGTTCTATATAGACTTCTTCTTCTAGATCACCATTGAGAAAAGCAGTTTTAACATCCATTTGATAAACTTTGATTTGTTGGAAGCTTGAAAAGGAAAGAAACATTCTTATAGCTTCAAGTATAGCTACATGAGCAAAAGTTTCTTCAAAGTCTATACCTTCTTGTTGAGTATACCCTTTGCAAACAAGTCTAGCTTTGTTTCTTATAACATCCCCATTTTCATTTAACTTGTTTTTGAATATCCATTTAGTTCCAATGACATTTTTATCATGTGGTCTTGGAACTAATTCCCAAGTGTGATTCTTTTCAATTTGATCAAGCTCTTCATTCATGGCTTGAATCCAACATTCATCTTTGCTAGCTTGATTGACATTGTGTGGTTCAACAGTGGATAGAAATGCCAAATAGCTAGAGGATCCCACAAGAGTCCTTCTTGTTTGTACACCTGATCCCTTGTCACCCAAAATTTGAGATTCTAGATGGTTCTTTTGAACATATCTGGATGGAGCTTTTTCAGATAAATCATCTCCAGATTCTTCATTGGGTTCACTGTCTGTATCATTTCTATTTGATGTAGAAGGATATACGTCATCATCACCTTCATCTGTTGTTTGTTTTTCTTCTTTTGGAGCTGCAGGAGACTCATCAATAACAACATCAGTACATTCAACAACCTTACGAAGTCTTCTATTGTAACATTTATATGCTCTACTTTGAGAGGAATAACCAAGAAGTATTCCTTCATCTGCTCTTGGTTCAAACTTGCCAAGATTTTCATCATTATTTTTGATAAAGCATTTGCTCCCAAAAACTCTAAAATGCTTCACAGTGGGAGGATTACCATACCAGAGTTCATATGGCGTTTTGTCGCTATTTACACGAACATGAGCCTTGTTGAGAATATTTACCACTGTATGAGCTGCTTCTCCCCAAAATGTGTCAGGTGTTCTGGAATCATCAAGCATGGCTCTAGCCATTTGTTGAACTGTTCTATTCATTCTTTCTGCTACACCATTATGTTGTGGAGTGCCAGCTACAGAAAAATGTCTTTTGATGCCATGTTGTTCACAAAATTCAAGGAATTCATTTGATGTATATTCACCTCCTCGATCAGATCTAAGACATTTGATTTTTAGATCTAATTCATTTTCAACCAGAGCTTTGAATATCTGAAATTTCTCAAATGCTTCATCTTTGTGTTTAAGCAACCCAATCCAACACATTCTAGAGAAATCATCAATAAACAAGATATAGTATTCTTCACCACGTGGTGACTTTTTCCTCATAGGTCCACAAATATGTGTATGAATAAGTTCAAGAGGCCCATTTGATGATCCTTCCTTGGAATTAAATTGCACTCTGGTCTGCTTACCACATTGGCAAGATTTACATATGATATTTTCAGGAAGCATAATATTGGGAAGACCACGAATAGCTTTAAGTCTGCTTGACTTTTTGATTTGAGAGAAGCTCGGATGCCAAAACCTTCTATGCCATAGCCAATTTTCTGAATATTTTCTCAACTAACATTGTTCTTTGCAGTTCTTCAATATATACAGGTTGCTTGGAGTTCTGTTTCCTTTTATAATTTTTTTACCTGTATCAAGATCACGTACCACACATTCTTTTGAACTAAAGACAACTTCAATTCCTTGGTCACACATTTGACTTACACTTAACAAGTTATGCTTTAATCCATCCACATACATGACATTATTGGCTTTCACCTTTTCTTTTAGGAAAATAGACCCTTTTCCTTTAATAACAGCAGGTGTATCATTTCCAAAAGTAACATTCTTTTCCTTTTCTAGAGCACTATATGCATGAAGTTTGTTTTTGTCACCTGTCATGTGTTTCGAGCATCCACTATCAATGTACCATTGATTTTCTTCACCTTCTGCAAATAAAGCTATGCCACAATTTTCAACCTGTAAATCCTTCTTTTTCCATACTTTGGTGTTTGAAGGAACATGTTCTTTTGGCTGGACTTTGCTTCTACATTCAGATTCTTCATGGCCAAAGTTATTGCAATAAGTGCAGTCAACTTCATTTTGAAGAGGAGAAAAGTTGTTATAGGTATTCTTCTTTGTTCCAATATCAATCCTTTTCTTTCTTGCTTCTCTTGTCATGATAGTTTTATATGCAACACATTGAACAACTTTATGACCAAAATTGTGACATGGGAAACATTTTCCATTGAAGTAGGAATTTCTGCGATCATGAAATCTTCTATTTGGATTTACCTGTTGGTTGGTGTTCCTTTGAAAAGTATTCGTGTTGAAGTTCTTTGACTTGAGCTGATCATGCTTTACCTGTGAAGATTCTTTATCCCTTTGCTGAGTGGCAGAATGTTGTAGACCAGTTGTAGCTGCTTTTAGATAATTTGGTGCTGAGGCCTGAGAAGATTCTCAAGTATATCCAAGACCTGTCTTTATAAGAGGAGAACGTTGAACCTTGATAATCTCATCTAAGGTTTCAGATCCTTTAGCAAATCTAAGATTCAGAGTCTTTACTTTCTCAAGTTCTTTTCTTAGACTTACCACTTCACATTCTAATTTTTCAATGTGCTTCTTCTCTTCTTCAATCTGATTTTTCAGAGTCTCTATGATTATTTTACTTTCTTCTAAGCATATTTTGAGTTGATTGTTTTCATTAAGAAAATCATTGTCCTCTAGAGCATCCATAAAAGTATCCTTTTCTTCTTTAGAATCATTTTCAAATGCCATGAGAAGTCTAAGATCTTGTTCACCTTCTTCCTCACTATCAGATAACCCATCACTGTCTTCATGAGTATAGTAACTTTTTCTAGTGCTAGACCGGTTCTTATTTCTTCTTGCTACTTCCTTCCCTTTTGCAGGAGTTTCTTTATGAGGACATTTAGCAGCATAATGACCAACTCTTCCACAATTAAAACATTTGAAAGGAAGCTTACCTCTGAACCGTCCTGTGCCAAGTTGAAGTTTCTTTACAAGATTTACCTCCTCTTCTTTTGATATGTATCATGATCCTTCTGCTTCTTGTACATCTTTCCCTTTTGTAGAAGCTCTAAAGACAGCTTCTTTGACATCAGATGGTCCTCCTCTTCTCATTTCATATGCAGTTAGTATGCCATGTAGTTGCACCACAGTAAGATTTTGAAGATCCTATTTTTCTTCAAGAGCATAAAATTTTGACTCAAACTTTGTTGTTAGTGATCTTAAGATTTTTTCAACCAAGGTAGATTCTGCTATTGTTTCTCCCAGATTTCTAATGCGATTTACAATATCATCAAGACGTAAAAAGAAACTGGCAATGCTCTCGTTACTATGCATTCTTAAATTTTCGTATTCAATTCTGAGAGTTTGGAGTTTTGCACTTTTTACCTTTGCATCACCTTCATAACTTAGAATTATTTTGTACCATATTGCATTTGCTGTATTTAGCTGCATGACCTTGACAAATTCGGATTCAGTTAGACTCCCTAATAGAGCATTGATTGCCTTTGCATTTGTTTCATAATTCTTCTTTTCCGTTGCATCTGTTGGTACAGTGGCTGGATATTGATATCCTTGTTCAAAAATGGCCCATATATCTACTCCCATAGACTGAAGATAGGATCTCATTCTTATTTTCCAGAAGATTAAATTACTTCCGTTGAAGAGCGAAGGCTTGATAGATGCTATTCCCTCTTGATTGCTCATCTTGCTTGATCTTCCTTCTAGAGGTTAAGCCCTTTTAGAAGGACCTCCTCTGATACCAATTGTTGGGAAAAATACTGAGAGGGGGGGGGGTGAATCAGTATTTAGTGTAGACAATAAGACTTTGATATTTTCTTTCTTGAAAAACGCATACGCTACTATCCTGAAGCCAAATCGCGTATATACGCGGATATCCTTTACAGAACTCGCATATATCCAGTAAGTTAATGATGCATTTAATTCTTCACTTAGATCATTGCATTACTCATTCATCAAATATTTAGAAAAAAGCAAACAGGTGAAGAAAGAACATAATAATAATCACACACAAGAAACACACATGAACACCAGGATTTTTAGGTGGAAACCCAATTCGGGAGAAAACCACCGTTGCCGTCGTCTCAGTATTCAATATTTATTATTAAGAAAAATTCTTACAACATGTACTGGCGCAGACTTATACCAGCACGCAGGCACCCACCTGCAGAAGGCTACAACCTTCTCTCGTTTACCAGCCTCTCCTAGAAGGGAGCAACAACCCCCTGCTTTCTTTTACCAGCCTCACCTGGAAGGGAGATACTAACCCCTGATATTAACACCAGCCTCTACTGGAAGAACGCTTCTACTTTCAGATTGAAGGCTTCAACCCTCAGATCCACTGCAAACCACGTTTCATCAATTTTCAAACTGGATCAAACAGCTTCAAAACAACCCTTCATTTATCAACAATCACACTTTGCCCATTGCTTCCATCAGAACAGTGAAACCACTGTAACCAGAGTATCAAAGATAACCCAGACTTCAGAATATATATCCAGAATCACATCCAACCATGAGCAATTATAAGTTTAAATACCATACGCGCCTTTATTTAAACAGATCCACGTATATACGCTCCTTCCACGAAATGAACCCGCGTATACCTCTGTGCATTTTGCAGAGCAACCCTAACTTCCCATACGCGCCTTGGTTTAAACGTATCTGCGTATACACGTGCTTTTCATCGAACGAACCTGCGTATAGATCTATAAAAGATAACTTTGCAGAACAGATCAGATCTATGAGCTTACCCAGATTTCTTCAATTTCTTCAACAGGATTGTGCCAAGTCTTCATTACTCCTTTTAGATCATCATTTTCAGATCTAACAATTTTGAGCCTTCATCATATTCATAGGTGCATCATAGATTCAGATCTATCAATTAAGAACAGAGTTAAACCATGCAGATAAAATTTAGAGTGAAGTATTCATCAAAGCCTAGATCTTTGCATGCCCTTTCACAATGATTTTATTCTCCTTATATAGATTTAGCTTTTGTCAATACCATGAGCCAAAACCACACAATATCTAATGGTTTTCCTGGACGAGATCACATAGACAATCCAGTGCTCAATAAAATGGGTCAATACCATGGTAGTAACCCCTGGTTTTACAAATTTAGAGCGCAATTGAGCATACACGACTTGGCACGTACTTTTCCGCATGCATACGCTACTTATCCTAGACAAACCCACGTATGCCTTGAGACACACACTTTTCATCATTGTTCTAGCACATACTGAAATTCCTTTCATCATTACAGCTGAGTTGCTCTGTAGACACATCATATCACATCAGATTTTCATCAATACCAAGTCCATTAAGTCAAGAATAACTTCATCAAGTAGGTTGCCATCAAGGACAACACTCTGCAACATATTGTCAATCATCTTGTTTCATCCATTAAGTTGCCATCAAGGACACACATGCCAACGGGCTCATGCTTGACTCTTTTTCTTGCCAATCTTGCAAACTACGGAGACCTAACAGAGTGGCGACCATACTCGGGAATATTATTGAGTAGTAGATAACTTCACAACTCAACTAACCCCTATTTCAATAAATCAAGTGTCACCAAGACTGGTTATTATTGATTGTTGATGGTGAACAACAATCAAACCTTGAAAAAAGGTAAAAATACTTCACCCGGAAACTCCACAACTCCCAAAAGACCAAATGACTCCACTGGTAGAAGACTCTGAACTAGTCGACCAGATACAGTGACCTCTTTTCTAATTTACAAACATGGATTCAGATGCAGACCCAGAAGCAAAACTATTGACCAAGATGGAAAGAATGTTGTACATGTTTGGAAAAATAATAAATAGGTATGAGGCTAATTTAAATATTGAGGATATAGAGCAGCCCATGCTTTTTTCAAATCAAGAACAAACTCAACCACTACAAGACCTAGAAAATGAGCAAGACATGTATGATGATCAATACTTTATAGAAGATGATGAGAAAGGTTACAGAGAAAACAATGAGGAAGGTTGTCAAGAAATTCCTGATTGCTTACCTATATCTTGTACTATGCTATTAAGAGAAATTCACAATCGAATTTCAAAAAATAATAGTGAAAAGTGCTTTGAGGAATCAAGTAGCCACTTAGAAAACGCAGAATCTGATGTGGAAAGAAAACTAGCACATATAGGGACTCTCCCTCTCTGTTACAACTCATTTCAGATTATACAACAAGAGTGGCATCTTAATAATATAGAAGAAATAACTCATGAACCTTGTATTCAAATTGAGTGTCATAATAATCATGAGGAATTGTTTGAAATAGAAGAAGATCAGGAAACAATAGAGAATCCTCAAGGTTTCCTTGCAAGCACAAGTGAAGATCCCCTAGAAGAGGCTCAACAAGACATCCAGCCTCAAAACCAGTTAACACAAGAGAAAGAGGATTGCTATATTTCTGTCCAAAGCCAAATCAAAATACCTCCTCCTTTGACAGAAGAAGAAATTGATCAAATATTAAACAAACATCCAGCCCTTAAAACTTCATTTGAACAGAAAACTTCTGCTCATCTACCTACTAAACCTTGTTGTCTTGAACAAGAAAATAAAATTGTAGATAAAATTAAAGAAAAACAAACTGAAAACCCAATATGCTTGATTGGTGAGATTTTTTATACTAATGATTGTCCAATTTTTTATCAGTCTGATGATGATGATATGATTCAAACAAAAACTAATCATGCAGGGCAACCAGCAGTTGATTGGTGTCATGAAATTCACTATCATCAGCTTGAAAGCAGCAATCAACCGATCCAATCCATCAGAAATAGCTTTCACATAATTGGGAAACAACAATCTATCAGTTGTAATGTTGAGATTGAAAAGAAAGAGGAATTTCTTGAGCAGGATGAAGATAAAGAACCTTCTCCTGAAAGGGTTGAGGTAATAAAAGATACCCCTGCTCAAGAATATGATGATCTCTTCATAGAATACAATCCACTGAATCAGAGTATACTAGGACTACAAGAGGACAGCACTGCCAAATATGATGAGTCCTCCAGTTCAGATGATAATGAAGATGAGGAAGAGGTTCTTTCTCAAAAGATTCTCAAGCTTGATCCAGTGGAGGAAAAGGTGAGCTTAGTTGGAACCTATCTTCCAGATACTCATAACTAGGCATTGTTTCAAGATCCCTATGCTCATTTCTTGAAGATATTTGAAGAAGGGATGAAGGTTGTTAGCAGTAGTGTATTACCAAAGGCAAGAATATTTTTTAACACTGCTACTAAAAAACAAGTAAGATGGGAGTGGTCCTTTTGTTTATCCACCATGCTCAAAGAGATGAGCAAAGACCAGTCATGGAACCATCTGATTGACGGGATGTATTGGAAAATAGAATTTTCCAGCTAAACATGTAAATATTTCAGAGTTAGATTAGGTTAGATGGGAAAGCAATAAAGCTCAGCCTGTGAGCATTTAGTTAGTTTTTTGTCTTTGATTTGAAAGAAAAATTAAGAGAAATACAAAAACAATAGAAAAAGAGAAAAAGAGGGTAGGTATAAAAGAAGAAAGGTACAACCCCATACCAAAAAAGAAAGGAAAAATCTGAAAGTGAGCAAGCTTAAATGCCACTACAAAAGAGAGCACTGCTATTTAGTCATACATCCTAATCATGACTAGATAGATTTAGATTTACTGCTGATAGGTTAGTGAATCAGATTAGCCAAACAATTTAATCTTGGCTTATCAGTAGATTATATTAGGATAGAAATAAATGGCTCTAATCAGATCAAAACCTGAGCCAAAGAGATAGAAAATAATTGGTTCTAACATGCTCAAAATCTGAACCAAAGAAAAGAAAGAAAAGATGGCTCTAAACAGATCAAAACTTGAGCCAAGAAGAAAGAAGGATGTCTTTTATTTTCAGTTCTTAAGCCTTCACAATTTTGTTTCAATTTTCTGCGAATAAAGTCTATGTGCAGCTCGTTTTTATGCCATAGTCCCACAGTAAAGCAGACTGCTTAATCCTGTTTTGACTGTGTTTCAATTTCTGTTTTAGAAAATAGAGAATAAATATTTTCCAAACAGTTTAATCATGGCAGATAGTAGCTTAGGTAGAGAATTAATGAGTTCAACAGTTTAATCTGAACTCATGGAAGTAATACGGGTATATTTAGATTAGTTTTTTCCTATTTTCAAAAGAATAAAATGTTGATGTTTAAGGTCTGCAAGTCCAAATGCACCTTATGAATAAAAAATGTTAGGAAGTAGGTTGTGTAGGTAGAAGGTTTGGGAGAAATGTGTTTGCTGATATAAAATACTAATCATCTTTTTTAAAGCAGCATCATCAAAGAAGAAGCAGGTTGTCAATGGATAAAGGCACAGGTCTGCATCCCAAAGATGAAATTCTGAAGTTCTTGACACCTCCAAGGAGCTTCCATCCCCAAAAGGAGCCACTGTTAGCCATCAGTAAATTTTTTTCATAGCAAATGATGGCTAAAACAAGTCTTGAGCCTTCAAGAGATTATTTTCATAGAAAATCATTCATTCTTGAAGTCTGATGTTCCTTAAGTGTTGTTCCTTAGCAGTGTTGTTCCTTCGCACTGTTGTTCCTTAAGTGTTGTTCCCTAACAGTGTTGTTCCTTAGTGTTTTTCCCTAGCAGCGCTATTCCTTAGTGTTGTTCGATTCAAAATCCTGTTGTTCCCTTCAAAAATCCACCAAGAAATCCTACTATTCCCAAAGAAAACTATTTCCTAAAAAGCCCCATTTTCATCATTTCACTCCCCCCATTTTTGCCCCCCATATCATTCATTTTACTTGTAAAATTTCCCTCTCCTCTCTCATTTATCCTTTATTCTCCTAAAAAACCTCCAAAAATCCCTTTTAAACTCATAAAAAATCTTGTTTTATGGTTTAAAATGTCCTATTTTGCCATTCGGAACCTTAAAGAACCCCTAAAAAACCTTCTTTTGGCCTAAAAATCAACCTTTTTATACACAAGCTTTAAGCCCCATAGGGCTTAAAAACCTGGCCTCTCTCCATCGTATGACCATGCCTTAGCGACCAGGCACTATCGCTCATCGCCTCGGGCAAATTCCTATCGCATCGCAATGTTTTATATCGCATCGACACTTCTTTGTTTTTCTCTCCCGTGTCTGTTGTTCCACTTCGATGCGACATCCCAATGTGATAAGCCCCTTCTTCCTTGGTCCCTGGTCACATACTCCTCCACGTGACCTTGCCCCAGTGCCAGACATCTAGCCCCCATCGCATTGGCTCTATTACATTTTCATCGCATCACTCCCCCTTCCCCCGCCGATGCGACTTCCTTTTTTTTGACTTAGCCCCTCATCCCTCCAGCGATCTTGACCATTGATCTTATCTTTCTGATGGTCATCGCATTCCTTCCTATCCTTTGATCGCCCAACCCAAATTTTTCCTCCACCCTTCACATCAAATCTTTGTCGTCGATCTACATGATCCAACGGCCCCGATCTAACCTGACAACCCAAATCCTCTAGGCCTACCATCCACTATGAAAAGCGCCCATCCAATCACTCGTTGCCATCTAGCTTCCACTAATTCCTCACTCAAGCACCTTTCCTCATCGTGCTCATCCCTCCGCCGTTGGATCTACCCCGCCTCATCCAACGGACAACATTGTTTTTTGCATAACCTTTGCCACCAAGGTTTAACAACCAAAACCCATGCGAGATAACTGGTTTTGCAAAAGCCACATGTCTCCTTCTAACTGGTTCATGTTCCCTCCAAGCTAAACTACTTACCACCATTTATTAATTTGAAAACCATTCGCAGTTTTCACAAAACCGCTAATCCCTTATTTCACGCCATATGCAGTTTTGAACCCTATTTTCACAGGTTTTCACCCCTCCACCATGGAAACTCCTCTTCCGCCTGCACATCCTGCTCCTCCACCTCCGCCAGCCTCCGAAGCAGTATTTTCCGACCCCGCAGGATTTTATATAATGTGTTTTGTGGTTTGTTGCAGGTTCTGTGATGGTTTTTTGGGCCGAAATCCCTCCTATAGTCCATAAAAGGATGGGCCAGAAAGTGACGATCTTCGAAGGTTCAAATAGAGGCCAAATCACGTATAAAAGGGACCAAAGGGTTGAGTTCCAAAGGTTAATCGGTGTTTCATGGACATCGATTACACCATAAACCCTCCAAAGCGCTAAAGTCACCTGCACAGATAGTGAAGAAACAAAGATTAAAGCTAAAGGTTAAAGATAAATAAAGTGAATATTTAAAGACTTAACCAATGAGTTAAAGACTAAAACATGGTTTTAAAGAGAATAAATTTAGCAAAAGAACAAATGAATATCGAAGAAGGATAAAGAAGGCATGATCAGCCCTAAAGCACAAAATCAGAGCTAAATCAGAGTTTTAAAGTGATAAGGTAGACAGATCAGCAGAAGAAAGGCTTTAAATGCCAAATATCAGAAGCCTTTACTTCTCTGGAGACCAAAAATGTGACCTACGGGCCTATTTCCTCAAAAGAATAAAAAATGATTGCACAGTCAGATATATTTTGCCAGAGACAGCTCAGAATTAATTTCCAGCCTACAAAAATCCTCCAAAGTCAACAAAAGTGACTGAAGTTGATGAAATTTAATGTAATAATCAATTATCGGAGTTAAAACATTTGAAAACTTCTCCATTTGGCCCTTCAAAGGCCGAGAAGCACTTACTCTATATTAATTGAACAGATAGACCTTTCTTTCACGCCACCTCCTCATTCTTCTATAAATACTGTCTAGAAGACAGTATAATGTTTGGTCTTTGAATACTCATAGGGCATAACTGTGAGAGA
Organism: Pinus albicaulis; assembly: GCA_034641835.2. Lineage (NCBI taxonomy): Eukaryota > Viridiplantae > Streptophyta > Pinopsida > Pinales > Pinaceae > Pinus > Pinus albicaulis. The sequence goes on from JAXQQM020083220.1 coordinate 22,102, forward strand.
ACATTGTAACTCTGTTTGTAATAGAAGAAAAGATAGAGGTTTGAGAATGAGAAGTTTGAGAGAGCTGTAAGACACTTGGACTTGAAGATTATGGCGGTTTGGACATCAAATATCTGGCGATTTATGGGATCCTGGTCTATGTTAATGGTGATGTTCTTCTTATTGTAAATTCATTATTTTTCTCATGTTTTCCTTTTCTCATCTTCTCTAATAAGGAATAGCAAATATAGATTAGGATTTACTTGTCAGTACCTAAATCTCTTGATAAATGTTATCTTTATGTTTTTGCTAATTTTGTATTTGAAAGATGAATTCAATATAAGTATAAAACGGTGTAGTGTTAGCTATTACATGTGAAACCACGAGTACAAATTGAATATTGTCTTTGAATGTTCTTGAAAATTCTGCTAATTAAAGTTGAACTAGAGAAGTTTATGGTTAGCCCTGTCCTCTAGTTTATCTCAATAGTTTCTTTGAAAAGTTCCACTTGGTAATACTTAAAGCGGTAGTTTAAAAGTGCTTACTTGATCTTATACTACTTTTTATGTTCATCATGAATGTTTCCCTTTGATAATATGCTGAAAGAAGGCTAATTTAAAAGTCTTTACTTGATCTTAAGTTATTCTTTGTTTTTTAATGTTTTCCTTTAAAAAATATATCAAAAGCAGGCTAGTTTAAAAGTATTTACCTGATCTTAGGTTGCTTTGTGTCTTTCCTTTGGGTATGATGAAATCAGGCTAGGTTAAAAGTCCTTACTTGATCTTAAGTTTCTCTTTGTTTTCTTATATGTTTGCTTCTTTCACCACTTCTTAATGTTTCATTCCATAAATCAACTTAAAGAGATCTGTTGACATAGATGACTTGCCCCATGGACCACTCTTGAAACCTGTTGTCCAATTAAACCCTTTTGTGACTTCATAGCCCAATGGATTGACACTGTTTCTTACCTATCTTATCAGCTGAACCATTTTTCAACCTACTCACACCTTTACCCCTCAAAAATACTTCCTTCATTTTAATGATATTCATCCCAACCAAAACAAAAAAAAACCCTTGTGCTTTATAACTAGCCTAATATCATATCATAAACCTTAAAGATCATATCTTTGAAAACACATATATAGAGAGATCCCTCTCTGAATCCAGGAGGGCTTGATCCTAGGATTCCAAAGTGGTTTTGATTTAGGCTCTGCAGTGTTTTTTCTTGCCAATCTTGCAAACTACGAAGACCTAACATTTCCTTTTCCCTTCTTTGCCTTTCCAGCCAATGAAAATTTATATTCATCCTCGTCCTTGGATGAAATCTCATCTCTGTTATTCTACCTTATTTCCTCCTACACGAAATTAGATCATAAGCGCTCCAAATTTGGTATTTTATCCCTCCCATTCATCGAATCTTAATAGTTGTGCTAGATCTTGGGAAATTCCAAAAGGGTTAGACTTACCAAGTATTCTTCATGGAAACTAACATTGACCCCACCAAGTTCATCACAACAATATGTGAACCTACTCAGATACTACGAAATTGTGTCATTCTTCTACATCTTGATACTTCAAAGTTTATCCTTGAGTGTCAACTTCCTATGGGCACTATTATTCTCAAGCAATTATATCAGTGCTTTCCATATTGTGAATGGAATTTCGTTTTCATGGATATTTCAGACAATATGATCTCGTACTTCCTCCAATATGATTTTTCCTCACTTTGGCTACATATTTATTCCACTAAGCAAGGTTTTAGGCATCAAATGCTTGTGTTTTTGCAATATTTGAATTGATGTATTCTAGCAATCCATTATCATCCAATATCACCTCCATGTGATCCTTCCATGCAATAAAATCATAGGTTCCTTCCAAGGCATACTCTAGCCTTATTCCATTGAAATTCATCTTCTTAGTTATGAAGAAAACCTTCAACACTGATCTCCAAATTCAAACCTCTGAGAAACAAATTCGAATTTATGCTCTACTTTGAATCCAACTCTGATACCATGTAGAAATTATGTTGTATATTTGCAACTTATCATGAATTTTTAACCAAAATCACAATACACAAACCTACTCTACTATTTTGTGGACATTATTTCACAATTTAGAACAAAAATTTCAGACATGCAATAAGAAATCACACACGTACAAAAAGTATTTTTATCTGGGGAAAGAAAACTGCTAAAAACCCCAATGCCTCTTGCATTAATCATATGAAATAGAGAAGGATTACAATTTCTTTTATCAACTGAAATCACCCTACAAGTGCACAACTTATCCTTGTGCTCACTAAAGGTCTCTGACCCATAATTAGTCAATTTATACCTTGGCTTGAGATCCTATTTCCTTGTGTTATTCCTTGAGTAATTAGCCCCTGTTTTTTAGGAATTTTCCTCCAATTGATTGCACAATTCCTTTAGGATAATCATATGCCTGCATGCAACACCTATACACTTAGAACTAGTCTATAGCTAATGTTACATTTCCTTGGAATCTCCATCTCAACTGGGTAACTCGAATACTCTACATGCACTAGCTATTTTGGGTTGATTGATCATTCAACTAGATGATCACTGAGTTTGACTGAAGTACCACTGCACAAATTGACCCTCCACTTGTTCTTCCAATAGTTGGAACTAGTTTAACTGAAAATAACCTTAGATAATTGATGTTGATTGCTAAAAATTGGCAATCACACATGCTAAATTGAACTCTAACTCCTCCAACTTGAATTACTGAGAAAAAGGGGTGACACAATCCATGTCACCCAAGTTAACATCATCCAATTTGTATATTGATGTGGGAATTCAAATTTTCTCAATTTAATCAAGGAAAAATCAAATTGAGAATTTCTTGCTGCATTTTTCAATCGTATTTCTCATTTTTTGTGTAGCAGGGTCCATCAAAAGTATGCAACATGGATACTCATTAGATGAATAATTAAACTCTACATCCAATGAGTGATCTTGCTCAAATTTTGAGTAACATAGGGAGATGTTGAAAATACAAATTTAAAAATTAGTTTTCTTCTTTTTTCCCTCTAAAATTTGATGATATAATATAATCTTATTTTATTATTTCCACTATTATTTTATAATATTCTTTAGGAGGCCCATTTTATACCTCAAAATTTCTCTAATGTAAGTTAATTTCCAAATTTTATTTTAAATACAAGTGAAAGAAAATATAAACCATGAAACGAATTGGTTATTGAAAGATCAACCTAAATAATTTCATCCATGTTTATTTACCTTAAATATCTGATAAATATAGCTAATGGACCAATGTTGGCTTTAGGTGTCCTAACCTAGGTTCAAATTTATTGTGCAACTAACAAACCCTCCAACTATTAGCCTTTTCGGCAATGACCTGCTTGCGCAGGTCAAAGTATCACCCGAAGCAGTATGGGGGGGTGTTGGAAGGAGTTTTCCACAGCCTGATGAAGAATTTGATGTGGTGGCCCTAAAACATAATTATAACAGAACTATCATAGATCATGTGCAGATGCGCGCAACAACAAAAAAATAGATAAACTTTTCCATAGATTATCTCAGAATACTTCTGTATATATGTTCGCGCATAGTAAATACTAAACAGTTACACTTTAAGCATATCTATTCACCAACAATGTACTTTATGCATAGTATAATACATTCATTCACACATATGCAATCACAAAACATTTCCAATCTCAAAGTAAATAACATAAAAATAACAACAATCACATAAGAGTTTCCAGTTCGCCAAAACAATATTCTTTATTAATAGATATAACAATTCCAATACATTCAGTTCTTCAATACCATAACCCCTTCCGCACACATAGCTAGCAGGAACCTTTCTACCCAAAACCCAGACTTACATCAAAATCTTACAAAATATTCATCGGTGATATTTCAATTCTATCTCTACTTGACTCGATCTATCTATATTTATACTAACTTAACGCGTACATACCATGGTCTCAAACCATGGTTTTCCCTTAAAACCCATTTACATTGAATAAGGAATATGACCCACCCCAAAGCCACTTTGACTCTTCCGCACAGCGTGCACAACAAAATATATACAAAAATTTATCAAAATTGACCCTAGGGGACCCTGCTCCAACAAGCCCCCAACATAAACTTGTGACTCATCTTGAATCACTGTGGGGTGGGCTTCTTCATCTGTTGCAATGTATACTCCTTGGGCACACGTCCATTAGTAAATAAGTGAATGATATCAGAGAAATGATAATCAACGAACTTTATTGAAAATAAATGTGCATCTGGTAACCCATCTTCCAAGCTAGTTGGCTCTTCACCATTCTCAATGCGTGACAGATTGTCTGGCCCAACATTCACTCTCCTTGGCTTCACAATAACTTCAAAATCATACTCTTAGAAAAAAAAAAACCACTTATAGATCTTCCTCCACAACACAGGCTTATTTACTAGGTACTTCAAAGTAGAGTGGTCAGTAAACATCTTGAAGTATCGTCCTAATAAATAATGGTGGAATTTCTACAGTGCATAAACCATTGCCAATCCTTCTCTCTCTGTAGTTGAATAATTACGCTCCATGCTTGATATATTCCTAATTGCAAATGCAATATGGTGGTCAATCTCCCCAGCTCCTGGCTGCACTAAAATATCTTTGAGCATGATGCAAGAGGTGTCAACATGCACATAGAACACCTTTGACCAATTTGGAAAGACCAATATGGGTGTAGTGACCATCTTCTCCTTCAGTAATTCAAAAATCTTCTGAAATTCGTCATACCAACAGAATGATGCATCCTTCTTGAGTAATTTCTCCATAGGCACAGTGTTCAGTGTGTAACCTTGGATGAACTTATGATAGTATCATGTATGCCACAAAATTGAGCGCACTTGTTTGACATTAGCAGGCACTTCCATATTAAAAATAACTGCGATATTTGTGGGATCTACCATCAACCCTTGTTGGCAAACAATATGACCCAACAATATCCCGAATGGCACACAAAATATGCACTTCTTGAAATTAAGTGAGATCTTATACTTCCTGCAAGTATGTAGTATTAGGCGCAGACTTGATACATGCTTCTTCAAAAGACTAAAGAAAATCCAATCATCAAATTAGACTTCTAAGAACTTGTGGATATATTCCTTGAATGCAGATACTACTACATGCAAGAAGATAGCAGGTTCATTCTTCAATACAATTGGAATGACTGTATACTGGAAATATCCCCATTCTATTACAAATATTGTCTTCATTCTATCCTCCAACGCAATTCTGATTTGATGATATCCTGAGAACTCATCTATAAATTAATAAGCCTCTTGTCCTCCGAAATTGTTGAGTATCTCATCAGAAAATGGGGTCGAAAATGGATCATGAACACAGACATCATTCAGTTTGTACAGATCCATGCAAATCCTTATTTATCCTTTAGTCTTCTTATCCTATACCACCATAGGACTCACCCAATCAGACTCTTCCACTAGTTCTATAATGCCTACAACAATCGTTTTATCTAACTCTTCCTTAAATTTCTGTTTGTACTTTGGGTTCAATCTATAAGGGCGCTACTTCACAGGTCACACATCTAGTTTCAAAGTGCTCTTCATGACCCCAAGCTCTCCAATTATCCCTTTCAACTCAGATAACTTTGTAGGAAATAGGTCTTGGTACTCTGTCAACAACTCAACAACCTTTCCCACTGTATTATCATCCCAGTAATCCCCAATATTCATTGATTTTGGCTACTTTTCTATAGCAATGTTCACTTGTCGGATATTCATAGGCTTAGTTACATCCAGTGATGTAATGAAGGCCCACCAACTGTGCATTGTCCTTCTGACTCGGGGACTGTGATATTCCTTGGCTTTTCTTCATGCTATTCAACTATCATATTTTTGCAATTCACAATATCCCTCATCTACACATCCCATGTTGGCGAAGTGTTCTCTATAATCGACTTTGTCATATCAAAGATAACCTCATTAATACCTTGCATCTCTTTACCAAATCAATCAAACCCACTCTCAAATATGAAGGTTAAAATGAAAATTTCGGTCAACGCAGACCACTCATTGGTTCCTCGGTGCAGCTCCATTTCCAGGTACCAATTAGTAGGTACCTTCCCCAATGTGTGGATGAAAATGCGCACCCATTCTGGTCTCGGCTCTGCGCCCCATACTTCAGTCCATTTGGCCAGATGTCTGCATAGATCACCTTTTCCAGAATAAATCTCTTCCATTCTGGTAGTTGGACACTCAAAGTGCAATCTCATCATTCGATTACATTCTTCCCAGTTGCCAAAGTTTCCTTTGTGAGTCTCCCACCATCGTGTTAGGGTAGAGTGCAACACAATATCTAGTGCATGGAATCTCCGCGCTTCTGGAACAATTCTTTCATTAGAGAACTTTTGAGGTCTAAAATGGGCCTCCTAAGAAAAATGTACAACCAAAATAAATGTTATAAGAACCAATACAATTCAAGATGATGATGTCAACCATGGGGGATGATTCACCATTTTGGGGTAAAAAGTAAAAATATAATAAAATAATAAAATAATAAAACTACCTTTTTCAACATGTATTTCAACTTCTCTCCCTAAGGTTTTACTCAAATTTCGAGTGGGAGTATCGTTGGATGCAAAATTTAATTCCTCATCCAATGAGTACCCATGTTGCATACTTTCGATGGATCCTACTACATGAAAAATGAGAAATACATGAAACATCGTGATTGCAATCATATTTTTGATGTATTTCTCATTTTTTGTGTAGTTGGGTCCATCGAAAGTATGCAACATGGGTACTCCTTAGATGAGGAATCAAATTCTGCAACCAATGAGTGTTCCCGCTCGAAATTTGAGTAAACCCTTAGAGAGATAAGTTGAAAATATGAGTTGAAAAAGTATTTTTTCCTTTTTTCCCTCTAAAATTTGATGATGTAATCTAATCTTATTTTATTATTTCCACTATTATTTTATAATTCCCTTAGGAGGCCCATTTTAGATCTCAAATTTTCCCTAATGCATTCTCTCCTAAAAACATGTTCACATTAGTTAAACCATCATAATACAACATTTCTCGTACCTATGATGATATGCAGCAAAGAGACCTGGTCACTCGATTGTAGCGTAGCGCAGAACTTCATGTAGCCGGTTCTGATAGTTCTCTAGTTCTTCATCTAAATATGAGAAGAAAGAACTGTCTTTTTCCCAGTTAAGGCTACCATTATCTCTTGGATTGATCCAATCATCATCTCACACAACCAACTTATAGATATGGTCAACATCATCATCCGTGCACACGGGCTCTGTGTATCTTTCACCTTCTGTAGGATATAAGGGAACTACAATTCTGGTTCCATTGTTCTAAACTACCATGCTTTTCCTCTTAATATTTATGATTCCATCCATATAAATAGCCCAATATAAACCCAACAGTGCAGTATAAGGATCAGTATCATCCACAATCTGTATGACTTCGAAATCTGCAAGCACCTTAACTCCTTCAATATCTACGACAACCTGTGAGATTATTCCTAATGGAATGATTTTCTATTGATTCTCCATGCATAGCTGAATAGTAGACCACTCCAACTTAAGCTCTCCCATGCACCGCCAAGTTTTCTTAGGTAAGAAATTTGCATCAGATCCTAGATCCAGAATGACTTGATCCATTTCATAGGCAGTGATATGAGAATTCAAGCGCATCTCTCGTCTCTTTTTTCTTTTGTTCTTATATACCTTGTTGACATCTTTCTATTCCATATGAGGTTGTTCCTTTTACGCGCATTTACCTATCAATTCTTGAAGATTCTCCACTGCCCTTTCTTTTCACAATAGTTTGATGAAAGCTTATAAAATTGACTTTATTTCTTCATCTACTCTGGCCACATCCATAGGTCTACCTTATGTTAATGCTCTTGCTTCTTCAAAACCCTTATCTGCTTCTACAAAAGTGTTTTTTTCACGATGTAAGTTGAATCCACCCTTTTTCTCAGGCGCTTTTTGGATCCAAAGATCAACATCCGGCTTCTTTCCTTTGTCTTCGCTAGTTGCTGCACCACTCCTAGTGGCAACATTCACGCTAGGATCCTCTTCGCGTAGCTTCGACCTGAACATCTGAATATTCTACATTGGAGTCTGCGTCTTATTATCCTACATCTTAGTGATTAAAACAGGACAATATTCAATTACATGATCAAACTTCCTATAGTACCTACAATATTGTCGCACCAAATTTGGGTAGTCTTGAGCATAATGGTCAGCATGTCAAAAATTTTAGCAGATGAGTTGTCTCCTTCCTCAACCAGTTGATCCTCCTCCTCCTCCTCCTCTAGTCTGGAATCCACCACGCCCAGACGAGGATGCTAGTGAGGTAGGTTAAACCTGCATTCTGTACATCTCAGCTTTATTAATCATCAAATCAAAACTTCAATACTATTTTTCATCATGTCCCAGTGACGATCAGAATCTATAGAAAATTTTCTTTAGCTTAGGCATATATTTTCCAATCCTTGGATAGTAATCTGTCACATGCAGACCCATAGAATGACAAATTATGCACCATAATGTAGGTGTCCCACTCGGTCTAACCTCACTCTTCAATGGGCTTGATCCTCCAGCGTGTAGATAATCACTAAACACAGGGCATTGATCCTTATGATGCCAGAAAAATTTGCATCGTATGCGCCATACATATGTGCATGCCTCCTTTCCCTTATATTTACATAGATTCTGGATCTCAAAATGCATTACTTCTAACTAACTAGGAATTTTTTGAGTACCGATTACAGTGGGTACCAGCACAACTTCTAGTTTCATTGAAATTTCTATGGCCTTAGTTTGCGTGGAAATCTTCTGTTGACTCAAAGGTTGACGCAGATGTGGGAGAAGCATAAAAATAAACCATTCCTTATGTTGGGTATCACTGGTAGGGAATCCACTGTCTCTGATAGTGCACTTTAACCTCTGATCTGCATCCCATACAAATTCATTCAACTCCTGGTAAATCTCTTTCAACATCATGACACATTTCATGTATGATTTTGGATTATTGAATTGTTCTTTTAGGGCATCCTTCAGATCATTCATATTTTCATTAGGGTTCGCTGATACATATCTTATATACCAATCCAGTCCACGGTCATGAAAATTAGTGGTTAACTGCACTTTCTTAACATCGTCACTATCAATCTGTTATGCTATCCATACAACATCAATGACAAACCAGAATTTCTCCGTATTTTCATTCCCAATACCCATGAAAGTAGGAAAATTCATAGACACGGCCATATCTGCACCTGGGGGAGGTGGAGGTGGACATGGAGTGGATGACTTGTGAGATGAGTTCGGAAGTGGAGTGGATGGAATCTAAACTATGGTCAAGACTCCCTGAGTATTCTGATCTTACGAGATTTCTTCTTCTTCAGAGTGAGCAGATTCACCAGAGCTACTAGTCTTTGATTCTTCGTCACTATCAGATATACTCTTTAGAAGATTGTAAATAAACCCTCCTTAAATATCTGTGCGGTAAGTTCTTCCATTGCGCGTAGTCAGGCTTCTTCGGGACATTCACGTGATATGTTCACACAGAGAACCCTGTTCACATAATAGCCTCTTAATCCACAACTTCAAAGAGTGTAGGAAATTACCTCTGAGACCCTTGAAAAATCTTCTTTTGGATTCAGAATAAGAACACGATCGATCCAATGATCTATCACATGAGTAATCCTATTGCTGGTATTTTCTAATTGTTGTATCGACTCTTGAGTCCACTACGTGACTGCATCGTCCTTTGTGCAAGTATTAAATTAAGTCAATCGATACAACCACTCATGAAGCTCAATCGCAAAGGAAGCAAAGAATATCTTGTGGACTTCTGTATGAATGTACTTTTGAACCCAATCTTCGGCAGATAATTTAGAACTTCGATTCTCTTGGATCACGAATTCAAAGATATTTCTATCCAACCAATCTTGTAATTCATTCTATGTAGGATGCTAATACATCAATTCTTCCTCAAAATGATCCCTATCCTGGCAACGGAAACATGTGTTGGCTTGAGGGGTCTTGACTTAGGTTCAGATTTATTGCGCAACCAAGAAACCCTCCAACTACTGGCCCTTTCGGCAATGACCTACTTGCGCAGATCAAAGTCTCACCTGAAGCAGTAGGGGGGGTGTTGGAACCAGGTTTCCACACCCTGAGGAATAATTTGATGTGGTGGCCCTAAAACAGACTTATAACAGAAAAATCACAGATCATATGCAGATGCACGCAACAACAAAACAACAAAACAATAGATCAAATTTGCCACAAATTATCTCAGAATACTTCAGTATATATGTTCGCACACAGTAAACAGATACACTTTAAGCTGATCTATTCATTAACAATTTACTTTACGCATAGTATACTTCATTCATTCGCGCATATGCATTTAATCACAAACAAAAGTAAAGATGCAATCATGGAACATATTCCAATCTCAAAGTAAATAACATATAAATAACAACAATCGCATAAGAGTTTCCATTTTGCAAAAAAATCTTCTTTATTAAGAGATATAACATTTCTTCAATACCATTACCCCTTCCACGCACACAGCTAGGACTAAGGTCTCTATGCACACAGCCAACAGGGGCCTTTCTACCCATAACCCATACTTAAATCCAAATATTACAAAACATTCATCAGTGATCATTCAATTCTATCTCTACTCGACTCGATCTATCTATATTTATACTTAGCGCATATATATCATGGTCTCAAACTGTGGTTTGACACTCATGGTTTTACTTTAAAAACCATTTACATTGCATAGGGACTTTGACCTGCCCCAAAGCCCCTTTGACTCTTCCACACAACGTACACAACAAAATATATACAAAAATTTATCAAAATTGACCCCAAGGGACCCCACTCCAACATCCAAATACATCAAAGAGAAGGAAAAGGAAACATACCCCTCTCAATCAACAGAAGGCACATGACAACTATCACATTAGATAAATGAAGATTAGCAGTAGTTTAAGAAAAAGATATCCACATTAAGATCAACGAGATAGTTTTGTTTCCTTCTTATGTGCAAGAAATCCTCTCACTGGATACAAGGATTTTTCGACATTTAGGAAACAATGATTATATTTTATTCTATTTTTGTTATTTGTACAACTCTCTTCATTAGAGAAGGGGTTGTAAATCATTTAAACTACAATCAAATTGATATTTTTAACCATAATTGGAGTTGAATTTTTGAATACCTGGGAATTGATTTGGTGAGTATTTTTGGCATGGAGAACCATATGTTTTATACTTTTCTTATATGCATTTTTGGTTTCCTAGTTTCATAGTATTTAATTCATTGAATTACTTATTGAAACAAATTATTAGAATAGGTGTCTATTTCTTTGAACAAAATTCATAATGATTCATTGAGTTATTTGGATAATTTGGATTAATTCTAAATATTTAAAAATATCATATTTTCACTTTCTAATACTTAAATGACATATTTGAGACTTGCTCTCATTCTTGGGATAGTTTCATTTTTATGTAAGAGTATATTAGACACTACATGCAAATATACTTTTAAAAGTAGAAACAAATATAATTTGTTAAAATGTCTCTTACCAAGAGCACACATTTCACGTGTGGTTGACTAAGCCCACATATCAATCAGAAAGGTTATTACCTCAAACAACTATAGAACTCTTAAAGGTATGTATTTGGGCAAACTTTCCCCCTTTCGTTTGTTGATTGGATAATAAATTCCCATCTTAAATACCAGTTGTTTGTATAAATTAGAAAATATTTTCTTCTTAATATTTTATGTCATATATTTCCCTTAGTTTAGATTGGTTTTTTATCATTTATTTAGGTTAGATTAGTATAAGAAAATGGTCCTATATTCTGGTGAGTATCGTTGTACCAAACGGGAAGGGGTCTAATTGGGATCCTAATTGGACAATATCTCCTTTTTTGGAGGATTTGTTTTTTCATTTTTTTTCGATGCAACAATGACCTTCCAAATTTTTTTCCTAAGTCAATTTTGGACCTTACATAAACTGTCATTTAAAGCGCTTAGTTTCGTCATGATGTTTGGTTTGTTAATTTCCTGTTTTCTCCTAGTGTCGCATCCTCTTAAGTCAATGTTTCCTAAGTGTCATCATTTAACCATTAGAAGAGCTTGAGTTATCTAGTCCTTGGTTAGGTGAAATCATGACTTATCTTGACTTAGAAACTTTTCTTTTCACCATGAACACACTCAAAAATCACTCAAAAGAAGAGAAAAAAAACAAAAGGAATAAAATAACTCACAAAAGCAAAAGTGCACTCCAAGTTGATGAAGACATGCAATTGAGTGCAACACACTCATTTGGGCTAAATAAGTGCACCCTCCTTGAGCACACTCCTTCATGTTGAGCAAGTGTGCCCGCATTGAGCACACTCCTTTGTGCCAAAGAGATGCACTCTTCCTAGGAGCATGCATGAGCATCTTGGTTGCTTGTGGGTGAATTCTTAGAAAATAGGAGCCCACTTAACTTCCCTTAACTAATCCTTTAACCTGCTGAAAATTGGTGATCATGCATGAATTAGTTTTTCATGTGAATTATTTTAAATCAACCTAGTTAATCACTTATTTTCATAATCATTTTCATCTAAGTTGGGTGCATAATTGTGAATAAAAAAATCTTAATCAACAAGTGTTACAAGTAAGTCTTTCATGTTGAATATTTTCATTGCCTTCCATTATTTCACTATCGTTCTTTCTTTTCTTGCAATCATTTCTTCGTTTTTCAATTTGTTTGTTAGCATTTATGTTTAGTCTTCATTCTCCAAGTGTTATTCTATTGTCACATGATGAAACTCTTCACATTATTCAACCTTCCATATTCCATCGTGAATGCGAGAACATCTATATAAGCTTGCACATTTTCTTCTTCTCAATATTATAATCAAATCTTACCGTTAAACTTTTTTCTAAGCTTCAAATAGGAAGAGTGAAATTCTGGAACCCGAAACACGATCAACCTTGAAATTTGTGCCCAAAATGACCAAGTTTTCCTCTTGAACACACTTCTTCACCACGAAGAATTCTGCCCTCCCTTTGAGTATATGAGCACACCACAAAGATGCGAGGAATTTTCCTTCATCACTTCGACAAGTGCTAGTGCAACCTCCTTTTATTTGAGTGCATGAGTGCACCCTAATGTCCTAAAGGCTTGTCAACATGTTCCTTTGTCCCTTCAAAGTGCGCTAGTGCACACTCTCTCTCACCTTGAGCACTTGAGTGCACTATGAAGGAATGAAGGCCCAACAACCCACTCCTTCATCCCTTTGGAGTGCACCAGTGTGCCCTTTATGGACTCTTCCTCTTACTTGAGAACATAAGTGCACTACAAGTCCTTGAATGACCCTCGACACTCCTTCGTGCTTTGAAAATGTGCCCTCCTATTTTTCATTCCTATTTTTTCATTCATAAAATTGACTTTGTACTTTTATTTATATATTTTCATGTCTAATTACATGTTATGGCTCTTTGTACATGATTTAAAATTATTGTTTCATAGTTAGGTTCTTTAAGTTAATCTTTTCATTATGAGTCTGTTGCCATAAACATGTTTTCATGCTACAAGTATTATCACCTTGTCATCATATTTTGGAGCCATGCCTCCCCGTAAAGTGGCCTCCAAAGAAATATCTGAAGAAAGAACTGAGGAATTTGTTGAATATACCAAGCCAACCATTCCAATATATGCAGATACACATTTCTTTATTGATAAGACTACAAAGGTCACATGGAGCATATACAACACATTCATGCAGAAAAGTTTTGTTGACGTCTTGGAGGACTTAGAAGTGTACATAGATATCAAGTGGTACAAAATGCACAGAATCAAATGCAAATTCCCTGTCATCCCATGTGAAGAGGTGATTGAGTGGATTATCACACACATGGATGATTCTCATTTGGTGCTTTAGAGTGAGAGTGCCAGTATGCTCACCACTTATTACGGAGAAGACATGCAAGCATATTACAATATGCTTAAGCCCAAAAAATATGCAAATGATAAATTCTACATGAAATGGGTCGTCCTTGACATCAATGACATTATCAAGTCATGGTTTCATGAACCTGATAAGTTTCACCATCACCCATCTGCAGTCTATCCAACAAATATTCTCGAATATGTATATCAATATTTTGTAGCCATTTTTTTTCGGTTGCATGGGTGCAAGAACATTGAGTTGTTTGAGGATAATTGGATATATATGCTCCATATTATGCTAACTCATGGTAAGGCTTTCAAGTGGCCATATATATTTTCATTTGAGTTACAACATCATGTGGGGTGGGAGAAATCATCTTAGAGGTCGAACCATGCACCAAAATTCTATATGTATGTGTTTATTCTAGATGGGATCTGTGCGCAATATACTTTCCCAACATTGTACTGAAACTAGACCCCCAAAAAAAAAATTCATTTTACTTGCATTGCATATTGTTATCATAATCGAGCTTCAGAGGCACATATGAAAGATCTACTGAGCACTTATTTTAATTTATCTTCCAAATGGTATTCGAGATCAATACTGCTTGCATGACTGATCAAGTGAAGGAGTCACTATGAGATATCACGGATTGGTTTGCAGCTTCTTAGGGTACATACATCAGATTTTTTCATTGTCAAATATCTAGTCATCTTGTGCTGCAATATGTGACCAATAAGGTGGTCATGCAGGAAGTAGAAAATCAATTGGACATTGGATTGTAAGGAGTTCTTCATAGGAGGAAGAAAACCCCTTGGAGGATTGACTTATCTGAGTTGAAGAGCCACAAGGAAACAACATCATAGATATAGGAGTTGGATCATGTACATTTCGTGACTAAATACTTCCATGGATATGATCTCGGGAGAATGTGGAGGAAACATTGTCAAAGTATCAGTTTCAATACAGGGTACTCGTCATTTTCCACAATAGAAGATGAGAAGGTAGATAAATTGTGTAGTGAAAACATAAAGACGCATCCAAGGGTGGATACTATTTTACCCCAAGATCCACCAACTCAAGACATGCAGGTGTAGGAGGCTGAATAGATAACCCATCAAGTTAGGAATGCTCATAGGAAAATGATCATGTATGACTCGACATGTGAGAACAGATGGAAATGGAAATTCAATCCCTTGAACATAGGATCCATTTAGGAAGAAGGGGAAAGGAGAGAAGTAGAAGAAGAGAAGAATAGGAAGAAAGATGAGTTGTTGGAGAAGCAATGAGCAAAAGAGGAAGAGAGGAGAAGAATAGAACAAGAAAAGAAGAGGCAGTCTCAAGAGGAAGAAGCAACACAAATACTGGAAGAAGAATAATTGACTCGGGAGATAGAAGAGGAATAATTTGAGGAAGATGATACCATCCCAACCATGGATGATGAACCAAGAACTCCATAGGAACCTCCCCTCATATTTGTTCATCTTACATTTCTAGAAATGGGAATCACACCTCCACCCACACAAAGAGTCATGGATGTGTTCAGTGTAATTTTTGATCAACTTAAGAAGAGGATTATGTAGCAGATGCATAATTACTTCCCTAAGGATCCTCAGAATCTAGTCTTAGTTTTTACAGAGAAGGTGATAACTACCAACACCAAGAGGAACCACAAAGCTATTATGACAAAAAAAATTATGTTTTCTATAGCAACATGCAATAATTTTGAATACTTTTTGAACGTGAATTCCAAGCTAAGAAGAGAATTTGTTATGGTAAAGAAACAAGAGGAAAATCTTGTAGAAAATAATCAATTGTTATCATCACAAAGCTTCAACACCACAGAATGGTAGTCATCCATGCAAGAAGAACTAGGGCCAATGGAGGACACCATGGCACAACAGAGATGATTCTTCTACAAAAAGTAGTGGCTCCTCTTTATGGCATTCAAAAGAAAGAACAGGAAGTGGTGAGACTCCTGAAAGTAGAAAATTGATCATTCGACCATCTTGAGAAGTGAACTGCCAAGTATTTGGATGCTCTACAAAATTTGGAAAATAAAGACATGATTGTCACTGATATTGACAAAGTTCAGTTGGGACCCCACCATTAGAACTACATGCATCTTAATGAAAATTAAATTAGTATTTTTTCTTAATATAATTGATTTCATAATGGTTTTGAGTCCCTGACACAAAATCATGGGATGATTTCGATAGCGACACTTGAGGCAATTAGAGGCATAGATATCATATTCCAGGAGATCAAGAAATACATTAAAAATATCAATCGGGAAACAAAACAATAAGGCTTGGAAGTTACCAAAGACATTAATCTGCAGTACGCCATTGCACCAATCAAAGCTCATATGAAATTTTCATGGCTATGGAGTAATGTATATTCAAACTCCATGAACATATTGACGGAGGCACTAGAGGTGAATATGTACTACATAGGAGACTTGCTAGCTTGGGTCAAAGCCATCTCAACAAAAGTTCGGGGAATGGAACTCTTACATTATAAATGAGCTCCATGAGGATGAAAATGACTTATCAATTTGATGAGCTTTTGTCCCACTATAATTTTTGTCTTATATAGCCATTGTATCATGCATAATTTGTCTTATGTAATGAATTCCAAGAGACACATGTAGAATATCAATAGCCACCTATTGGAATGTAATAAGTCACGCATAGAATAAGAACAGTCATAGAATTCAAAGAGTCATGAGGAAGCTCAAAGGGCATTGTTATTGGCTATAAATAGCTCCTCATAGCTCAAGAAAATGGATTGGATTCTAGATGTGTTGCCTTGAATTCTCTTGTAATACATAGGAGATAGATCATTCTTTGGAGAAGAAAATTGTGGCTTTATGTTCCAATATTGGATATAGCATTTCATCTGTGTAAAAATGTACTTCGGATATTTAATTCTTAATCAAAAACTTTATGAGCTAGAAATTATTCACACATATATCATAGATATAGTAGGATTATTATTTTTATGTCTATGGTCTATGTTGATTTAATCACATACTAGTTTAACAAACTAATTTGTTGCTTAGAAATGGTTATTATTGAATGAGTACTGTAATGCTTTAATACTTGTTGTTTATTATGTGGACTAATCTTCAAGTATTCAACAAGCATTCATCTTTCTTCCTGGGTCCCTCTTTAGGATATTACTATTACTTTCCTAACAGGTGGCTTATTTTCCCTACCAGCTGTGGAAGTATCCCTCACACACCTTACATTGGGTTTCTCACAAAGATCACATTCCTGCTGCCCCAAAGAGGTGTTGTTTTCTTGTCTTTAACCATAACCAAGGCATATCTATAAAACCTTTCCAATGGTGGTCCGACCATATGACCAAATGGGACTCCTACACGAAATGGTATGAGGTCTAATTTGGACTTCACATCAGTGAGACCCCATTACAATTTTGGCAACATCCAACACTGTCAACATTTTTGGCACTAGAAGGAGGTCCATATGCCAATATAAGACTCTGAAGAAAGTTTGAACCTCTTACCTTTAATGGATTCATCCCATGATCATAATCCTAAGGTTTGTTTTTGAAGCTTTACAACTTTTAATCCCTGCAGACTTTTTACATAACTTCTCATATTTTAAATTTGATGGCAAGGGTAAAGAATTTTTCCTTGATAACATAATTGAATTCGTTCAATTTTTTTTTTCAAGCAGTGTTTATTCTGAAGAAATCCTCACGTGATTATTTATCCTTACATTAGATGTTCATGTGAAGCGTTGGTGCTATTCTCTACCCACTACTTCGATTTCATCTTTCAAGCAATTGGTTAAAAAAAATTGTCATTTGTTCGAAAAATATGAATATAAATATGTTATTATTGAAATTGATCAACTTATAATGGAACCAAATGAATCTCTTGAGTACTTTCGTGACCAATTCCTCCATCTTTATTATGAATTTCCATATGAGGATTTGGACTGGAAATTCTTGGATGAGAAGTTTTGTTTTTAAGTCTGGATGTTAAGGAAATATTTTGAAGATGTTTCATTTATTCCTCCTAATCCAAAATAATTTCAACATCCCGAGGAAGAACCAAGGAAACTATTTTTTCCATGTCCTCCTCCTTTTGATGTTACATGTTTTGAACCTAAACAAATCACTAAACCAGAAGATACATTTACTAATGAAGAATTTAATTTTCTCTCTCATATCCCCCCTGATGGTGATTTATTTGATCTTATCAATCAACCATTTTTGAATCTTGATATTTCACCAGTCGAACCCTTACTAGTTAATCAAGTCAAACCCTTGGAAAACCATGACCCTCATGATTTCCTTTTCTCTTAATTATATGTTAATGATTTTTCAATTAATATGTATGAATATTTTTTCCTACATGAATTTTCAAATTTGCAAGAATTTCATTTGGAGTCTGAAGTGATTATCGGATATTTTCTTTCAAGTATATCTCCTTTTGATCAAGAAAGTCTCACATGCTTATCGTTGAAGACTTTTCAGTAACATAAAAAATCTATCTTCTGTTGAGTATCATGATTTAAATAATGATTCTTGTTTTGACAAGCAGCGCACCATGTTTTCTCAAAATTCAAAGTTAAGTCAAGCTAGTAAGACACTTTAGCCTACGTTGATAGTTCTATCAGGTTCCTGTCACCATGGAATTATTTGTGATTTCGATCAATTCATGATTCTTTTGCAAAAAATTTCCATGTATGTAATCATGTGGGATGTTGACTCTCTCTTGAGGGATGCTTAGTTTCTTCAAGTAAAATTATTCAACCCTCAGGGAAGAAAATTTAATTTGGCTATTGAACTTCCACCATTATATCCCACCTCAAACGAATCTCTAATCTGTGATGCGGAAATAGAGAAAGATCTTAATTAATATTTTACATCATCGATCAAAAAATATCACTCACATGAAAGCATGGATTGTGGTCAACCCGTTAATATCGCTTATGACACAAATATATATCTATTTATCTCTTCTTGTCGAAGTTTCCCTAAAATTTTGTTTCCATGATCCTATTGGAGACTTTTTAGAAGAATCTTACCAGTGTGGACCCATGTCTCCTGGCTTGTACATCCATGTGCGACATCGAGTCTTGTATGTCCATATTCTTGGTGATTATTGTTTTTTTGGAGCGTTTCATTTGGTAGAGCAGTTGAGTGTGATACATTTTTGTGATTGCACTTCCTGTTTTTACATGTTAGTGCATATGTTTGAACGGTTTCTCCTTTTCATTGCACTGCACTTTACTCTGGTTTTACACAATCTCATATTTTGATCCAAAGGTCGGGAGAAGCTCTTATGGATGCATTGGAAATTTCACTTTACATTACCAAATCCTGTACTATTTAGGTTAGGGTAGGATAGGTTTCATGTAGTTAGATGCAATGCATTCTTGTTGTGTTTTCATCTTTCATGTTACGATTATTTTCTTTTATTTGTCTTTTAATAAAGTTAGTTTTGAGCTTCAAGATGACATGGCTAACCTTTTTTGAATGGAAAGTTGTAGTAACAAGCAGCCTTTGGATTATCTATCATCATCTTCCTTCATTTTGTTTATCACTTTCGAGTCGATGATTTTATGATGGGAAATACAATCCTTCATTCGGAAAGTAGCAAGTAAACCATGATGCCCGCATCTATTTAGGATTCTCTTTCCTACACTTGATCATGTTTATGAATAATGTGTTATTACTTATCCATCTTTGCAGATTAATATAAGGTAAAAAAAATTCGCGAACAAATCATCAGAGGTATAGAACTTATCTCTAAAGGAGAAAACTCTTCTGCTCTCAATAATTAGGGATCCCTCTTCCACCCATGAAAAATAATAAGTGGCTATGCACATTCCTATGAAAAAGAAATACAAATAAAAATGGTGAAAGAAGAGAAAGGATTTTTTTGCAAGGAGGTTGAGAAAGCAACTTCTTCGATATACTATCCAGGCTCGCTGGCAGTGAAGCAATGTTTGTGTTCCTGAAGCAACTCCATCCAGGTAATATCTAGGCCTACTCGCAGTGGAGCAACACCATAGATGTAAAACTCACACTCTAATTTTTTTAATTTACCATACTATATTACCATTACTTACATCGACAGGATAATGATACGAATTGTTTTATGTTGTGTTACACCAAGCAATGGAACGAGGAATATTATACCTTTAACTGAGTAAGGATGGGGAGCTAAGGTAACTCACTCATTGAATCAATACTTCTTGAATAAATGAGAATTTTCGCTTAAATGAAATCATTTCATAGAAGTTGGATTTCTCCTAGTTTGTCGCCAAGTGTTTGGAGCCTACATCAACTATCATTTCAAGCCCCTTAGTTTTGTAATGATGTTTGGATTTTTATTTGTGTCTTTTCTCCTAGTGTTGTATCCTCCTAAGTCAATGTTACCTAAGTGTCCTCACTTAACCATTAGAAGCGCTTGAGTTATCTAGTCCTTGGTTAGGTGAAATCGTGACTTATCTTGACTTAGAAACTTTCATTTTCACCATGCACACACTCGAAAAGCACTCAAAAGCATAGAAAGAGAAAAATAAATAAAATAAAATCACTCAAAAAAGAAAAATGACACTCCAAGTTGATGAATACATGCACTTGAGTGGAGCCCACTCCTTCACGCTGAAGAAGTGTTCCCCCCTTAAGCGCACTCCTTCATGCTTACTAAGTGCACATGCCTTGAGAAGACACCTTCATGCCAAAGACATGCGCTCTTCCTGGGTGCATGTATGAGCCTCTTGGTTTTTAACGTTCACCTCACCTCACATCTACCCAAGTAACTGAACAACCAGGGTAAACATGAGCTGAGGGAAGTTAAGAGAAGAATAAACCTCCTTGGTGACTTTAAGGAAGTGGAATCAAAGCGGAAAACCATAACACAGACTCCCTGCACCTGCTACAGGACCCCCAAAGGCTATCTGATTCATACCCCTGACTTTGGCCTGGGTCCCATTGAATTGTAATGAAGAAAACCCCAAGAAACTCCCACTAGGAATAGGCATGGGTGCATCTGGGAGGCTCTGGATGCTCTGAAAGTATAGGAATGTGTGCATCCAAGTAATTTTTCACGCATACATGTGCCAACGTTCACGGTATTTAAGGCACTTTTTAAGACCAGAATCTCGAAAACTGCGTAGAACTTCTTGTAGATTTTAGAATCCCGGAAACTGCCCAGAACTTACTGTAGATTTCAGAATCCCAGAAACTGCACAAAACTTCCTGTAAATTTCAGAATCCATCAAACACATGAAAAAAATTCCAATGAACCAAAAACTATCTCTAGGACTAGGCCTGGCCATCCCCAACCAGGATTGACATTCTATCAAACAATTGGCATCAATGAAATCTATAGGTCAGGGATACAAGATAGAGCATAAATGACTAAACACTCTTATGAGACATGATAATAAGGATCACCACCCTCTTCCTTGAACTGATATCACAACAATTAGGTATTGCATCCATTATTTCTACATTTACAAGCAAATACATGAAATACCCATGAATTGAACTAGTCATTTAACCATACTTCTAAAAAACATAAAACCATGGAAATAAGAGTGAGATAAAAAACATTAAATCCACACATTAATAATTAAAAAATCAAGAAAACTTAGATTTTATTAAACATAGGC
The DNA here is from genome assembly GCA_034641835.2 of Pinus albicaulis. Lineage (NCBI taxonomy): Eukaryota > Viridiplantae > Streptophyta > Pinopsida > Pinales > Pinaceae > Pinus > Pinus albicaulis. The sequence goes on from JAXQQM020083220.1 coordinate 43,732, forward strand.
AATAGTCGACCAGGTTCGAGACTTGCACATACCACCCGACCATAGACATGCCTGAGTCAAATCTCTCTTCAGCCAATCACCCATGTGCCATATTCCACATGGATAAACCAATACAAAACGAAACAAGGGAATCAAGAGGTTAAACCACCTCCACCCTCACCATACCATTATCACACCTAAACCAGTGCCATGATCACAAAACTAAACTAATCTTGGAATGCCTCCGAACTATCCTTGAGAAAAAAAATTTCTCCATGTATCTCAGGCTTTACCGCAATCCAATATAGGATCTCTAGGCCCTAAAATGAGACATCACCCTCAGGATTTATCGTGTATCCTACCAAAACTAGTCAAGGGATTCCTAGGCATTTGGGAATTTTCATCGAGACCACCTCTGCCTTAGATTCTGAAATCTATCTGGCAATTCCAAAACTAAAACCCAAGATCAAAATCCCAACACACCATGGCTATCCATAAAAAGGCAAGGCAAGGCTAAAAACTACTTTCAAAACCTAGCAAAACCATGCCTTCGACCATAAGAGAACCAAATACCAACACATATAGGCCATGCATGTCCAAACCAGCTAGGAAATCACACATGAAATATGTTACCTGCAATTATTCCTATTGAAGCTGCTAGATCCTTCTCTTCCTTGATTTATCTTTTCTTTCCTTTCCTATCATTTTCCTTTCTTTGCCTTCTTTCCTCTTTCTTGGCTCAACGTTGATTTTCTCCAAGAAAAATCTAAGTATCCAAGAGTATGAGAGAGCTCCAAAACTGAACTAAAAAAAGGTACCAACTAATCCTCAGAAGCCTTTTTCTCAATTAGGCCTCTATTTTCTTCATTTTCCATTAATTTCCTTCATTTTCCTCCTCACATTCAACCTATGACCTTTTACCTTCCTTTTCTCATATTTTCATTTATTTTCATAAATAAACGTGCCAAAAATATTTTTTCCTCTTTAATGCCTTAGCCATTTCCTTTGCCAGTCCCCTTTCCATAAACACATATCCAATGATTCCCACTAGGATATATTTTCCCAACATTCATCTTGAAGTAAGTGTCCTTTAACCATTGTCTTATTTTTCCTTTATTAACTTTTATTACATGAACTTTTAGCCCGGGTCTATTACAAAACCCTCCCCCTTGGGGAACATCGTCCTCTGTGTTAAAACACACCTACACCTCAACAAAATCATTGAGAAGAAAATATATTTCCCATGGAGCTTTATAAATTATCTCGTTGCAGTATTTGCAATGAAAGACATGCTCAAAGAAAAATACCATGATAAAATCCATACCACTTATTGGAGCTTTATAACTTAGCTCATGGCAGAATTTACATCCATATAGATATGTATATATACCATAACATTACCAAACCACATGCCAAACATGTACCAAACATCATACCAAAACTTATTTTCCTCAACCGGAAAACAATGAAGGATACATATCCCACATATGATCCGCCATCTCCCATGTAGCTTCATCGGGGCCAAATTTCTTCCACTACACGTTAACCTGCTCGATGCCTTTATTCATGAGCATGAGTTGATTCCACTTCCATATGCACTGAGGTTCTGGCTAGAATTATCCTTCTTGCTTCACCTCCCATACAGACCAATCAATAACATGATCAGTATCCTTTATATACCTTTTAAGCAATGAAACATGAAACACATCATGGGATTTCACTGTTGGAGGTAGTGCAAGTCAATAGGCCATTGGTACATCCTCTCAAGGATCTCAAAAGGCTTGAAATATCGTGGTGCCAACTTGGCACATGATCTGATCCTCAAGGAGCTCTTATTGGGCTAGATACGTAAATACACATGCTTCCATTCTCAAACTCCTTAAATACCTTGTGTTGGTCTGCATAACTCTTTTGTATGTCATGTGTTTCCTTTAGATTCTTCTTTATAACTTACATTTCTTGCTCCATGCCTTCCAACATGTTTGGTCCAATCAACACCCTGTTAACTGGATCACTCCAACTGATGGAAGTATTACAACTTCGCCCATATAATGCCTCGAAGGGACTCATCCCCAATGACTCCTGATACCCATTGTTGTATGCAAATGAAACTAATGGTAGATACTCTTCCAAATTTCATTGTTGATGCATCACAATACATCCTCAACATGTCCTCCAAGATCATGTTGACCCTCTTAGTATGTCCCTTTGTCTACAGATGATAAGTTGTACTGAAGGCCAACTCTGTGCCCAAACCTGCAAATAACTCCTTCCAAAACTTGGAAGTGAACTTTGCATCCTTGTATGACACAATATTCTTTGGAACAACATGCAATATGACCACATATTTGATGAACACTTGTGCTACATCGCTACCTGAATACGTAGTCTTCACTAGAATGAAGTGTGCCACATTTTTCAACATGTCCATAACAACCATGATAAAATCATGTTGTCTCAATGTCCTCAAAAAACATACGGTAAATTACATGGAAATGATTTCCCATTTCCATTCTAGAATCGCAATAGGCTGTAGTAGTCCACCTAGATTCCTACACTCAGCCTTTACCTGTTGACAGTCCAAACACCTAGCCATGAACTGTACTACATCCTTCCACAGATTTGGCCAATAATTGAAACTCTTCATTGCAGTCAATTTCTTCTGATAGCCTAGGTGAGTTGAATATGGTTTTGCATGAAACTCCCTCAATATCACCTTCTTGAGATCACTATTGTCTGCCATATATATCTTATCTTTAAACCTGACCAATCCATCTGCTGTGAGATGACAGTCCACATACTGTACACATGCACCTGTGCCTATACATGTACCATTATCTGTACCTATACTTGTACCTATAATATACTACAATCTGTGCCTAAGCTCCATATACTTGACATCCTGTTGACTTGCCTGCAATATATTATCTTGTAAATTTTACCCATAGGAGATCATAGATGTTATGTGATTTAACTGTATCTGTCTGCTAAGATCATCTGTTACCATGTTCTATTTACCTTTGATGTACCTTTTCTCAAATTAAAACTCACTTATTGTAGCGAACCATTTAGCTTTCTTGGCATTCAATTTCGCCTGGTCAAACAAACACCTCAATCCATTATGATCACTCATCAGTACAGACCTCCTACCAAGAACATAGTTCCTCAAGATCTTCAAGGCATGTATGATCATTGATAGCTCAAGATCATGCGTAGGATAGTTTTGTTCATGCTCATTCATTTTCCATGACTTGTAAAATACCACTTGTCCATCCTACATAAGGACTACACCAAGCCCTATTTTTCAAGCATCTGTATATACTACAAACTCTTTGTTCAGATATGTGATCTTTAACACTAGAGCCAGTATCAACAATTGCTTATCTTTCCTCAAACTTCTTACCTTTCCTCTACAATGATGTAATCATATAAGCAATATGTGAGAAGTTCTTGATGAAACTATAGTAATAACCTGCCATTCCCATGAAGGATCTCACTTCATCTATATTTCTAGGAGTTTCCCACTCCATAATAGCTCTTACCTTTTCTAGATCCACTGTTATTCCATCCTTAGAGACAACATGTCCCAAGTAATGCACCTCATTCTAAAATAAAATACCTTTGTTCAGCTTAGCATACAATTGATTCTCTCTCAACAATCTCAACACTGCTGCCAAATCCTCGGCGTGCTCTTCCTCATTTTTATAATATACCAAAATATCATCGATGAATACAATCAAAAACTTGTCCAAATAAGGACACAACACACTATTCATTAAACACATAAAGGTAGCTATAGTATTAGTCAAATTGAATGGAACTACAATGAACTCATAATGCCCATACATGGTCCGAAAATTTGTCTTGTAGATGTCCTCTTCTTTGATGCGTACTTGATGATATCCTAATCTCAAATCGATATTAGAGAACATTTTTTCTCCCTTCAGTTTATCAAAAAAATCATTAATCCTTGGTAATGAGTACATGTTCTTGATTGTCACTTTTTTCAAATTACTATAATAAATGCACAATTTTAGAATATCATCCTTCTTCTTCACGAAAAACATGGGTGTGCCCCATGGCGATACACTTGACCTAATGTATCTCTTATCAGGAATCTCTTTGAGCTACAACTTTAACTCTACCGACTCATATGTGCCCATCATGGAAGGTGATTTTGATGCTAGAGATTCCCCTAGTACCAACTCCATAGAAATGTCTACTTCCCTGTGATGTGGAAACTATAAAATATTTGCAGGAAATACATCCTAAAATTGTTGTAGAACTCAGTACCTGCTCAAAACATCTACATTCTCCACTTCCTTACCTTTGTCACTAGATATGTGACTGCAAATAACACACACGCTTTCCTATGACTACACTTGGCTTACATAGCTTTCACCATCCTAACTGATGTTGACTTCTTCTTTCCCTGTAAGAATCTTGGTTTCCCATTATCATCCAAACACACAATGGATTTGTCATAGAAATCCACCTTGGGCCTATGAAGATATAACCAATCCATACCCAATAACATAATATATTATCCCAATGGAAATTTTCTCAAGTGAGTTGTTGTAAGAATACCATTTAAATCAAATGCACAAGCCCTTACCAAATTATGAACTCTTTTCTTTGTACCTGTATCCAACTGTACCAACCAAGATTCTGCATGCACTTGTTTTCTCAAAACACAATTATCCACCAGGTCGGGATTAATAAAATTGCAATTACATCCAGGATCAATAAAAATAGAAACAACTTGATCACAAAGCTTATCTTCCATCTCAATGATAGATGCCTGATGACCTGCTTGCCTGTTGTTCATAGCTGCATAAATTTGAGGAATGCTATGACCAACATCCCCAACTGTCTGTGCCTCTTTTGCATTATAAATCTAGGGTATAACAATGTGATACTACGGAAAATCCCTCTTAGGATTATCCTTGCCACATATCCAGCACTACAATGGTGCTCTACCATCACCTCTATTCTATCACTCTCTAGGTCCTCTCCAAGTTGTATTTAACTTCTTGTAAGGAACCATATTTTCTTTCTCACCTGCATCTTGCATTATTACCCACTTTGGTGGATATATTCCTTTAGCTTTCTCATTTCCTTTCAAATCACGCTTAGGCTCAAATTTGCGTTTTGATTTCTCATAACAATTCTTCAACTTTTGAATGGCCTCTTCCAATGATCTAGGCTCATCAAACTCAATCTAGTATTTGTATGCTACTAGAAGCCCACTGATGAATCTCTAAACCTTGGCCTTCTCCTCTTTGAGGTAAGGAACATATCTTAACAACTCCAAGAACCTGCTAGTATACTCATCATCTATCGTGGAACCCATCTGTAACTCATAAAACTCCTTGTCCCTAGAATCATAGTACCTTTTTGACAGATAATTCTTTCGAAATAACATCTCGAACTCACTCCAAGTCAGTTCCTCCTCATAAATACCCCTAACATTCTTCACACATTCCCACCAAATATCCACTTTACCTTTGATATTGAACATAGCTATTCTGGCTTTCATGTTTTCTGAATAGTCATGCAACCTAAATAATTTCCTCATACCAAACAACCATGCCTTTTCGTCCTGTGATTTATTCATCTCTCTGTCAAAGTTAGGTGGATTTGCTTTCTTAAACTCATTCGAAAAATATCCCCTGTCACTCTTCTTGTCAGGATGATAACGATGACGATCATAATCCTTATCAAATCCAAAACTATAATAGTACTTGTGACTGTCACCTCTCCTATCTAGAGTGTCCAAGAACTTGCCATCTCTAATCATGTCATCTCTATCTGACATGTAACCCCTAGGAGACATACTACTTTATGCCCCATTATTTCAATCCTCCTTTCCATCGCTGATCCAAAGTAGTCTTTGTCACTGCAAATCTGAAAAACTATGAAGGATTTCCACATTCACTTTTTCTTGTATTTCCTGTGCCTGTATGATTCTGTCATTGTCTGATTTACAACTCCTTATATATTCCTTCAAAATTCTCAATGTATCTACTAAATCAGAAGAGTTCCCAACAAAATGTTGCTCATATCATTCATAAGGAGAATATTTATAGTCTACCATCTTGCTAGAATATTTTATTTCTTCCTGTAAGGCATCTCATGTCACCTTAAACCAAATCAAATCATCTCATATGCAAGATCAACCAATCAATGTAATACATGTATAGACATAATCATAACAACATATATACTTATAACACATTGGTATATCAGTGCATAGACATCATTCTAGTTAGATTCGAGTCATCAATTCATGACCATATCAACTATACACCATGATCCCATGCATGACAACCTCAACCATACCATTGTACACTTGACAACACGTAAATGTGTGACATGTATAACCAGTCATATGCTCATGACAACAACAACACCATCAACCCTTCCATGGCGACATCACTACCACCATGATCAACACCATGTGGGTGCCACAAGTACATAAGCCATAAGCATGAGAAACACATGCACAAACAACATGAATGCATGACAACAATAAGCTTGACAACATCATAATTTTCCCAAGGAGAGTGCAACTATGCTCTGATACCACTAGTAACATACACCTCCCCTCACATCTACCAAATTAACTGACCAACTAGGGTAAACATGAGTTGAGGGAAGTTAAGAGCATAATCAACCTCCTTGGTGACCTTAAGGAAGTGGGCTCTGTTAGGATACGTAGAGTCGGTCTCTTCATCCCTCCATGGGAGATCAAAATATCTTTGTTGCATATCATTTTAGGTGTCTCTGATGGTCGGTGGTGCTGATGCCCATTAGGAGCATGGATCATCCCGACGGAAGGAGGTCTTTCTCTCTATATCCATCATGTCATGTACACAAAGGTTAGGTATGCAAATTATCAAAATCAATTTGAAGCCATTTTATAGTCATGTTTGGCCTCATCTTTTTCAAGAAAGTCTATTTACCAGGGTTTTAGGGTCTCATTAGGTCTAGGGTTTCATTAATTCAGTCTTCAGAATGTCTAATAATGTCAGTAGGCACATGAGGGAGGTTCAAAATAAGTTTCATCGCAAAAATTTCATCATTATAATGCTTGATCATGATTCTTCTTCAAAACTCTATTTTGAAGAAAAATTGTCAATTTCATCCTTTGTAATAAATGTAATGTAATTTTCAAAGTTGTTTCAGTTGTGAAGTTGTTTAGGCACAACCCTGGTCACCTTTTCCAAATCCCATGCCTGCTATCCCTGCAAAAAATAGACAAGAATTTCATCATCAGTCTAAAAAATCAAAGGAAACAAACAAAACAGAGTTTTTTTCAAAAAGTGTCAAAATTCAAACATTAGAAAATGGGTTTTTTTCCAAATAAAAAATAAAAGTCTATGGCCATAAAATATATTTTCATTGTTTCAAAGAATTCATTTGCACATCAAGAGACATCATTGAGCCGAGTCAAAACGTGGAAGAGCAAAATAGTGTTTGAAAGGCAGACTATGGGTGAGATTGACAGTCACTGCGCATTGGGTGGAGGTCGCGACGCATAAGCAAGTCGCGGCGCATAGGGTTGTTTCTCACCGTGTAAATCTCAACGGTCGCAGCGCACACAGAGAGCACGACACATTGGGTTGTGCGGGTGGCACACAGGGCCGAAACTCAAAATTTCTTGTTATCTATCTCAAACATCAAACAAAACAGTCTCCTCTGCTCCGTGTAAGTCAAATCATCTTGCAATTGCCATTGATCAGTGTTTGGTATTGTTTGAAAGAAGGAGTATGAGAATTTGAATGGAAAATTATAAACCCTATTCTTTGTAAAAAATTGCTCTCTTAGGGTTTGAAATTGGTGTTTTAAAGTAGTTTTGTGCCACATATTCCATTCTCCCCTTGTTGTTTCCCTCCCATCACTGTTATTTCATCAATACACCATCCTCTTACATATCTAAGAGTCATTCATTCCTAAAGCCCTATTTCCCCATCGCAAGCCATTTCATTTCACCTTCATTTTCCTTTCCCCATTTCATTTGTAAAAATTCCCAAAACCCCAAGTCTAAACAGTCAAGTGACTATCCTTACACCTCAAATTTCACTTGATTGAGTCACATTGTCCCCACTGTCCTATTTTTCCCACATTCCCTTCCCTTTGACACATATTTGGAATTAAAACAAAAAGGCACCAAATTATCGTTTTCACCTCACACAAGCCAAACATAGACCTTGAAACATTATGGAGAAAGACACTTTTACATCATATGACAGAGATAGTGATTCTACCACTGAGCTACATGCACCGAGAAGGCCTCGTAAAGGTGGAAAACATGTGAGAGAAGAGCCCACCTCATTGACCCAATTGCAGGCCTGCCCACTTGCCATGGCATGTTTCGAGAAACGATCATCTTGTCGGTATTGTGAATGATTGCTTTCAGTTAACATCATCGAGTTGGCTCGGTTGTTTGTGTTACGATGCATGATAGTTGGGCGCTCTGCGGTGTAAAACTCTGCCTTCGACAGAAACCATTTCTCAAGCAACCGGAATACCAAATGTGGGTGAACAGTGGAACAAAAGACAACAGGTGGACAGAGTGCATTATGAACCATACATCAGGCCTAGCTATGTGAGACAGCTCAACAGGGTATTCCCATTCCGGTTCCTAAAGGAATCCTATGCGCCTTTGATGAAACTTATTATCAGATACTTCAGTTGTGAGGGTCGGTTCTCACGCCTCTATGCCTACCACATCATATTATTGATGCATTTCACTAGAGTGAGGATGATGAACATTCCTTATTTCATGTGTCGGAATATCGAGAGGATGACCATGCTTGTGCAGAAGAAAACTCCCGAGCAGTAGTACAACAGTATTTATCACTATGCACTCATCAAGATCGTGGTTGTACATCAGCTTGGATTGCAGGGAAAGGTAATGCAGCAGGAGGATTTCATTTCCATGACTTTTTCTATTTTTGACTCCTGGAGTTCCTCTTTAGGTTTCATGATGCGGGTGAGCCTTACATAAGCTGAAGGTCTGCAGGCAGAGCACATCAATGTGCAGAGGTGTTGGTTATGGAGAGGCACGGTATTGTTTGGCGACTGGCGGGCCACTATCTCACCCAGGGGTGGAAGGAGGTCTCGTTGTCGTCCTTGATAACACGGTATAGGTACATGAAAAAGGTAAGAGCCCTATTAAAGGATGAGGAGCCCTTGGGGAGGCAGGATATTGATTTCATATTGATTGATGGTTGAGCTCTCTGACTCAAAGTTGAGAGAAATCATTCGAGCTGTTGAGATCGACACATTGACCGAGAGGCTGCAAAGAGCTCAGTATGGAAAATAAAATATACGAACAGTGCAACAAAAATTTGGAGGATCGGCAGACAATCATGGAATTTGCAAAACATCCGTGAGAACCGGCAAGCTGCCCGAAGAAGCCCAACAGAGATGACACCCATTGAGCGGGAGATTGAGGCTGATAGAGAGACTTGGCCTTAGAGGGTCAATATTCATCTTGAGAAGCTGTTGGAGAAGTAAAAAAAGGAAAAGAACATGCTCAGACACATGAAGAACCATTATTGGGCGCGACATCATGTTTGCAAAGCGAGGATCAAGATCCTGAAGGCAAAGCTAAGGAGGGCACTAAAGCGTCGCAAAAGGCATGATAGGCTCCAAATTTTGGTTGAAGCTTCTTTGGCCTAGCATAGTGCTTGATGAGGGACCTTCAGCCCAAATTTGAAGAAATTTCAAGAAATTTGGGAAAAATTTTGTCAATTTTGAATTTTTGGGCCTAAACACAGATTTTCTTGCCCAACGCGTAGCGCCACTTGGCGCGCGCTTATAATTGGCAGCTCTTCAAAAGGAAAACTTTGCATTCCTGTATTTTTCATCAAAATTTATGTATTCTTATTCATTAACTAAGGATTTCATCAAGTTCTGGGTTGCCTAAAGCGTCAAAAACACCCTAAAAATGGCCTTCTACCACTTTTTGCACACACAGGAAGCAGTGTTGGGAGATTTGATTTTTGGAGGGGAAAATGGCAACCAAATCTAGAAATTTTACTTGGGTTGGAAAGTAGACAGGCAGAGCTTTCCAACGAGCTCTCCTTCTCTCAATTTGGACTTCGGGAAGGCCCTCAAACTCAACCTCAAACTTGTGCTACGCATAGAGATTTTAGGCGCGGCGCATAGGGAAATTTGGCCTATTTTTCACTATAGTTTGACTTTTTCATGTAACTATTGATGTACCTTGATGTAATTTCATGAATTTGATGTAATTTTGGCACATTTTTACTCATCTTAGTAGATTCATTCACCAAAAAGTGAAATGTAAGTGAATGAATCAATTTCCTATCACATAGAGGCAGATTGTTTCATTGCCTATTTTCCAGTTCTTAGTTTAGATATGGTTGAAAAAGCTCCTAGAATGATGAGATTGACCCCTAGAGGCATGGGAATGAGTTAGGCTTTTCTATATCATGTATTTCTTCAGTCATTTTCAGGTTTTGACACTTGGGATTGCTTGGCACTTCATTCTACATTTCATCTCTGCAATTTTGGCAAAGAAATAGACCAGGGTTTGCAGCACTCTTTGAGATTCATGTGGCTCTGTGTTTTGATGGTGTTTTTCTCTATGTAATTGTAAGTTCAATAATGTTTATGTGTATCATTTCCCTTCTCCTTTATTCTTAAATTAAACAAATGAGTGATAAAGGTGGAATTCATTAGCTTTGCTTTTCTCTGCCTTCAGTTTTGTTTAATTTTCCATGTTTTCATCTGTTTGAAGAGAATTCTTGAAATCCTCTTGCCCTCTTCAGCTCCTCACCGGTCTGATCTATCCATTCATTCAATCCAAAGCATCAAAACAATTGCCTTCCTTGCCCCAGTCAGAACTTTGCAAAAACTAGGCCTCATCCCCGGACCCAAAACTGCCTTTCCCTTTGATTCCAACAAAACCCCAAAAATCAAAATCAAATCCTTTCACTAAGATACCTAGCCTAAAATTAGCCTTTATTTCAAGTCATCTCAAGCCCTATTGATAATTTTTGCTGAGATTGGCCCAGAGAGAGCCCTCTCCTGTTCTGGTAGGGCTAGCTACCAGACTGAGCGTGATTTGATGTTACCCTGAACTCTGCCTTTTTCAGCCTGAGGTAGATTTAGGCAATACCATAGTGGTGACCATACTGGGGAACAAAATGGTTTGCTTGTTGTTGTTATTTGTTTTATAAGCTACAGACGGAGCCTGAAGTTATGCTAGGTAGCCTTCGAAACGCTCTTGCTTTGCATCAGCGAAAGTAGATAAACGTTGCTTCAGTCAATCTCCGGTCTAGCTTGTAAACGTGACACTTGACTTGTAAATTTCCCCAGTACATCAGATCATTCCAGACTTTTGGGTGATGAGTCTAGAATTTGATAGGCTGAACAAGTTGGTTTTGTCCCTTTGATTTTTGAAAATAATTCAACACACTGGCTTCCAGAAGACATACTAGAGCAAATCCGGATCCCGATCCACCTCCAGTGTATGAGAAGCCTAATCTGATTTCAAGAATTCTTCATCGAGAAAGTCCCGTGATTCCTCTGTTCAAATCTCATTCATGTCCCGCTGTTTTTGAATTCCTTGAAGATATTGAGTTTGATGAACAATTTGAGTTGTCGTTGTTTGAGACGAAGTCTGAAAGTGCTATTAGTTATACTGTTATAAATCCTAAGTTTATCAAATATCTTGAAATTGAACAGGCTAATAATTCCATTGATAGTTACATCTTGAATATTCAAAACTCCATTGTGGCAACAAACATTCCTGAGTTCATAGAGTCTGCATCGGAAACTCTTGGGCCATCAACAGTTACATTTGGTTCACAAGTTCCTACTGAGCCTCTGTTCATTCCTACCATTCTCATGCAACCATCTATTTCTGATCAAAAATCTGCAGTAGTATTGCCTCTATCCACACCACATACACCTCATACATCTACTGCTCCTACTCTGCCTATTTCTCCAAGACCGGTTATAAATCCACCCAGAGCAATGGCTGCTAGATTCGCACCCCTTGTGTTGCCTCAAAATTTGGATGTTATGCCCGCTGATTATCAAAGTAAGATCCCATTGTTTGATGGCACTCCTCAAAGTGTCACTGCTCAGCAACATATTGATAGAATGGCAGACTTCTTCGATCTTCATGAAATTGATGCAGAAAATGTGACCATGAGATTGTTTGTGCAAACTTTTGGAGGTGAAGTAAGAAAGTGGTTCAGAGCTTTGCAGCCTAGAATTATTGCTACATTGGCTGAGCTGCAGAGACAATTTTTAGATCAGTGGGAAGTAAAGAAATATCCTCTTCAGATCACTTCTAAATATACCAAGATTAAGCGCAACGTAGGTGAGTCAGTCCAAGACTATTGTATCAGATTTAATGCTGTTTACAATGCAATTCCTGATGATTTAAGGCCATCTAGGAAGTCGGCTTTGCTTAATTTTCTGGATGGTTTTGATCCGGACATAGCCTATCAACTACGAGAAAGAGATCCGGCCACTTTGGAGGACATGCAGAAAATTGCAGTGAGTGTTGAAGCTAATTTGAATGACAAGAGAGCTAGATTGAGAGCAGAAAATAAAGTCGCAATAAAGGAAGAGGCTTCTACTTCAGATCAAGTACTTTGCAAGGTGGAAAAGATGATTGAAAGATTAACACTTGATAAGCCTGAACCGCAGATCAGAAATCCTAATTTTCGTGGCCAACAACAACCACAGTTCAGGATCAAACAACGAGAGCAGCGAGCACAAGAAACGCCAGCACAACAGCAGGTAAAAACTCCTTTACAGCAGAACTTTGTTGGTCCGGAATCAGATGATGAATAAAATGTAATAGGGGAATAAAATCACTTCTTTACACCTGATGATATGCCAACCTTTATCACTGAAGATGACGAGTATGCAGAAAACTCAGGTGTACAAAAGGATGAGGATTTTATCTTGGCAAACGATGCAGCTCTTGAAGATGATTCGGATGAGTATTCGAGAGGTTATATGAATGCTTTATCCGCCCAACAGCGACAATATTCACTTAGAAATAGAGATGTGCCTATCAATCCAATCCAAAAGAGAAAGGTAGTTTCAGCACCAAAGAATGATGCACCCATTGCACAGAAGAAGGGAAAAGATGTAGTTGATCCTACTACTAGCAAGTCTCCATCAACAAATGAAAGATATAATCAGCCAATTGTATCAAGGGAGAAAGCTGAAAAGAAGGATGTTCCAGCCAAAGAGGTAGAAAAAACTTCAGTCTTTAACTTAGAGAGTGAAATAGCTAAGTTAAAAGTTTCCATTCCTTTGACTAGGTTGATGAGAAATAGCAGTTACAAGGGTCAAGTATCTAAAATTCTGAATTTCGATCCAATGTCTGATATGGTGAATGTGGAAGATGATCAACCTGAGTTGATCTTTGGTCCAGCATTGGATGGTGAGTCTCCCGATAGTGATGTGCCTCCTTTTTATATCAGCCTTAGATTGCATGATTTTGTGTTACATAATGCCATGTTTGATTCTAGAGCTTCTCATAATCTCATGCCAAGGGCAATCATGGAGAAATTGGGATTGGACATCACTAGGAAATATCATGATCTTTATTCTTTCGATTCCAGTAGAGTAAGATGCATTGGGCTTATTAAAGATTTGGTGGTTAGCTTAGATCAGATTCCAACTAAGAATGTCTTGATGGATGTGGTTGTGGCGGATATTCCTCTTAGATTTGGCATGCTTCTTTCCAAATCTTGGGGAGCGAAACTGAAGGGAAAATTGCAGCTTGATTTCTCCTATGCTACCATTCCTATGTTTGGTCAGATGAGAAGATTGTATCGGGAGAAAAAGATGAAGTATATGATCACCAGCAAGGAGAAACTGGTAAATCATCCTATTAATTATGTACATACAGATTTAGAGTCTTTTGTTTTGTATTCAGATAGTTTCAATGATGTAAATAGTCAGTTAGTTGAAGCAGAGGACATTTCAGAGATCATAGAAAATTTCAGAGAAGTTTTGAAGAAAGAAAGGCAAGAACTTGAAAGGTCCGCTGAGCAATCAGCCTTCCGACAGCAACAAAAAGTTGATGGACAGCAAGCAGAAATAACAGAGCAAACAGAATTTCAGCACTTCGAAGAAGATGAAGATGGTTTATGGACCATGGATTTCGATGGTGCAGTAGGAAATGATGGTGCTGGAATCTACATTTGGGTACGCAGCCCTTTTTCCGCCCCAAACAAGGTACCGAGTAATGTAAGGGTCTGCTCTTATAAATTAGCTTTTGATTGTTCGAATAATGAGGCAGAATACGAAGCCTTGATTGCTGGTCTGAAAATTATTAGAAAGTTGAATGCTAAGAGGATTGCAGTATATGGCGACTCCGAGTTGGTAATTAATCAAGTGAAGGGTGAATTCCAAGCTAAGCATCCTCGAATGTGGGCTTACCGAAATGCAGTTCTTGATATTTTGAAATTGTTTTCAGACTATACTTTGACTTGTATCCCTCGTATTCAGAATGGTATTGCAGATGCTTTTGCTAAGGCAGCAAGTAATTTGAAGATTCTGATGAACTCAAGTAACAAGTTTGAAATTCATGTGAAACATCGTCCAACTGTCCCAGACAATCAGAGGTATTGAAAATTATTCCAAGATGATGATGAGATTGATGAATTTCTGCAAAACAAAGGCAAATTCAAAGAGATTTCAATTGACATGGAGCATGATGATGGTGAGGCTGATGTGCAAATCAATCAGACGGAAGTATTGCAGCTGAAATATAATGTCATTCCTAAGGGTTTGATACCTTTAGAAGAACTTTTTGATCAAGATGACGTATCTAGAAAACCAACCTTGCGACCAACCGAAAAGGGAGTTGAAGACGTGAACATTGGATCAGCTAAAAATCCAAAGATGGTGAAATTTTCCAAAGCATTACCACCGGAGGTAAAAGTGAAATATGTTAGTTTATTGTCTTCTTTTGCTGATGTATTTGCTTGGGACTATTTAGATTTGAAGACGTATGATACCAATATAATTCAGCACACCATTCCAATTAAGCCAAATCAAAAGCCCTTCAGGCAGAAGTTGAGAAGGATAAATCCGAAGTTGCTACCCTCAATTGAGAAGGAGGTGAATCGATTATACAAGGATGGTATCATTGTTCCTATAAGATTTTCAGATTGGATATCCAATTTGGTGCCCGTACGCAAGAAGACAGGTGAGATTCGTTTGTGCATTGATTTTAGGAATCTGAACAAGGTTTCTTTGAAAGAAAATTATCCGTTGCCCAAAATGGATCACATACTTCAGCGAGTAGTTGGAGCATCTCGTATGTCACTACTCGATGGTTATTTCGGGTATAACCAAATTCTGGTCCATGAGGATGATAGAGACAAAACAACGTTCACCACTCCATGGGGAACTTTCCATTATGCTAAAATGCCTTTCAGTTTAAAGAATGCTGGTGCGACATTTCAGCGAGCAATGGATATGGCATTTGAAAATGAGAAAGATGTTTTTTTAGTTGTGTATCTTGATGATTTGACAGTCTTTTCCAATTCTGATGAAGAGCACCTTTACCATTTGAAGATTGTTTTTCAGCGATGTAGAAAGTATGGTGTGTCACTTAATCCGAAGAAGAGTTTGTTTGCCATGGATGAGGGCAAAATTCTTGGTCATATTATCTCAAAAGATGGCATCCATATTGACCCAGCTTGAGTTGAAGCTAATCAGCAAATTGATCTTCCCCGGAATAAGAAGGAGATTCAGTCTTTCAATGGTAAGATGAATTTTTTACGCCGCTTTGTGCCTAACCTTACTGAACATTTAAGAGAGATTGCAAACATGCTTAAGAAAGACAACGTAGTGAAGTGGACTGAGGAGGCAGTAAAGTATTTCAATTTAGTGAAGTTGGTTCTTTCTTCAGCTCCGGTTTTGATCAGCCCGGATTATACTCAGGATTTTTTTTTTTTTTCATTTGCTTCGGAGCATACTATGGCAGCAGTATTAGTGTAGGAAAGAGATGGGCATGAAAAACCAATTTCTTTTTTCAGCCGTACCATAAGAGATGCAGCCTTGAAATATAACATCATTGAAAAGAAAGCTCTTGCTCTTGTGAAAGCATTGAAATATTTTCGCGTATATATTTTGCATTCTCATATTCTTGCTTATGTTCCTAACGCTGCTGTTAAGGATGTTTTAGTTCAAACAGATCCAGAAGGGAGATGGGGCAAATGGATAGCTGCCTTGTTGGAGTATGATGTGGAGATAAAGCCTACAAAGCTTATCAAAGGACAAGGGCTGGCTAAGCTAATGGCGGAATCAAATTTACATGCCTTGGACATCAATCTTATTGCTGCTATGTCCGAGGAGAATGAGGAAAGTTCATCAGTTCAAGTATCAGAAATATTTGTTCTTTCTCCTTGGTATTCAGATATTGTATATGTGCTCCAAAACTTGTCACCACCGCCCGGCATGGCTAGAAATAAAAGTAGAACTCTAAAATTGAAGGCTGCTAAGTTTTGTGTTTTGAATGATTCACTCTATTGGAGAGATCCCGGTGGTGTTTTGTTAAACTTTTTGGTGGAAGAAGAAGCAAAGAAGGTCATGGAGGATTTTCATAAGGAAGATTGTGGCGGTCACCTTTTCTGGAAAACAACGGCCAATAAGATTTTGAGAGCGGGATATTATTAGCCGATCCTTTTTGCTGATGTGTATAAGACTGTCAAAAGTTGTCATGAATGTCAAATTTTTGAAGGAAGGCAGAAATTGTAGCCTTTGCCGCTTAATCCCATTGAGGTAAGTGCTCCTTTTCAGCAGTGGGGTTTGGATTTCATTGGTGAGATCCATCCTGCTTCTTTAGCTCAGCACAAGTGGATCCTCACAGTGACAGATTATTTCACGAAATGGATTGAGGCAATTCCCACCAGGCAAGCTACGGATTCAGTAATAATTTCTTTCCTTGAGAATAACATTTTGTCTCATTTTGGTTGCCCGAATAAGTTAATCACTGATAACGCGACAACTTTCAAATCAAAAAGGATGATTGAGTTTTGTGACAAGTATCATATCATTTTGGGACACTCAACCACTTATCATCCGCAAGGCAACGGATTGGCGAAGTATTCCAACAAATCTTTGGTCAACATCATTAAAAATTTGCTGGAAATAAACAAGAAAAGTTGGCATAAGAAGTTGGTCAATGCACTTTGGGAAGATCGAGTGAGTCAGAAGAAATCCATTGGTATGTCCCCTTTTGAGTTAGTTTATGGATTTGATACAGTGTTTCCTACCTCTCTCGCAGTTCCAGTGGTCAAACTTATACAGGAAGCTGGTAGTGAAGATGATCATATGCAAAGAAGAACAAATCAAATGATCCATTTGCAGCAGACGAGAGAAGAAGTTTTCCAAAACACATTCAAGCTGCAGGAGAGAATTAAGAAAATCTATGACAGAAAAGCAAAGGCGGACAAATTTCAATTGGAAGAAGTGGTGCTGAAATGGGATGCAAGAAATGAGGAAAAGGGTAAGCACGGTAAGTTTGAAAATCTCTGGAAAGGACCCTTTAAAATTACTGCCTATCGGGGTCAGAATGCTTTTCTTCTGAAGGAGATGAACAAAGAAGATTTTCCAGGAGGGCCGGTCAATGGTCGGCTGCTCAAGCGGTATCATTTCTGAGATGTTTTCTGTTGTTTACATTTCAATTTCATTGCAAGTGTGTGCTGTGATCTTTTCTTCAGTTTGGGGCCCGAAGTGAAGGCTATAATTCTGAAGAATGATTTCAGCTTTGGTTTGAGTTTTTCTATTCACATGTTTTAGTCATTTCAGTTTCAAAATTGAGTCAGTTTGAGTCAAATTTTCAGTCAATAAATGAGTCAAGAGTCTTGTGTTGATTTTTCGAAGTTATGGAATCCATAGCCTAATGGATGAAGGCACTGCCTAATCTCCCAGAAATCTGCAGTTCTTGGCACCTCCAAGGAGCTACCATCCCCATTGGAGCCAATGTTAGAGTCGGTCTCTTCATCCCTCCGTCAGAGATCAAAATCTCTTGTTGCATTTCATTTTAGGTGTCTCATTCAGTTCAGTCAGCTGCATTCCATTAGGAGCATGGATCATCTGACGGAAGGGTCTTTTCTCTCATATCCCTCATGTCATGTACCTACTGGTCCGTGTTTGTTTATCAAAATCAATTTTAAAGTAATTTACAGTCATGTTTGGCCTCATGTTTGCCAAAGAGTCATTTTAGGGTTTTTAGTCTCACTAGGTATAGGGTTTCGCAAATTTAGTCTTCAAAATGTCTAATAATGTTAGCAGGCACATGGGGAAGTTTCAAATAAGGTTTTTAGTGCAAAATTTCATCGTCATAATGCTTAATCATGATTCTTCTTCAAAACTCTGTTTTGAAGAAAAATCGTCAATTTCATCATTTGTAATAAATGTAATGTAATTTTCAAGGTTTTCTCAGTTGTGAAGTTCATCAGGCATAGCCCTGGTCGCCTTTGCCAAATTCCATGCCAGCTATCCCTGCAAAAAATAGACAATAATTTCATCATCAGTCTAAAAAATCAAAATGGAAGCAAAAACAGAGTTTTTTTTCAAAAAGTGTCAAAATTCAAACATTAGAAAGTGGGTTTTTTTCCAAGTCAAAAATCAAAGTCTATGGCCATAAAAGATATTTTCATTGTTTCAAAAAATTCATTTTCACATCAAGAGACATCATTGATTCGAGTCAAAATGTGGAAGAGCGAAATAGTGTTTGAAAGGCGGACTGTGGGTGAGATTGACAGTCGCGGCGCATTGGGTGGAGGTCGCAGCGCATAAGCAAGTCGCGGCGCATAGGACCGTTTCTCACCGTGTAAATCTCAACGGTCGCGGCACACACACAGAGCGCGGCGCACAGGGCCGAAACTCAAAATTTCTTGTTATCTCTCTCAAACATCAAACGAAACGGTCTCCTCTGCTCCATGTAAGTCAAATCATCTTGAAATTGCCATTGATCAGTGTTTGGTATTGTTTGAAAGAAGGAATATGAGAATTTGAATGGAAAATTATAAACCCTATTCTTTGTAAAAAATTGCTCTCTTAGGGTTTGAAATTGGTGTTTTAAAGTAGTTATGTGCCACATATTCCATTCTCCCCTTGTTGTTTCCCTCCCATCATTGTTATTTCATCAATACACCATCCTCTTACATATCTAAGAGTCATTCACTCCTAAAGCCTTATTTCCCCATCTCAAGCCATTTCATTTCACCTTCAATTCCCCTTTCCCATTTCACTTATAAAAATCCCCAAACCCCAAGAATTCCCAAATAGTTAGTGGTTGTCCCTACACCTCTAATATCACTTGATTGAAGTTCATTATCCTCACTGTCCTATTTTTCTCCACAGTCCCTTCCCTTTGGCACATATTTGGCAACTAAGACAAAACAACCAAATTCTCATTCTTCATCACATTCAAGCTAAACATAAACCTTGAAACACCATGGAGACAGACACTGATACATTATATGACAGAGATAGTGATTCTACCACTGAGCTACATGCATCGAGAAGGCCTCGTAAAGGTGGCAAACATGTGAGAGAAGAGCCCACCTCATTGACTCAATTGCAAGCCTGCCCACTTGCAATAGCATGTTTTCGAGAGCAGTCATGTCATCAGTATTGTGAGATGATTGCTCGGATTCAGCATCATCAGGAGTTGGCTCGTCTTTTTTTATTGCATTTGCATGATGGTCAGGTAAATCTTGTTGGTGTAAATTTCACCTTGAGACCGGAAACTATTTCTCAAGCAATCGGAATATCGAATGTGGGTGAACAGTGGAACAAAAGACAGCAGGTGGACAGAGTGCATTATGAGCCATACATCAGGCCTAGCTATGTGAGACAGCTCAGCAGGGTATTCCCATTCTGGTTCCTAAAGGAATCCTATGCGCCTTTGATGAGACTCATTATCAGATATTTCAGTTGTGAGGGTCGGTTCTCACGCCTCTATGCATACCACATTAGATTATTGATGCATTTCACTAGAGTGAGGATGATGAACAAACCTTATTTCATGTGCCGCAACATCAAGAAAATGAGCACTCTTTTGCAGAAGAAGACTCCCAAGCAGCAGTACAATAGTATTTATCACTATGCACTCATCAAGATTGTTGTTGTACATCAGCTTAGATTGCAGGGTATTGCATGGGAGGATTTCATTTCCCATGACTTTTTCATAGCTCCTCAGGTTACTCTGAAGGTTTTCCATGATGCAGGTGAACCTTCACATCAGCCTGAAGGTCACGAGACATAGCCTATCAGTGTGCCAGTGTTTGTTACTTATCAAAGAGGCATAAAGTATTATTTGCAGCATCCCAACGAGTACTATCTCCACCCGGGGTGGAAGGGGTCTCGTTGCCGTCATCAACAGCACAGGTACAGGTATAGGACAGAGGTAAGAGGCCTATGCAGGATGAGGGCCCTTCAGGAGGTCAGGATACTGATTTCATATTGATTGATGAGGATTTGAGCTCTCCAAGCTCACAATTGAGAGAGATCATTCAGGAGCAGAAGGCTGAGATCGACACATTGACCGACAAGTTGCAGAGAGCTCAATGGATCATAAACTATCTGGAGCAGTGGAAAAAATAGTTGGAGGATCAGCAGACGATCATGGAGTTGCAAAACATCCGTGAGAACCGGCAAGCTGCGCGAAGAAGCCCAACAGAGATGACACCCATTGAGCGGGAGATTGAGGCCGATAGAGAGACTTGGCTTTAGAGGGTCAACATTCATCTTGAGAAGTTGTTGGAGAAGGAAAGAAAGGAAAATAAAATGCTCAGGCACATGAAGAACCACTATTGGGCACGAAATCATGTTTGCAAAGCCAGGATCAAGATCCTGAAGGCAAGGCTAAGGAGGGCACTAAAGCGTTGCAGAAGGCATGATAGACTCCAAATTTTGGCTGAAGCTTATTTGGCCCAGCATAGTGCTTGATGAGGGACATTCAGCCCAAATTTCAAGAAATTTGGGAAAAAAATTGTCAATTTTGAATTTTTTGGTCTCAAAATAGATTTTCCCGCCCGACGCGTAGCGCCACTTGGCACGCGTTTATAATTGGTAGCTCTTCAGGAGGAAAAATTTTCATTTCTAGATTTTTCGTCAAAATTTATGCATGCCTACGGATTACCTAAGGATTTCATCAAGTTTTGGGTTGCCTAAAGGGTCAAAAACACCCTAAAAATGGCCTTTCTGCCACTTTTTGCACACACAGGAAGCAGTGTTGGGAGATTTGATTTCTGGAGGGGAAAATGGCAACCAAATCCAGAAATTCCACTTGGGTCGAAAAGTATACAGGCAGGGCTTTCCAACGAGCTATCCTACACTCAATTTGGACTTCAGGAAGGCCCTTAAAATCAGCCTCAAACTTGTGCTACGCATAGAGATTTCAGCATGCACAAGATAGGGAAATTTCTGGCCTTATTTTTCACTCAAGAACTGCATCACTAGTTTTAAGTGGTTTGAAATTTCCATGTAAGATGAGGCATCTTATTTAATTTCATGACCATGATGTAATTTTGGCACATTTTTACTCATTCTAGTAGATTCATTCACCAAAAGGTGAAATGTAAGTGAATGGATCAGTTTCCTAGCATATAGAGGCAAGTTGTTTCATTGCCTATTTTCCAGTTCCTAGTTTAGATATGGTTGAAATAGCTCCTAGAATGATGAGCTCGACCCCTAGAGGCATGGGAATGAATTAGGATTTTCGATATCATGTATTTCTTCAGTAATTTGCAGGGTTGGACACTTGGGATTGCTTGGCACTTCATTGTACATTTCATCTCTGCAATTTTGGCAAAGGAATAGACCAGGGTTTGCAGCACTCTTTGGGATCCATGTGGCTCTGTGTTTTGATGGTGTTTTTCTCTATGTAATTGTAAGTTCACTGATGTTTATGTGTATCATTTCTCTTCTCCTTTCTTCTTAAATTAAACAAATGAGTGATAAAGGTGGAATTCATTAGCTTGCTTTGCTCTGCCTTCAGTTTTGTTTAATTTTCCATGTTTTCATATGTTTGAAGAGGATTCTTGAAAGCCTCTTGCCCTCTTCAGCTCCTCACCGGTCTGAACCATCCATTAATTCAATCTAAAGCATCAAAACAACTTCCTTCCTTGCCCTAATCAGAACTCTGCAAAAACTATGCCTCATCCCCGAACCCAAAACTGCCTTTCCCTTGATTCCAACAAAAACCCCCAAAATAAAAATCAAATCCTTTCACCTATATACCTAGCCTAAAATTAGCCTTTATTTCAAGTCATCTCAAGCCCTATTGATTATTTTTGCTGAGATTGACCCGGAGAGAGCCCTCTCCTGATCTGGTAGGGCTAGCTACCAGACTGAGCATGGTTTGATGTTACCCTGAACTCTGCCTCCTTTCAGCCTGAGTTAGATTTAGGAAATAACATAATCAACGGGTGGAAAACCATAATGAGACTCCCTACACCTATTATAGGACCCCCAAAGGCTATCCCAGTCATCCCCCTGACTTATCCCTGGGTCCCACTGAATATTAATGAAGAAAACCCATATATGCTCTCACAAAATAGGCATGGGTGCATCTCAAAGGCTCTGGATGCTCCCACGGCATAGGCATGCATGCCTCCAGGGAATTTTTCACCCAAACCTGTGCTAGCATCTGCGGGATTTAAGGAAATTTTTAATCCCATAATCCTGGACACTGCTGAGAACTTCTTGTAGTTTTTAGAATCCATCAAACACATGACATCAATGCCAATGAACCAAAAATTAACTCCAGGACTAGGCTTCACCATTCCCAACTGAGACTGAAATTTTGTCAAACACTTGGCATCAATGAAATCTATAGGTCTAGGATACAAGGCAGAGCATAAATGACTAAAAACTCTTACGAGACATGACAAGAAGGATCACCACCCTCTTCCCTTAACTGATATGACATCAATTAGGTCTTACATCCATTATTTTAATATTTACAAGTAAATACATGAAATAAACATGACTTGAAATATTCATTTAACCATGCTTATAACCAACATAAAACCATGGAAATAGCAATGAGATAACAACCATTAAATACACACATTAATAAGTACAAAAGGAATATAACTTTGCTTTTATCAAACATAGGCAATAGTCGACCAGGTTTGGGACTTCCACATACCACCAAACCATAGAGATGGCTAAGCCAAATCTCTCTTCAACCAGTCACCCCTGTGCCATATTCTAAACATGAATGTGGGATTCCATGGATAAAACAATCCAAAAACAACCAAGGTAATCCAGAGGTTAAACCACTTCCACCCTCACCATACTGTAATCACACCTAAATCAATGCCCTGATCACAAAATTGAACTGATTTTGGAATGCCTCCAGAAAAACATCAATATCCTTGAGGACTTTTTCGTCTCCCTATCTCTCAGGATTTATCACAATCCAATCCCCAATCACTAGGCCCTAAACCGATCAGGTGAAGGATTCACTCTGAGATATCGTGGATTATTTTTCAACTCCAGAGGGTATGCAAATAATATGTTTTGGTTTTTATATATCCACTCATCTTATGTCATGATATGTGACCAATAAGGTGGTAATGCAGGAAGTGGAAAATCAAATAGACAAGGGATTGTCAAGAGTTCTTCATAGGAGGAAGAAGTACCCTTGCTCAAACTTCCCTTTGAGGTTCGGCTTATATGAGTTGAAGAGCCACAAGGTGACAACAACAGAGATACATGAGCTGGATCGACTTCACTTCATGACTAAATAATTACATGGATATGATCCCATGACAATGTGCAGTTAACATTATCAAAGGATCGATTGCAGTACGGGGTACTCGTCATTATCCATAGTAGAAGATGATAAGGTAAAGAACTGGTACAATGAAAACATTAAGGAACATCTAGGGATGGATACCAGCTCACCCCAAGATCCACCAGATTTGGACATGTGGGTGTAGGAGGTAGAACAGATAACCCCTCAAGTGAAGAGCGCTCTTAGGAAAAGGATCATGTCTGACTCAATAGATGAGAACAGGAGGAAATGGAAAGTTGATCCTTTGAACACAAAATCTATTCAGGTAGAAGAGGAGAGGAGATAAGCATAGGAAGAGGAGATGAGAGAAGAAGAAGAAGAAGAGAAGAGGAATCAAGAGGATTTTTTGGAAAAGTAACAAGGAGGAGAGGAGGAGAAGAGAAGAATAGAAGAAGAACAACAGAGGCAATCCTAGGAGGAAGAAGAAGCACAAAGACTGGAAGAAGAAAAATTGAATTAGGAGATATAAGAGGAAGAATTTTTGGAAGAGGATATCATCCAACCCATGGATGACGAACTAGGAACTCTAGAGGAACCTCCTCTCACAGGTGGTCATCTTCCATTCGGAGAAATTGGAATCACACATCCACCCACAGATAGAGTCATGGATGTATGCAATGTAACATTTTATCAACTTAAGAAGAGGATTGTGCAACATAGGAATAGGTACTTCCCTGAGGATCCTTAGAATCCAGTCTTAGTTTCCACAAAGAAGGTGATAATTTCCAACACCAAGAGGAATCCCAGAGCTATTATGGTGGGATATGTTGTGTTTTCTACAACGAAAAAAGATCATTTTGAATACTTGATGAATGAGAATGTCAGGATAAGATGAGAACTTGTTGCAGTAAAGTAACAGGTGGAACATCTTGCGAAAGAGAATCAACGATTATAATCACAAAGCTTAAACACCACAAAATGGCGGTCAACCATTCAAGAAGAACATGGGCCAATGGTGGACACCATGGCGTGACTATATGACGACATGATTTTTCTATAATAAGTGGTGACTCCTCTTTTTCGAATTTAGAAGAAAGCATATGAAGTGGTGAAACTCCTTAAAGTAGTAAACATAGCAGTTGACCATATTCAGAAGTGAGCTTCCAAGTATCTGGATGCTCTGCAAACATTGGAAAGAAAGACAAGATTTTCACTGAGATTGAAAGAGTTCAGTTGAGACTCCACCATCAGAACTACATGTCTTATAGAATAGTCGATTAGTACTATTGTTGCATATAATCGAATGCATAATGGCTTTAAGTCTTTGACACAGAAGCATGGGACTCCTTTGATAGTGACACTTGAGGAAATCAAAGGCAGATATATCATCTTCCAATAGATTAGGAGATACATTGAGTAGATTAAACATGAAACAAAACAATAAGACTTGGAATTTACCAAAGACATTATTTTTTTGTACACCATTGCACTAGTCAAAACTCATATGAAAATTTCATGGCTATGGAATAATTTACTGTCAAACTCCAAGAACATATTGATGGAGGCACTGGAGGTGAATATGCACTACATACGAGACTTCCTAGTTCGGGTCAAAGCCATATCAATGGAGTTCAGGGCATGGCACACTTACATTACAAAGGAGCTCCATGAGGAAGAAAACAACTTATCAATTTGATGATATTTTTTCCCATTATCATTTTTGTCTTATATAGACATCATATCATGTCATTTTTATTATGTAATAAATTATATGTAATGAAGTCCAAGAGACACATGTGGAATGAAAATAGCCACATATTGGAATGTAATAAGTCATGTATAGAATATGAACAATCATAGAAGTTGAAAAGTCATGAGGAAGCTCAAAGGCCATTGTTACTTATTATAAATAGCTCCTCATTACTCAAGCAGAGGGCTTGGACTATAGAAGTCTCGCCTTGGCCTCTCTTGTAGTACATAGGAGATAGATAATTTTTTGGAGAAGAATGTTGTGGCTTCATTTTCCACTATTGG
Organism: Pinus albicaulis; assembly: GCA_034641835.2. Lineage (NCBI taxonomy): Eukaryota > Viridiplantae > Streptophyta > Pinopsida > Pinales > Pinaceae > Pinus > Pinus albicaulis. Next base: position 69,524 of record JAXQQM020083220.1, read on the forward strand.
ATATAGTGTTTCATCTATATAACAGTGTACTTTGGATATTTCATTCTTAATCAGAAGATGTATGAGATTAAAATTCTTCATCAATGTATCGTAGATATGGTAGGAATATTCTTGTTATGTTTACGGTATATGTTGCTTTATTCACATACTAAGTTAATGAACTAATTATTTTCTTAAATATGGTTATTATTGAATTAGTATTTTTATGCTTTAATATTTTTTTATTATTATGTGGACTAATCTGTAAGTATTCAAGAATCCCTCCTCTTTCTTCGTGGTTCTCCCTTTAGAATAGTACTATTACTTTTCTGAAGGTGGCTCGTTTTCCCTTCTAGGTGTGGAAGTATCCCTTTACACCTTACATTGGGTGTATCACAAATCTCATATTCTTGCTGCCCCAAAGAGGTTTTGTGTTCTCTTGTGTTTAACCGAAACCAAGGCATATCTTTAAAACCTTTCCAATGGTGGCTGGACCATATCACTAGACGAGACTCCTACACCAAAAAGTGTGAGGTCTAATTAGGACTTCACATCGGGGATATCTCCTTACAATATTAGCAGCATCCAACACCATCAACACATTTCAACACCCAACTATTCATACACGTGGTAAATTTTTATTGGTCACAAGTATTTATTATTTGGAAAACATAATGCGCTCCTGCTTATTCATTGTGCTGACATCATTCCCGCACTTTTTACTTGTGGACCTATATTTTTGTGCCATTCGGATGCCACCGTTACACCACCTATGTGTCACCTATACACCAATCAATAACTATTGTGTGTCTTTGCTTGATGTGACGCTTTGTTTTCTGGAAAGGGTATCACTAGTCACATCACAAATGCAACGTCAAGGGGGGCAACATACTTTTCTAAATGATACATGCCATGGAAGTGAGTCACTAAGGTGCGATTTTGGACCCCCTATTAAAATTTTGATAGTGAGCTGGTCCTAAAATAACTTTTTCACTTCTAATCTGATCAAACTTCAACAAGTGCTCCCAAAGCTACACGAGAGCTAAAAATAGGCATCATGGTGAAATAAATACCCATTTATTCAAAAAAATTATGTATATAAATGAATAAACACATTGCACACACTGAAAATTGGTTTTTCTTAAAAAAAAATCCCTCAAGGATGAGGTATTATGTGATATATCCCCCCTTGAAGTGTGTGATGTTCCTTTTGGCCAACCATACTTGTGGAAGAATCATGTTTTATATGAGTCTAGACCTCACAATGTCATTATTGTTTTAGGTTGACAACTATATAGGATACCATAGGTAGCTCTACTTACTACCATGTATTTTATCTTAGTTAAGGAATGTAGGAATATCATTTCCCATATCGATAAATTTGTATTCTTTTTTATTCAATATCAAAGTGAGTAGAAGGTTGCAGCCACATCCATGGCCTCCACACAGGACCTCTCCACATAGAAAAATCAAGTGGAAAAGGTTGTGGAAGAGTACAAAGACATCTTCTCCTCACCCATTGGGGTACCTCTACCCTGTTAAGGAAAGCATTTAATCGATCTAACCTCTAGCATACGTATATCCAATAGGCCAATCTATCACTACTGTCATCTAAAAAATGAGGAAATAAAATGCCATATCATGGAGATGCTTCAAAAAGGGAACATCTGATTGAGCTACTCACCCTACGGAAGCACCAATCATGTCATTAAGTACCGCAATTGCCCTCTAATTGTAGAACTAGCCACGATGTTCATCTCCTGTGGACATGTGGTCTTTGGGTGGGCCCAACTCTAGGAGATAAATCATAACTTCAGTAACACTTACCAAATATGGAGCAAACTAATGACCATCATTGAATTTAATCTTTAGGATGGATTGTTATTCCATTTAGGCCATATTTTTGTTCATTCAAGTGAGCATGCAAATATGATTTGGTAAGATATTTATGCTCGAAAAACAAGCCACTTTGGTGTGGAAAAGGTAGTGGTCATGCTAAAAAAGTATTTCTATTGGCCTAGATCTTGACAATATATCAATAATTATATCATATCTTGCACTATTTATACCATTTCCAATCAAATCATTAATAAGTAAGACTTGTACACCCATATGCCTAATCTCGACAGGCCCTAGGAATCCATTTTGATGGACTACATGTCTAGTCCTCATTCAATTAAGCAAGGAAATTACTGTGTTGTGGTTTTTGATAAATTTTCAAATAGTTTACAAAAATAATATCAATTTTCTAGCAGCCTGCAAAAGGAATATCACAAAGGAAGACACTAGCAAGATCTTCTTTAAATGTGTGTGGGTACATGTTGGGATACCACAAACCATCATATCATATTAGGAAAATAGGTTCCTAAGCACATTCTTTTCAAGGCTTTGGTGATTGTTTGACACCAAGCTCACCAAATCCATTGCCATCCACCCCAAAACTAGTGACTACACCAGGGTCATCAATGGGATGATCATGCAAATCTTGCACATGGACAACTCTAAACATCCACACACACGGGATGGAAGTTTCCTCTATGTTCATAACAACTACAATAAATCCCTCTATTTCTCGATTGAACATAACCCCTTTCAGGTGGACCTATGATTTCAACCATTGGGTCCAATTGATTTAGCACTACCCCTTATGTCCACACAATCACAATCTTCCCATGCTCAATTTGAGGCCAACAAAGCCACCAAATGCATTGATTATATTAACCACATATGTCAATAGGTCAGAGATATTTTACAAAAATCCAATATCAAGTATCATCATTACCATGATCAATACTAGCTTCCACACAAGTGTCAAGTGGGATATGAGCTTTGGTTGCATTTGCAGAAAGAGTGCCTTATAGGACCCCACTATAAGCTTCATCCACTTATCTATGGACCTTACACCATCACAAAGGTTGAGGGTGAAAATTATTATGAGCTAAGTATTCCCACCCCACCCCTCGTTGGCTTACACCTAGTGTTAAATGTGGACCTCCTTCGGCCATACGTTCCACCATTATTGGACACCTCAAATATAACAGAGTAGTTGACACTAACAAATATAAACCCCACTTCATGGAACATGAAATCATTTATCATATCATGGACACATAGGTTAAGGGTACTCTCCCATAGAGGATCTATCTTTATCAGGTAATCAATGTAGGGAAACTCCTACACCAAGGCCAAGTTTAGCATAAGTTTCTCCATATAATGGGGGCACCCAACATAATGGGGAAAATTTCGGGGAGGATTGATCCAAATTTAAATTGGTGGCTATCTACCTTTTCTCTCAAATCAACATTATCAATAATTATTTTCTACTATTGGTGATATCCAAGCCCTTGGTTTTGGTAAACCATGGTACTCAAGTGGTATATGAAAACAAAATAAAAAATATAATAATCCAATTAGATTTTACTATATAAACCTATACATTAATTTTTAACATAGTGATTTATGGTATTCACCCATGGTATCTTCTCATGATACAATCAGACAATATTTTTACCATTTAAAAATAATTAAACTCTTTTCATATGAATTTACTCTATTTTATTTCTTTTTTTCACTTGTGACATTTTTTCTATTATCAATATTGTATCTCATTCCTCAAAAATTCTAGATCAATCTTCTTCTTTCCTTTATTTTTCCACTCTACTTGCACTTTGTTCTACCATAATGAGGGATGACCTTTCATCTTGGTTATTGTATATTTCACCTTAAATCATCAACTAAATTCTCATAGTCATAATATTTATCCATTGCATTAATTCAATTGATCAACTCTTCAACATTTAAGCTACCTTCGTGCATACTAGGCACGTATAATCTTCTTTTGGTACTCAGTCCTGCAATTATCTTAATCTTGTTTTCTTCTAAAGTTTCTTCTTCAACATTGACTTCTTCTTGTTCTTACGGCTCCTCTCAATATTCAATTTCACTAGTTTTTATTCGTCTTCGTTTTTCCATATTCATGGCATCTAATCTTGATCATATGTTTCTTACTTCTTCGAGTAATATATGGTTGGTAGTTTTTCTTCCTTGACCTATTCTAGCTCATATGGCTCCCCTACCTCTATGCACCATCTTTTGCACAATTTCTCTTACAAGAAATTGACTCTTGATAAATGGAAAATGGTAATATATGTTTACCAAAAGTGGTGATTACAATATATAGAATTAAGAAAAGTAATGTTTTAGGCACTAGCACAATTTTTAGCCTAGGTGAGAGAACGAATGGATGGTATTTTTGCAACTAATATCATCTAGTTCTTCTTCTAATATCTCAAGTAGAGAAAACATGTTGAAGGAAACTATATAAATTAATTGAATGGTTTAGATCATGATTTGGAAGTAAAATATCACCCCTTGTTTTATTTATACTCTCATTAATGGAACTTGAAAGTTCAGTTGATAATCTCTCCAATGTCAGCATGCTACAACCTTCTTCGTGTGTAGGGTTTAACCATAACATTTCACATGTAGGTAAAAATTACAAGTATTTATGCTCTTTCAAAATTATTTAGCCATGAAAGCTCTTATAGCTTAGTTTCTACATGGATATTCATCATAAATAATATCAAAACTGCACACCATGTTCAAGTCAGTGTGAAATCTTTCCTACAGTTACACAACATAAACCTGCTACAAATACATAGCTACAGGAAGCCTCGGTGTTAGCCAACACTCAATTGTAGCATCCAATCCACAGTTCCCATGCTTATACATTTCTCACTCCAATGTACCAACAACTTCAATGTATCACATCCTTACTCCACATACTAGATGTATCAAATCGATCTTTGATTGCAGCATCCATGTGATATTGCATATGGTGGTAGAGACAACAAAACATTATAAAACAACACACAACTTGCAGTCTTGTAGTATTAACACAATCATGACATTAAATCTCCACTCAAAAATCCACACAATCACAACATGCCACTTGTAGTCCATGCTGTGTGTAATCTTAACACATCAAATATCTCAAAATATTATAGATTCTCTCAACCCTCGTTCTAATACAAAAAATGATGGTGTTGAAGCTAAAACTTAGATACAACCACAAATAACTCACAAACATAAACTTTTATTTATTTATAAAAATTGGGACTTTTCTTGCTTTCCCCAATATATGCATTACATTCCTATTTATTCTTGAGGAAGGAAAGATCTTTATATTCCAAGAGATAATTCTTGTTATATAAATTGGAGTAAGTTTAGAAGAATCTTCTGAAAACTAGGAGTATATTTTAACCACTTTCCAAACAAATACAATTAGTTTTAATTACTTTTTTTTTTCTAAAATTTTACATACTCTAGAATTTCTAGAAATTATTAGACTTATATATATATATATATATAATATGAAGTATTTATCACATTGAAACTTCAAATTCTAGTTGATATATATCTCATAAGTAAAATATACTTTTAACTTTTGAGGGTTAGTTTAAGCATTCATGAAGTATATGCTATATCTCTCTTGAAGTTATGAGTTTGAGTGTTCAACTCTATTGATTCAATACATGACAAAGAGAACACTAACTATGAATCTTAGTTTGCAATTGAATCAAAATCAACATAAGAGTATACATTGCATTAATCAAATGAGTCATTCAATAGACCCCATAGAGACTTGAAGAGGAAGAAGAATATAGAAGCCACAAAGTAACATGTTAATATGTTATAGAATAAGACGATAATAAAATAATAAAAATCATTACCTTGATTAATCATCTCTAACGTACCCATATTGGAAGAGATTAAAGAAAAATAAATATACTATGGATCTAATTTTGATTTATAATAGGATAAAGTAAGTCATATCATCAATGTAAAACCAAGTTCTACCATCGCGACCACACAGAGCCAACCAGAAGAACCGGAGGAGCTTAGAGAGGGAGAGTGCCTCTTCTATTCACATATGTGGATGAAGGGAAACCCACTATGTTTCATTGGTGATAATGAGAGCCAAAAGAACTTGATATTAGCCAAATTCATCAAGAGATTTAAGTTTTTTATAGTTCAATACCAGTTGGTTCGATTTGGGTTGACCCAGGTTTGATCTATACTAGGCACCAAAAAATCCCTTGATCACTAGCCCTTTCAGCAACCACTTGCAAGAAGATCACAGTCTCACACGAAGTGACTATGGGAGGATGGAGAACCAGGTTTCTGTAGCCTTGAGGGACTATTAGATGTGGTATTATTATGTTATCTTATTCTTATCACTTGTAAATCACTTCGCCGCATTAGATTAATCACTTAAACATGCCATATAAAACCATAAACCATAATTGTGTTGAAGTAATATGCAATTGTAATAACTGCTACTCTACAACAGATAATAATAAAATATACACATCAATCACATAATAACACCAAATTATTGCGGTTCACCCTAGTGTAGGGCTATGACATCAAGAAATGTTTCTTAATATAATGAATATCTGAACAACAACTAGTTCTTGACCTACGCACTAAGCTACGGTTTGTTTATGCACTTAACTGTAGACTCTCTCCAGGCCTCTTCGTACTTAGTTGCAGAGCCATTCCCTTGCTACCAAATTACAGATCACAAGAATAATTCACCTATAACTCTGATCTAGATCAAAACTAATTGATTATGATTTGATCCTCTTCTTATTACTTTACCCTATATATACTATTACATTGTAGGGTTACATCGTCAAAATACCATGTTCCAAATACCATGGACTCCTTAAAACAAAAAAATATGCCCCAAAAACCATTGATCCCTTACAAAATCATGCACTTTTACAAAAAGGAGGGACTTCCGCAAGGTATATTTACTTCCTCAAAATATGCTACGTTGCACGCTCCACTGCGCACTCCGCTCGAAAAACTGCAAAGTCTTTGCCAAAATCTAGGACAAGTTGGTTTGCGCCCAACAAGCCCCCAACACTCACATGTGACTCGTCCCAAATCACTTAGTTGATTTTCCTCTGATATTCTATGTAATGATGTTGTAGGTGTTGTTGAACTGTTGCATAATTTATGTGACCTGTTGGCTTGGTTTGGGAAGACCCGGGTTCAATCTATTCTACGTAACAACAAAACCCCTGATCACTGGCCCTTTCGGTAATGACCTATAAGCTTATCGAAGTCTCACCCAAAGTGATTATTGGTGGATGCAGAACCAAGTTTCTACAGCCTTGAGGGACTGGGAGATGTGGTATTGTTATGTGATCTTATACTTACTACTTATAAATCACTTCGCCACATTAGACTAATCACTTAAACATGCCATGTAAAACCATAAACCATTACTGGGCTAAAGTAAAATGCAACTATAATAATTGTTACTCTACAACAAGTAATAATCAAGTATACACATCAATCACACAAGAACACCAAAACACTGTCCACAAAAACTATTTCTTATATAATGAATCTTTGAATACAACCAGTTCTTGACATGCACACTATGTTGCAGGTTGTCTTCGCACTCAGCTGCAGACTCTTCCCCAAGCCTCTGCGCACTCATCTTCAGAGCCTTTTCTTCGCTACCGAATTACAGATTATAACATTCTTATCTGGATCACAAATATGATTCTCTTCTTATTAGTTTATCTTATATATACTATTACATTGTAGGATTGCATCGTAAAAATACCATGGTCCAAATACCTTGGACTCCCTAAAACAAGAAACTCTGGTCCCAAAACCACTGATCCGTTACAAAATTGCACATTTTTACAAAAATTAGGGGCTTTGACCTACCCTGAATCCCTTACGAAACCACGTGGTCCATTTTATTCTTTAAAATATGCTTCGTTGTGTGCTCCACGATGCACTCCACCCCACAAACTACAGAGTCTTTTCCAAACTCTAGACCAAGTTAGGCTACGCCCAATAGGCCCCCAACACTCACATGTGATTTTTCCCAAGTCACTCAGCTGATTTTCCTCTGATCTTCTCTGCAATTCTATTGTAGGCATTAATGAAGTATGTGACTCACTTCTCTTTGTTGTGCACTTCCTCCAACCATGCTTCTCTTGCTGGTCCTGTAGCCTTCTCCATTAATGCCTCATCTCTCAAAGTTCTTGAAGCTTCTCATCCACTTCTTAGGATAGTTTGAGAGCATCATCCTTCCATGGTTGATTTCTCTCTTTCAAAATCTGCTCTTCCTTCCTCAGCTAGTCTATCTTCTTCTGGAGGGAATTTCCCTAATTGACCTTTGCAAGATTTTATGAGATTGGTATGGTTCTCACAGTTTCCTGAATCTCATCCAACTGTTGTTGCTTCTGCTGAATATCCTCTTGTAGCCTCTGCACATTTGGATCTTCCTGTAGTGAATTCCAAATCTATAAGCTCTCATCCAATAAATTTTCCAAAATCTGCCACTATTGCAGAGACGACTGATATGTTAGTCATCAATATTTTTTACTTGTTGGTGATGACTAGATCCATAGCTGAGTTTTCTAGAAGCTGAATTCCATATGTCAATCTGTCATCTAGAAAACCCTCATAAAACTTTTTTCCGCCTTCCTACTTTTCAGTCCACCCATGTCAAAGTCAAAACTCATTATCACTATCCTATCTAGCTTCAGCCCTACTGGTCTGCCCATCAGCTCTAAAATAAAAATCCAAGTCTGTTTCAAAAGTCTCCCCTATGTTAGGAAGTGGCGCTTTAAGGCATTTTACCCTTGGCAACCATCAAAAGGCAAAAAAACCTCCATCTGATACAGACCAATCATGACTGACCTCCTACTCTGCAAATCAAGTTGATCACAACTCTAAGTCGCGCCACTTATACCCCTAGGTCTCAGCACTGCATAAACCACAGTCTCAAGCTGATTATTAGGTGTTTCACAGTTTTTATGGATTCTACAAAGGCAGGAAATATAACATCATCTCAGAAGAAATTGCTTGAATCTACATTTAGAAGAACAACTGATTCTAAATGTAACATGAGCCTGAGATATATCTGCAAAACAGAGAGTCACTCATCAAGACCTTGCAGCTTCCTTCCAGCATGAAAATCACAGTAAGAGAAAGACACCACTGTCCACTGACAGTAAATTGTCATGGCCGAGAACCTCCTTCATTTACAAGCAGAGGGTTAGGGCGCCTCCTTCATCCACAAGCAGAGGGCGCTGGCCAGTATTGACTTTGAAGATTGCAAAAGTCCAGGTTTGTTGTTTACTGAACAGTGAAACAGAGATTCTAGGTTTTTTCTGAGTATGAGTGATGATCATAACAAGGATAGAGTCTGAAGTATACAATTTCAAAGGAAAGCAGAGTTTGGTCTGATAAAGGAGGTCATTTGAGGTTTTCAAGTCATATGAATTGTTAAAACAGGAGAGCCCATCATTAGTGAAAACAATTCCCATCATAAACGGCTTGTTGTTCATGAAGACCCGATTTGAGGAAATGTTGACAAATCATGTCATTACACAGGCAGAAGAAAAGGTGGTTGTTTTTCAAAGGGTGCTAACCTCCCTATTCACAGAGATTATCTTTCAAATAATTTGTCATAAGTTGACCAAGGCAAATGGTGACATTTTAGTTCCCCTCAGCAAAGAGCAGTACAGTGAGACAGTGACACCTTGACTAGGGTTTTCCTGAAGCACAGTAGTGATTGCAGGCAGAGGTAAAAGTATTAATGTTTTCAAGTTTGTTTGCTTACCATCATATCCAAGAAAAACCCTTGTCAGGCAGGCTTATCAAACAATCTTCAGATACTCTGCCAAGTGAAGGGCCTCCTTCTTTCATGAGCAGATGGCCAAGGCATAAAATGTTTTTAAAGACTGATTGGTAAAAAGATGCAGTGGAAAGAGACAAAGAAGGAAAGAAAAAGTCATTACACAAGCAACATATGGTGTTTATGTTTCAAAAGATATTGGTTTTCCTACTCATAAGAAAATGGCATACAGTCTCAGACAGGAGACTTTTTACTATTAATCAAAGCGCTGGTGCAAATCCAGCTGTTGCAAGCTGCACCTCACCACAAAGACAGAGTTTTTCTTCAGATACAGTAGGTTGGAATTTTCAGTTTGTCATTAGAAAGAAGATGTTTATGAAAGCTTTGGTATCTGTGAAATAGGCCAAAAATTTGTCCACATCTTATATGCTTGCATCTTCAATACAAAGACAGGAAATGCTTAGGATCTGAAGTTTAAAAAACCCTAGGGCAGCATGCAAAGCTAATCAAAGAATGGCATTATTGAGAGTATTTCCATTCATGGAACAAGTGCCTTTTGAAAATAAGTTTGTCCTAATTTGACAGTAAAATCTGAGCCTGGTTTTCCCAAGAGATACTACAGCTAGTATATAGGGTTATAAAGTACAAAAAGATTTTGGGCATACTCTCAGACTTTGAAGAGGTTTTCAAAACAAGTACAAAGCTGACATTGCAAAGATCAGAGATATCACATCAGCACTGGAAGCAGAGAAAAGATTGTAAAAGCAAGCACCTTCTTAGACAAATGATGATCAAGCCTGGGTGGGTACCACTACAGTTTACACCTTAGTCAAATTTCAGTCACAGTCAGCATCATCTAGTTCCAAAAGAGCACTAAGAGCAAGATGTTAGTTTGTGTTGAAGAAAGGGAAAAGAGTCTCTGTCAAAAGGTCAAAGAATACCCTTGCAGCATGATGATCCAGTTTTTCTCTAGCAAACAGGTGGAGATGTCAAGGGCGCCCCATAAATCACTAGTATATTACTAAGTGGATCTTCCAGGTTAAAAATATCACCAAAAGTGTCAAGCAGTGGACAGATCTGACCCTTGGAATGAGTCTGTTACAAAAAAGATCAATGCACTGATCAAAGGAAATGATAACTGTGTTTCAAAAAGACCTGTTCCTCCTGGTTCATTGATTTCCCCTTTCAGATATACATCACAAATGATGGGAGGCAATTCAAGATTAGTTCCCAAAGGACATTGTGAATAGGTACACAATTTTATGAATAGGCAAAGGAGTTTGTTTTGATAGACTGTCATTGTTTAGATGATTTGGAACGAACAAATTTTTTCATTATTAAAAATACAGAGATATCATGGATGATACACCTACAGGCAGGAAAGTATTTTGAAAAAAAGGCGCCTTTCTCAAATCAGAGGGCCATGATCAAATCCAAATAGGGTCAGCAAATTTGGGCACTTGTATTGAGAAAGAGGTTGAAGGAGCAAGTAAAGACAGCGATTGTCAAAGCATGTTGACAATCCAAACCCTATCTTTTCAACAACAAAACAGTCTTCATTTTTTTTCAAAACAGTTTTGAAGTGGGTTACATAATGAATATCATCAGCAAGGTATTATCCAAATTTCGACTTTCGGTGTTGAATTGTCACCAAAAAGGACAAAATCAACAGGAACCACCCCTCAGACCAATAGGCCTAAATAGACAGAGTTCTGGCCTTTTAAAAAACTGTGTTTGTTTTCTTTGAAAAAGAGTTGAAAACTTTATTGACAATTTTTTTTAAAAGGGGATAAATGTTCTGTGGCCGAAATCATTTTAAAAGAGGAGCACCTCTCAAGTGAAGTCAGCGTGATTTCAAGTCTCAAGAGATACACCAAGGCAGCATTACAAAGATTAAAAACAAAAATGGAGCTAAATGTCAAGTTTACATTTCAAAAGGTTTAAGACCGTTGGGGGTTTGACATATCAAAGAAGTGGGGTCGAAGGTCAAAAATTTCATGTTCAATACACCAAGCGAGAAGTTGAGTTTGCCTCCGCAATCTCCAGGCATCAAAACAATTTTTGAGCAATTTGAAAGATTTTCCGTTTGTTTGTGACCGCGCGACGTGCCTGGCAAACTGCGCGACGCGCCTGGCAGAAGATTTGCACAGGCGTTCAACGTACGCGCGACGCGCCTGTACAATTGCGCAACGCGCCTGTACACGGCGCCCGCCCGACCCGACAAAGTCACCCGACAACTGTTTCGGCGCGGCACTCTGAGAGCTCGGCACGTCGCTCACCTCTTTGACCCTCTTTAGCTATTCAAACGCCTCCGAAACTGGACTAAACTCATCAATAAGCTCCTCCATCATATTCTCAAGGTATTTCCATATGCCTTCTTAGTTTTTGAAACCAAGAGCTAAGTGACATGAAGATTTAAAAAGCCCTGTTTTTAAGCTGCAGTGTGAGACAAATTGTTGAGTTTGACCTGGTTTATATATCGACATATATTTTAAGAAGCTGCCTAGCAAGGTTAGGGTCAAATCAAAAGAGTGGCTTGTCCTCGTTTCTTTTACTATATCACCATATCTGTCAAATGATTTTGCTGTGAAAATACTCCTGGTTTGAAGCTGTGTTTGAATGATAAATACACTGCTAGAAGTGCCTATAGAGAGAACCGTGTGTTGAACTTCTCCAAATTCCTCATACCATAGCATACAGAACTTTCAAACCTTGTCACCATAGGCGGAAAAAGCAGGTTTTTGTGTGAGGTTTCGAGGTGTAAAGCTGTAATAAAATGCTGAATGTATTATTTAAGGCACCTATAGGAAAGAATATGTGTTTGAACTAAGAACAATGTTTTGCTTAAAGGAAGTTTGTGGGTTGAGAGATCTTTGATTGCCACTTCAAAAGAAACCTCTAAAAAGGCAAAAAGAAGGCTTTGTTATAGAGAGACAGGGCTTATGTCCAAGGGAAAACATTTCACATTATCTTCAGAGCATTGCCACATTATTAAACAGTGAAGTGTAATAAAAAAAAGGGTTGTTGACAAAGGGCAGTATATAAGTTGAAAGCTACAGGGGAAGGTTGCTCACACTTCTCACAAAAGGACAATATTCACTGTGTTTGTTGGTTGACTGGCTTGTGTTTTTCAAGCTTATTGATAAGTTGATATCCATCCAAAGTAAAGGTTTTTCTAACATAACCAGAGGTGTTACATTGGTAAGAGGTCTTGTTTATTTTTCAAAGTAAAGACTCTTGCAGGCCTTGTTGAAAACTTTTTGAGGCATTTTCAAAACTCTGTCACCTTGTTCAGAACTGTGAATTTGACTGTATACCTACACTAAGATTTTATTGCATAGCCATAAGTCTGTTGATTCATTAGCACTCCAAGAAGAGCAGGTTTTTAATGATTGCAAAGTCTACCATGGGCAAAGATTAGATGTATTGAGTGACCTCTTAACTTCATAAGAACAAGGTGATTTTGACACTTCTCACAGCAAACTCCTCCTAGCAGTCTGCCCTTCATTTCACTGTATTATTTCTTACTGAGAAGTTGTTGACTGAGATATTTTCAAGGTGGAAGGCCACTTTCTGAAAGAGCAGGTTTTTAATGATTGGGAATTTTACCTTGGAGACACAGATATAGATGTGTTGATTGACCTTTTAAATTCACAAGAAAAAGTGATTTCTTAACACTGTGCACAGGGAATTTACCCATCAGTCTGCCTTCCTTTTTACTATATGGTATCCTATTGAGAAATCTTTCTGGCTGAGGTACATTCAAGGTAGAAGGCTACTTTTTAAGAGAGTAGAGGTTGTGTATTATAAGAAACTTGTTGCAAACCATCCAAATCACATTGTTTCTCTGTCAAAGCAGTACATTGACATAATTTGACTCCAATAGGGCAGTTTACACACAGTGAGGCAGTTTGTTTCTTCCAAATCATATTTAGGTCAAAATGCCTCCAAGGCAAGACATCAGGAGCGGTCCACACAAAAGATATGAGCCAATCTCTACAGAAGAGGTTAATTCTCATCCATCTGTCCTTTTCAACTTCCATGAAGTAGGTTGCCTAGATTTCTGCCAGAAGATAGAAGAAGTCAAAAGTTTTTCGCCATTAACACACTTGTGCGCCCTGAGATTCAAAGAAAAACATTTCCAAGTGGCAGGTCTTGATTTCAAGATTTCTCCAAGGTATGTGTCCAAGGCCACCAAGATTCCGTATCATGGCGAAAAATGGTTCAAACAGGCTCATCTTGACTTAGAAGATTACAAGCCTTTCATCGAGCGTGAGCATAGAGATGCTTTCACTGCTATTTTCCCTTTTTCATATCTCCTTGACAGCTATGCTCCTCTTATGAAAGTCATAATGAAATATTTCACTTGTGAAGGGAGGTTTGATCGAGTTTATGCCTACCATGTCCGATTATTGATGCATTTTACTAGAAACGGGCAACTAAACCTCCCTTACTTTTTATTCAAGAGCATCGAGAAGATGGCATCTACTGTCCAGAAGAAGGCCCCACCTATGCAAATACCTTCCCTTTTCCATCATTCTCTGATCAAGATTATCTTCCTACACCAGCTAGAGAAAAAAGAGGTTCCATGGGATGTATTCATCAGTCATCCAGATTTCTCTATTGTTCCTCCTGTCCATGTGTCTCCCACTCAGCCTATCCATCGCCCGGTACCTTTGTCCAGTAGGCCTACTCCTAGAAGGCTCAGAATGACTACAGGATAGCCAGGACAACAGGAAGAAGGAGAGGGTAGTAAACAGCAGCAAGAGGAAGGGGATGAGCAGCAGCAGATAGGAGATGAGGAACAGCAGCAAATAGAAGGTGAAGGTCAGCAAATACAAGATGAAGAACAGCAGCTTGATATGGAAGGACAGGAGCAGCAGCTTGGGCAGGAAATTGAGCCACATTTTGAGCCACAAAAAGAGCAGGAAATCCAAGCACAGCAGCAGCTTGATTTTGGCGAAGAAGGGCAGCAGTTTGAAACACCAAATGAACAAGAAATTGATGTAGAACAGCAAGTTAAGGTTGGCGAACAGGAGCAGCAAAGTGAACAGCAAGAAGAAAACATCCAGCAGCCTCAAGGAGAGCAGCAAGTTCAAGAAGATGTCAAGGGTAAATCAGTTATGTCTCCTCCTCCCAAAAGAACAAAGCTCAGCATAGCAAGGAAGAGAGGGTCTAAGGCTGCCACTCTAACAGTGACAAAGGTTGTTCCTAGCAAAAGGAAATCGCCCAAAAGGACACCTACTAGCATGCCAAGGAGGAAAAGCGCAAGATTGGCCTTCAAAGGGAAAAGCAAAGTTGGAGAAAGTACAAAGCATGGAGGTGCATTGGATGTCGTCCCTATCCAAAGCGATGACAGTGATAATGAGGCCCGCCTTCTTGAAAACCTCCTAATCCATAAAGAAAGGCAAATTGAGGCATTAGAGGAGGATCTTCAAAGGGCAAGGAATTTCAACCACTTCTTGGAGATTCAAAACAAACAGATGAATGTTCACACAGCTGTTCATGAAGCACGGGCGATCAAATATAAGAATGAGGCAGCTAAGGCGCAAGCAAGGATAGAAGAAATCATTGGTGAGTTCGATGAGGAAGAAGAGGGAGACCAGCCTAGGCGGAAGAGGCCTAGGACCATAGGGCTCAAAAGAGCCTTGGAAAAGCAGAAAGAAGAAGAACAAGCCCATCTCCAAGCCTTTCCTCTCACTGCACTCCTTGAGCAGGAAATTGAAGAAAACAAAGAGGCATGGCTTGAAAGAGCTAACAAGCACTTGGAAATGAAGCTTGAGAGGGCGAACAGAGATCTAGAGCTGCAAAGGAAGAGAACTCATCACTTTCAAAAGTTGAATCAGTTTGCCAGGCGCAAACTAAAGGCAGCCCAAGAGAAATTGAAGAAGGCAAAGGGGAAGCGTCCGGCACGGAAAGGGGAGAAAATCATATCAGCCCTTGATATTTTGGCCTCAGCTTCGGAGCATATTGCTAGGGACCCCTGAGGGTCATGCATGCCAATTTTGGGCCCATTTCGGCAACTTTTTGTTTTTTGGCATTTTTTGGGTTTTTGGTCGAAAACTCATAATTTCGCCATTTCAGTTTGAGGATTTTTCAAGGGAGAAGGATGATACCAGTTGATGCCATAATTCTATGATTAGGTCCCCAGCGATTTTCAGAGCATTCGGAGATCATTCGCCCCCTCAAAACGGCGAAAAATGCTCACTTTTTGCACATTCTGCCCGTCATATCAGCAGTCTGCTATTTCCTGGCTTTTTACACACAGGTACAGATTTGGAGGACTTCCAGACATCAGATTGAGGTGATTTCAGTTGCGCCGGAAAATAGACACAGAAATATTTCCAACGAGCTATCATGAGCCTCGTTTCGACACCGGGAAGGCTGCCAATTGTCTCCAGCAAGTCAGGGGACCTTTTTCTGATGTAAATTTGAAGTATTTTTGCAATTTTTGAACCTCAAAAATCTGCTTTTTCCAAATGTGCGTTTAGCTATTTTTACACTTGGAAAATGATGCAAAGTCAATATAATTTCCGTTTTTAGCATTTTTTAGATATTTTATGGGATATTTTGTGCCTTGGGCTTTGCAAAGCCTCAAGGACAAGTTTAGATATTTTGATTAGGCCAATGGGATAGCTAGTTGCTCCATGAGGTTTTCCTCACTCAAGCCTATTTATTCCACAAGGCTTCATTGTAAAACCAGGCTGAACTTGAGAGAAGAATCAATATATTGGTCATATGAGCTTTGAAGAACATATTTGAGTTATGATTTTTGGACTGCCTCTTGGATGTTTTTGATGAATGATGAAGGATTGTTGATGGACTCCATGACATGGTAGAATGGTATAGTGCTTCTTGCTTTGTTGTTGTCTTCTAGTTTTCATTCATGATACATGCTTCTTGCTGCTATAGATCAGTAGAGATTAATTTTTAGATATGTCCATGGAGGCACCTCAAAATTCTTGAATCTTCATAGCTTTATGTTTTCTTCTTCCTTAGTTATACTAAAGAATTCTTAACTGCTCTTTAGTAACTTAGGGTATTGTTGCTAGTTTTATTTACAAGTTCTATGTATGTTGAGTAGGATGTATGGTGTGCCCTGCTTACCTATGATTGTCCATAGTTTCGTCCATAAAACTATCTCTTTGACTGATTAGCCTATCATCTTGTTGAACCAAGGAGGCCTAGTCCCGATCTAGCCCTTTGCCTAAAACTATGAAAGCTTGTTTGTCAAAGTGCCCAATGACTTAGAGACTATGTTTAGGCGTTCCGGCATAGTATTTTGAGTTGTTAGTCCTTCTTATGTGTTTTCCCCAAAGTCTGATAGCCATTTCCCGAAGTTAGAAGGTCTTATACTTCTATGCATGGCTGGAATGTTTGATTTTTATGTATTAATTAGCTCATAGTTACATTTAGCATGATTAATGGCTTGCTATAACATGTTTATGTCTTCTATCAACTAGTTATACTTGAAATCCCTTGTCTTTCACAAGCTTGATGTTCATTTACTCCATTTTGCCCAAAGATCCCTTCTACCGTGAATCAAATCGGCCCTCAGCAGCCTTACATCATCATCTGATAGCTTCCTTGACCTTTTTGACCCCATAGCCTAGTTTATCTACATCTTGTTATCCAGTTTATATCTTTGATCAGTTTTATCCCTCACAAACTTAAAAAACCAAAAAACTCACTTCATAACTAGCCTAATATCAGAACACCATAAGCAAACACACCGATATCTTTTATACATATAGAGAGAGCCCTCTCTGAGTCCAGGAAGGCTAGGTCCTTGGGCTCCAAAGCTTGGTTTGATGTTACATCGTCATTTGGCTCACCAATCGGCCAAATCACGGGAACCTAACATAATGGCGATCACGGTGGGACCCTGAGTGTTCAAACAAACTTAGATTCCCTAGACCTTAAGAAACCTTAAAGAATACTATCTGATTGACTTATGCCATTGCTCACTAACATAGTGACACTCACAGTAGGACCTTTTGAGTTAGTGACAATCTAAGTACACCTTAGTAACTCTTGAAGTCTCAATCAAGCTTAGTAAATTTAGATATTGTCTGAAGGGTAGAAATAGCTCTTTCACCATCTTAGCAAAATGATGAGTCAGTTATAGAAAACTCTTCCAAACCTTGTAGGCACATAAAACTCAAAAAACCCCAAAACACTCCCTTAGATTGGTTTTTGACATTACTGGTGGTGGACCATACAAGTATATCTCAAAACAAACTGATAATCCACCTGGCGACTCCACTAAACTCTAGTAAGCCTTACTATTTTACCAAGCTCCAGGCTACTATCCGATAGACCTATCCCATCGCTCACTAACATAGCGGGAGATGGTGGGACACTGAGTACATGATAGTCTAGCAAACTCTTATAGACTCTTTGGTCCTTTAGATACCTTAAACAAGCAAGCAGTCCATAGATCCATTTGAAGTAAACTCTTTTTGTTCTCATCACCCTAGCAAAGTGTTGAAACAAATCTAGGATACTTTAACAAACCATAGGCTGCACATAAAACTCAGAAAATCCAAAAACATTCCCAGATTAGTTACTGGCGGTGGACCATAGCTATCTTCACAAAAACAACCCAGTTCCACCTGGCGACTCCACTGATCCATTCCTTTTTATTTTGACCATCCTTCACCTTAGTAGAGCTTTAGAGAAACCACTCATCCAGAGCATTCACTAATACCATTCTCTCTAAACTCTGGATCCAAAATCTGGCTTCACGAAGAATTAACACCAGATCCCATCCAGACCCAAATCCCCCTATCATAGTAGATGACCCAGAGAAGATTATGTGGCAAGCTTCCGAAACTGATCATCTAGCTACTGGTAGAT
Source organism: Pinus albicaulis (assembly GCA_034641835.2). Taxonomy (NCBI): domain Eukaryota; kingdom Viridiplantae; phylum Streptophyta; class Pinopsida; order Pinales; family Pinaceae; genus Pinus; species Pinus albicaulis. Next base: position 88,038 of record JAXQQM020083220.1, read on the forward strand.
CCATCCGAAAAACAAGATCTGTACCTAAACATCTCACTATCCTAACAGATTCACCTTTTGAATTAGAGTCATCACAAACTCTTCCCAGAAGCAAATCATATAGTAAGATAAACTTTGACGATCTTGAACCCCTAAACCCACCATAGAGTCCTAGTGGAGAAGCTTCACCTACCACTCCTCCTGATTTCCAGCTTCTCTGTCAATTTGGCTCCTACCATCCCAGATCTGCTCAAAACCAGATCACTAGTTCAAGTTCATCCGCCACACCTGGTCGAAACACCACTGTTCAAACCACCTCATCTCAGCCTACTAGTCCTCATCTTGTACATCATCCATTAGCTCCCGTCATGGTAGCCTGGTATGCACCCTTGGTGTTGCCACCTCCTTTGGCTCCTCTCCCAAACAAGTATCAAGACAAAATCCCATACTTTACTGGAGAAGATACCACTACACCTCAACAGCATATAAGTAGGATGACTGATGCTTATGAATACCTGGAGGTACAAGACGAGACTGTCAGAATGAGAATATTTGCCCAAAGTCTTGGTGGTGAACCCAAAGCATGGTTCAAAAGCTTGACTCCAAACAGCATCCACGATATCCCAGAACTACATCAAGTCTTCAGAAATAGGTGGGAAATCCAAAGAAACCCCATTCAAATCTTGTCAGAATAAAACAACCTAAAACGGGAAAATGGGGAAAGTGTCCAAGCTTACTGCACTAGGTTCAACAATGTATATAACTCCCTCCCACCTCATTTCAAACCCCCACTTGGTTTAGCCTTGGCAAAATTCCCCGAGGGTTTCGATCCAGACATGACATATCATCTAAGAGACAAAGATCCCCCTACCTTAGAAGAAATGCAACAAATAGCCATAAAAGCAGATGCCAACTTAGCAGAAAAAAGGGCTAGGACTAGAGCGGAAAGAAAGGTCACATATAAAGATGAGGTCTCCACTTCATCACCTTCCCTAGATCCCAGAATAGATGACTTAGTCAAAACCATGGCCAAAATGTGGGAAAGGATAAATGAAAAGGCTCCTGTTAGGGACAACCAGCCAAACCCTCCAAACAGAAACCGGAACCAAAACTTTAGGAGGGAACAACCCCAAAACAGACCAAGGGAAAATGACCAACAGATTAGGCCACCATTCAATGAAAACTATGTGGAAGAAGATGATAGAGATACAGAACCCATTGATGAAAGTCATTTAAATCTTGTAGGGTCTGATAATGAGAGTGAGGTGTACCTCACAGCAGAAGAACAAGAGTTATGTTCTCCTAATCAAGATGAGACCAACTATGAAGATCTCGACGATCCTGACATAGAATTTCAAAATGCCATAATAGAATCTCATCGGTAGTATAATCTTAGAAGCAGAAAAAACCAAAACCATTCCAAAAAGAATAACCCTGACAGTACCCGGACCTCAGATGACAGCCTAAAGAAAACCATGGATAGTAACAAAGTTGAGGCCAAAAATATTGACCCAAACAAGGGCAGAGCCATTCAGACAAATGTTAGCTCTGATACTCCTAGTACCTCTACAAAAGCCCCAGAGTTGGCTATATCAAACAAAATCCCAAGCCAAAGTCAGCAAATTAAGAACATAGAAAAAGTTATGTCTGAAAAAGCTGAAACAAATCTGCCCAAACTACATACTCCTTTTAGTTTCGAAGGGGAAATTTCCAAAATAAAAATTACCATACCCCTCACAGAGCTAATAACTGTAGGTAGGTATAGATCTCAAATATTCAAAGTCCTCGATCTAGAGAGCAAGGCAGATACCTTGAATTTAACTGATGACAAACCCGAGCTCTTATTTGGCCCTAAAGTAGAAGGTGAATACCAAGAAGGATCTATTTCTCCTTTCTATGTAAGCTTAAACATACGGGACAAAATATTACATAATGCCATATTAGATTCTGGTGCTTCCCATAACCTCATGCCTAAAGCAGTCATGGAAAACCTAGGACTGGAAGTGACTCAACCTTACAAAAACCTGTATTCTTTCGATTCGAGCCAGGTCAAATTTTTAGGTCTGATAAAGAATCTAGATTTTTCCCTAACACAACTACCAGCCAAAAACTTAGTCATGGATGTAGTAGTGGCCGATATCCCACCCAAGTATGGAATGCTACTATCAAGAGCATGGGCTGCCAAAATACAAGGTAGCCTCCAAATGGATATGTCATTCACTACTATCCCGGTTTTCAACCAAACAAGAAGGTTATACCGAGAGACTCGCATGAAATACATGGTTAGCAACAGAGATAAGCCAAACAATACCCCCATCTATTCCATTCATTCCAATTTAGATTCTTTTATCTTATACAATGAAGATGATATAAACAAGCAGATAAAAGAAAATGAAGACATGTCCAAACCATTACTGAATGAAGAAATTGATGACCAAAGTCCCAAGAAACCTGAAAAACAGCTTAGTATCATGTATGAAAAGGAAACTCTTTGGAGTATAAGCTTTGATGGTTCTTGTGGCAAGACAGGTTCAGGAGCAGGCATCTGGATACACAATACTAAAGAAGGTCATTCTTTTAGATTAGAATTCCAATGTACTAATAACATTGCGGAATATGAAGCCCTTCTCATCGGTCTGCATATGCTTAGAGACTTGGGCGCCAATAGAATATCAGCCCAAGGAGACTCTGAGCTTGTAATCAGGAAAATCAAAGGTGAATATTCGGCAAAGAATCCAAGACTGAGAGAATATAGGAATGCAGCTTTGGATATCCTTAAAACTTTTGAAAAATATGAACTCACCTATATCCCTAGGATTCAAAACAGTCTGGAAAATGAGCTCGCCTTTGCTGCAAGCAATAGCCAAATACCATGTATAAGTGAGCAATATGACATTCAAGTTAAACATCGCCCTACTGTACCAGATAATCTTGACCATTGGCAAATATTCCAAGATGATGATCAAATTGATGATTTCCTACAATCTAGGAATGAGTTTGAAATAACCAAAACAGACTCAGGAGATGAAGAAAGGAAACCCAGCCAAAGTCAAGACCAAGAGCTAAATCCACCTTTGTGGACCAATCTAAACCTGGTAGACCATCCATATGACAGGGAGATAGAAGAGGACATTGACCAGAGGGAACTCGAAGTCTTACACTGCGAAAATGACACCATACCCAGAGGGCTCGCACCTTTAGAAGAATTGTTTGACTTTAATGATGTGGCCAAAAAGCCTAAAATGGAATCTACAGAGGGTGACATAGAGGAATACAACATAGGAAGTCCAGAAGAGCCCAAAAACATTAAACTATCCAAAACCCTCCCGCCTCTCATAAAACATAAATACATCGAACTGTTTAAGGAATTTAAAGATGTGTTTGCATGGGGATACCAAGATTTGAAGTCATATGACACCAGCATCATCCAACATAAAATTCCCCTCAAAGAAAACCAAAATCCTTTCAAACAAAAGTTAAGAAGGATAAACCCAGTATTACTACCGTTGGTTGAAAAGGAAATTAAAAAGATGTATGATGTCGGGATAATCGTGTCTCTCCGATACTCTGAGTGGGTCTCAAATCTAGTATCAGTTAGGAAAAAGACTGGTGAAATCAGACTCTGTATAGATTTCCGAAACCTGAATAGGGCATGTCTGAAAGATAACTATCCTCTGCCCAAAATGGACCACATACTCCAGAAGGTAGTAGGCGCTAAAAGAATCTCATTGCTTGATGGTTTTTCTGGTTATAACCAAGTGTTGGTGTATCGTACTGATCAACATAAGACAACTTTCACCACCCCTTGGGGCACTTTTATGTACGTTAAAATTCCTTTTGGACTGATGAATGCTGGCGCCACATTTCAAAGAGCCATGGACATAGCCTTCTCAGAAGACATAGGTGTTTTCATAGTCATATATCTTGACGATATAACGGTATATTCTAAATCAGATGAAGAACACCTAGCACACTTAAGAAAAGTTTTCAACAAATGCAGAAAGTATGGTTTATCCCTAAACCCCAAGAAAACACTTTTCGGTCTAGAGGAAGGAAAACTCCTAGGTCACATTATTTCGGAAGAAGGAATTAAAATAGACCCCCAGAGAATCGAAGGTATCTTACAGATAAGTCACCCCAGAAACATAAAGGAGTTACAGTCCTTTATCGGAAAGATAAATTTCTTAAGAAGATTCATCCCAAACCTTGCTGAACTCTTGAAAGATATCACAAATATGTTAAGAAAGGAGGTCGGGGTTAAATGGACTATAGAAGCCAAAAAATATTTTGAACTAATTAAAAGGGCCTTAACTGAAACACCAGTATTGATAAGCCCTGACTTCACCAAAGATTTTTACATTTTTTCATTTGCCTCAGAACATACAATAGCTGCGGTGTTGTTGCAAAAAAATGCAGCTGGGCAAGAGCAACCCATTGCCTTTTTTAGCAAATCCCTGAGAGATGCTCCCTTGAAATATAACATCATGGAAAAATAGGCATTCGCATTGGTAAAAGCACTGAAAGATTTCCGAGTTTACATCTTGCATTCTCATGTCATAGCTTTTTTCCCTAATACTGTCGTCAAGGACATTCTGAACCAAGATCCCGATGGTAAAAGGGGAAAATGGATCGCTATCATCCTAGAATATGACTTAGAAATCCGACCTACCAAACTAGTTAAAGGGAAAGGACTTGCAAGACTAATGGCTGAAACCAACCTCCAAGCTTTAGATATAAATTTTGTCGATGCCTTAGAAGAACAGGAAGAATGCACACTTCCCCCTATTGATCAGACATTTTTAGATTCACCTTGGTATGCAGATATTCTTTATGTATTAACTTATCTGAATGCTCCTCCGACTTTATCAAAAACAAAAGCAAGATTCCTTAAACAAAAATCTTTAAAGTTTTGCATTTTAGATGGTTTTCTGTATTGGAAAAATCCCACTGGTATGCTGCTTAAATGTTTGCTTGAGTCTGATGCAGAGAAAATTATGCACGAAATGCACGAAGGGGAATGTCGGGGCCATCTCTACTGGAAAACCACTGCAAACAAAATCCTTAGAGCCGGTTATTATTGGCCTACCTTGTTCCCTGATACTCACAGACTAGTCATGACTTGCCATAAATGTCAAATTTTTGATGGCAAGAAAAATCTTTTACCTTTGCCCTTACATCCCATTATAGTTGAAGGACCCTTCCAGCAATGGGGTTTAGATTTCATTGGAGAAATTCACCCCTCCTCATCCGCTCAACATAAATGGATCCTCACAGCCACTGATTACTTTACCAAATGGATAGAGGCCATACCTTCCCGGAACGCCACTGATTCAGTCATCATCACGTTCCTAGAAACCAATATCCTATCCAGATTTGGCTGTCCCAGGAAGATCATTACAGATAACGCCGCTGCCTTCTCCTCCAAGAAAATGATAGACTTTTGTCACAAGTATCATATTTCATTAGGACATTCCACAACCTATTATCCTCAAGGTAATGGTTTAGCCGGGTCTTCTAACAAAAGCCTAGTCAACATTATCAAAAAACTTCTTGAACAAAATCAAAAAGCATGGCATGGGAAACTAGTACACGCCTTATGGGCTGATAGATTAACCACCAAGAAATCCATAGGTATGTCCCCTTACCAGCTAGTTTACGGTATAGATGCCATTTTCCCAACATCTTTAGGGGTTCCGGTAATGAAACTATTACAAGAAGTCCAAATAGAAGAAAATGACATGCAAAGGAGGGTAAATCAGACTATCCATTTACAACAAACCAGAGAAGAAGTTTACCAAAGGGCTCAGTTAGCACAAGATAAAATAAAATAGATTTTTGACAGAAGAACTAAGGAAAATGATTTTCAAATTGGAGATAAAGTTTTAAAATGGGATTCTAGAAGAGAAGACAAAGGTAAACATGGCAAGCTTGAAAATTTATGGAAAGGGCCTTACATCATCAGCTCAGTCAGTGGAAACAATGCTTTCTTCTTGCAAGAACCTGATGGGACTGAAATTTTTGGGGGTCCTGTGAATGGCAGGACATTAAAGCATTATTTTTGTCAGGAGCTCCATTTCTGAGTTTGAAACACTTTCAGTCATTGTACATACCATTGTTTTGAATATTTAAAAGATAGAAAAGTCAAAAACAGTAAAAGATAGAAAAGTCAAAAACAGTAAAAGATAGGAAAGTCAAAAATAGTAAAAAACAGAAAAGAGGGCGAGTGAAGATAGAACAAAGGCCCCATGTTCCAAAAAATAGTCTTTCAGAAAGCGAGCAAGTCTAAATGCCGCTACTAGTACTTCAATGTCTTGTTCAGCTATCTAGCCTAATCATAGCTGAGCATGTTTAAATTTATTTGCTGATAAGTTAGTGAGTGTAAAGATAGTCAACATTGTGTAAGATTGACTTATCACAGAGTTTAGATTAGGGAGAGATTCTGGTTCCACATGCCTAAAACAGAACCAAAGAGAGAAGCGAGGGATGAAAAATATATTGTACATCTTAGCCCCGCTTGTCTAGTTTCCCTTTGTTGCAAAATAACATTTGTGTGCAGCTTGTCTTTTATGCCACAAATGCATGACAAATCAGACTGCCTAATCCTGATTTGATCATTTTTGAATTTCATGTTGTAGATTAGAGAATGAAATCCTGTCAAACTGCTTAATCTTGACAGTTGATCTAGTTTTAGGTAGAGAAATGAAGGAGTTCATCAGCTTAATCTGAACTCCCGGCAGATATAAGAGTAGAAATAGATAGTTTCATTTTGCAAAAGAAAAAATATACATTGTCAAAAGGCTGCTAGTTCAAATGCGCCAAAGAGAAGGAAAAAATGTTAGGAAAGATAGTGGGGTAGGTAGAAGTATCATTGATGTTAACCATGCTGTCACTTTTCAGAAATAGCATCAAAGAAGGGTGAAATTTTGCGCCAATGGATAAGGCACTGGTCTTCATAAGCCAAAAATCTGAATTCTGGACACCTCCTGACGAGGAGCTGCCCTCCCCAAATGGAGCCACTGTTAGTCATCAGTATTTTTCACTTGTTGGTGATGACTAGATCCATAGCTGAGTTTTCTAGAAGCTGAATTCCATATGTCAATCTGTCATCTAGAAAACCCTCATAAAACTTTTTTCGCCCTCTTACTTTTCAGTCCGCCCTTGTCAAAGTTAAAATCCATTATCACTATTTTTTCTAGTTTCAGCCCTACTGGTCTGCCCATCAGCTCCAAAAGGAAAAATCCAAGTCTGTTTCAAAAGTCTCCCCTATGTTAGGAAGTGGCGCTTTAAGGAATTTTACCCTTGGCAACCATCAAAAGGCCAAAAAACCTTCATCTGCTACAGACCAATCATGACCGACCTCCCACTCTGCAAATCAAGTTGATCACAGCTCTAAGTCGCGCCACTTACACACCCCTAGGTCTCAGCACTGCATAAACCACAGTCTCAAGCTGATTATTAGGTGTTTCACAGTGTTTTATGGATTCTACAAAGACAGGAAATATAACTTCATCTCAGGAGGAAATGCTTGAATCTACAGTTAGAAGAACAACTGCTTCTAAATGTAACATCAGCCTGAGATATATCTGCAAAACAGAGAATCACTCACCAAGACCTTGCATTTTCCTTCCAGCATGAAAATCACAGTAAGAGGAAGACACCACTGTCACAACAAACTGGTAATTTTTCATGGCCCAGAACCTCCTTCATTTACAAGCAGAGGGTTAGGGCGCCTCCTTCATCTAAAAGCAGAGGGTGCTGGCCAATAGTGACTTTAAGGATTGCAAAAGCCCAGGTTTGCTTTTTACTAGACAGTGAAACAGAAACTCTAGTTTTTCTGAGTGTAAGTGATAATCACAGCAGGGCTACAGTCTGAAGTATACAAGTTAAAGGGAAAACAGAGTTTGGGTCTTGTAAAGGAAGTCATTTGAAGTTTGCAAATCATGTTAATTGTTAAACTTTAGAGAGGTATATCATTAGTAAAAACAATTCTAATCATAAGTAGCCTGCTATTCCACAAAGACCAAATTGAAGAGATGCTGACAAATCATGTCATTATCACAGGCAGAAGAAAAGGTGTTTGGTTTTTCAAAGGGTGCTAACCTCCCTACTCACAGAGATTATCTTTCAAATAGTTTGTCACAAGTTGACCAAGGCAAATGGTGAATTTTCAGTTCCCCTCGGCAAAGAGAAGTATAGTGAGACAGTGACACCTTGACTAGGGTTTTTCTGAAGCACAGTAGTGATCACAGGCAGAGGTAAAAGTATTGATGTTTTCAAGTTTGTTTTCTTACCATCATATCCAAGATAAACCCTTGTCAGACAGGCTTATCAAACAATCTTCAGATACTCTGCCAAGTGAAGGGCCTCCTTCTTTCATGAGCAGATGGCCAAGGCATTGAATGTTTTTAAAGACTGATTGGTAAAAATATGCAGTGGAAAGAGACAAAGAAGGAAAGAAAAAGTCATTACACAAGCAACAGATGGTGTTTATGTTTCAAAAGATGTTGGTTTTCCTACTCATAAGAAAATGGCATACAGTCTCAGACAGGAGACTTTTTACTATTAATCAAAGTGCTAGTGCAAATCCAACTGCTGCAAGCTGCACCTCACCACAAAGACAGAGTTTTTCTTCAGATACAGTATTTTGGTATTTTCAGTTTGTCATTAGGAAGAAGATGTCTATGAAAGCTTCGTTATCTGTGAAATAGGCCAAAAATTTGTCCACATCTTATATGCTTGCATCTTCAATACAAAGACAAGAAATGCTTAGGATCTGAAGCTTAAAAAACCCTAGGGCAGCATGCAAAGCCAAATCAAAGAATGGCATTATTGAAATTAATTCCATTCATGGAACAAGTGCCTTTTCAAAATAAGTTTGTCCTAATTTGACAGTAAAATCTGAGCCTGGTTTTCCCAAGAGATACTGCAGCTAGTATATAGGGTTATAAAGTACAAAAGGATTTTGGGCATACTCTCAGATTTCGAAGAGATTTTCAAAAAAAGTACAAAGCTGTAATTATAAAGATCAGAGATATCACATCAGCATTGGGAGCAGAGAAAAGATTGTAAAAGCAAGCACCTTCTTAGACAAACGATGATCAAGCCTGGGTGGGCACCACTACAGTTTACACCTTAGTCAAATTTCAGTCAGAGTGGACATCATCTAGTTCCAAAAAGGCATTAAGAGCAAGATGTTTGTTTTTTTTGAAACAAGGGAAAAGAATCTGCATCCAAGGTAAAGAATACCCCTGTGCCTGACACGATGATCAAATTTTCTCTAGCAAACGAGGTGGAGATTTCAAGGGCGCCCCATAAATCCTTGGTATATTACTAAGTGGTTTTTCCTTGTTAAAAATATCACCAAAAGTGTCAAGCAGTGGACAGATTTGAACCTTGGAATGATTTTGTTACAAAAAGATAATTGTTCTGGTCAAAGGAAATGATAACTATGTTTCAAAGGGGACCTGTTCCCCCTGGTTCATAAATTTCTCCTTTCAGATATACATCACAAATGATGGGAGGCAATTCAAGATTAGTTCCCAAAAATACATTGTAAATAGGTATACAAGTTTATGAATAGGCAAAGAAGTCATTTGACATACTAACAGGGTTTGGAAGGTTTGAAACAAATGCAGCTTCTTCATTATTTAAAAGACAGAGATATCATAGATGATACACCTACAAGCAGGGAAGTATTTTGAAAAGAGGTGCCTTTCTTAAATCAGAGGGCCATGATCAAATCCAAATAGGGTCAGAAAATTTGGGCACCTACAGTGGAAAAGAGGTTGAAGAAGCAAGTAAAGATCGAGGCTGTCAAAGCATGTTGACAATCCAAACCCTATCTTTTCAACAACAAAGCAGTCTTCATATTTTTTCAAAACAGTTTTGAAGTGGGTTACATAATGAATATCATCAGCAAGGTATTATCCAAATTTCGACCTTCGGTGTTGAATTGTCACCAAAAAGGACAAAATCAACAGGAACCACCCCTCAGACCTATATGCCTAAATAGACAGAGTTTTGGCCTTTTAAAAAAACTGTGTTTGTTTTCTTTGAAAAAGAGTTGAAAACTTTATTAACATTTTTTAAAAGAGGATAAATGTTCTGTGGCCGAAATCATTTTAAAAGAGGAGCACCTCTCAAGTGAAGTCAGCGTGATTTCAAGTCTCAAGAGATACACCAAGGCAGCATTACAAAGATTAAAAACAAAAACGGAGCTGAATGTCAAGTTTACATTTCAAAAGGTTTAAGACCGTTGGGGGTTTGACATATCAAAGAAGTGAGGGTCGAAGGTCAAAACTTTCATGTTCAATACACCAAGCGAGAATTTGAGTTTGCCTCCGCAATCTCCAGGCATCAAAACAGTTTTTGAGAAATTTGAAAGATTTTCCGTTTGTTTGTGACCGTGCAACGTGCCTGGCAAACCGCGCGACGCGCCTGGCAGAAGATTTGCACAGGCGTTCAACGTACGCGCGACGCGCCTGTACAATTGCGCGACGCGCCTGTACAAGGCGCCCGCCCGACCCGACAAAGTCACCCGACAACTGTTTCGGCGCGGCACTCTGAGAGCTCAGCACGTCGCTCACCTCTTTGACCCTCTTAAGCTATTCAAACGCCTCCGGAGCTGGACTAAACTCGTCAATAAGCTCCTCCATTATATTCTCAAGGTATTCCCATATGCCTTCTCAGTTTTTAAAAACCAACAGCTAAGTGACATGAAGATTTAAAAAGCCCTGTTTTTAAGCTGCGGTGTGAGACAAATTGTTGAGTTTGACCTAGTTTATATATCGACATATATTTTAAGAAGCTGCCTAGCAAGGTTAGGGTCAAATCAAAAGAGTGGCTTGTCCTCGTTTCTTTTGCTACATCACCATGTCTGTCAACTGATTTTGCTGTGAAAATACCCCTGGGTTGAAGCTGTGTTTGAATGATAAATACACTGCTAATAGTGCCTATAGAGAGAACCATGTGTTCAACTTCTCCAAATTCCTCATACCATAGCACACAGAACTTCCAAACCTTGTCACCATAGCTGAAAAAAACAGTGTTTTTGCTGTGTGAGGTTTCGAGGTGTAAAGCTGAAGTAATATGTTGAATGTGTTGTTTTTTTTAAAGCACCTACGGGGAAAGAATATGTGATTGACCTAAAAAAGTGTTTTGCTTAAAGGAGTTTGTTGGTTGCAAGATCTTTCCTTGCCACCTCAAAAGAAACCTCTAAAGAGAAAAAAAGAAGGTTTTTGTTATAGAGAGACGGGCTTGTATACAGAGGAAAACATTTCACATTATCTTCGGAAGCATTGCCACATTATTCGCTTGATGAAGTGTAATCAGAAAAAGGGTTCTTGACAGGGCAGTATATAAGTTGAAAGCTACAGGGGAAGGTTGCTCACACTTCTCAATAAGGGACAATATTCACTGTCTTTGTTGGTTGACTGCCTTGTGTTTTTCAAGCTTATTGATAAGTTGATATCCATCCAAAGTAAAGTTTTTTCTAACATAACCAGAGGTGTTACATTGGTAAGAGGTCTTGCTTATTTTGCAAAGTAAAGACTCTTGCAGGCCTTGTTGAAAACATTTTGAGGCATTTTCCAAAACTCTGTCACCTTGTTCAGAACTGTGAATTTGACTGTATACCTACACTGAGATTTGATTGCATAGCCATAAGTCTGTTGATTCATTAGCACTCCAAGAAGAGAAGGTTTTTAATGATTTCAAAGTCTACCATGGGAAAAGATTAGATGAATTGAGTGACCTCTTAACTTCACAAGAACAAGGTGATTTTGACACTTCTCACAGCAAACTCCTCCTAGCAGTCTGCCCTTCATTTCACTGTATTATTTCTTACTGAGAAGTTGTTGACTGAGATATTTTCAAGGTGGAAGGCCACTTTCTGAAAGAGCAGGTTTTTAATGATTGGGAATTTTATCTTGGAGACACAGATATAGATGTGTTGATTGAACTCTAAAAATTCACAAGAAAAAAGTGATTTCTTAACACTGTGTATAGGGAATTTACCTAGCAGTCTGTCTCCTTTTTTACTATATGGTATCCTATTGAGAAATCTGCCTGGCTGAGGTACATTCAAGGTAGAAGGCTACTTTTTAAGAGAGAAAAGGTTGTGTATTATAAGAAACTTGTTACAAACCATCCAAATCACATTGTTTCTCTGTCAAAGCAGTGCATTGACACAGTTTGACTCCAACAGGGCAGTTTACACACAGTGAGGCAGTTTGTTTCTTCCAAAGCATATTTAGGTCAAAATGCCTCCAAGGCAAGACAGCAGGAGCGGTCCTCACAAAAGATATGAGCCAATCTCTACAGAAGAGGTTAATGCTCATCCATCTGTCCTTTTCAACTTCCATGAAGTAGGTTGCCTAGATTTTTGCCAGAAAATACAAGAAGTCAAAAGTTTTTCGCCATTAACACACTTATGCGCCCTAAGATTCAAAGAAAAACATTTCCAAGTGGCAGGTCTTGATTTCAAGATTTCTCCAAGGTATGTGTCCAAGGCCACCAAGATTCCATATCATGGCGAAAAGTGGTTTAAACAGGCTCATCTTGACTTAGAGGACTACAAACCTTTCATCAAGCCTGAACATAGAGAGGCTTTCACTGCTATTTTCCCTTTTTCATATCTCCTTGACAGCTATGCTCCTCTTATGAAAGTCATAATGAAATATTTCACTTGTGAAGGGAGGTTTAATCGAATTTATGCCTACCATGTCCGATTATTGATGCATTTTACCAGAAGCAGGCAACTAAACCTCCCTTACTTTTTGTTCAAGAGCATAGAGAAGATGGCATCTACTGTCCAGAAGAAGGCCCCACCTCTGCAAATCCCTTCCCTTTTCCATCATTCTTTGATCAAGATTATCTTCCTACACCAGCTAGAGAAGAAAGAGGTTCCATGGGATTTATTCATCAGCCATCCAGATTTCTCTACTGTTCCTCCTGCCCATGTGTCTCCCACTCAGCCTGTCCTTCGCCCGGTACCTTTGTCCAGTAGGCCTACTCCTAGAAGGCTCAGAATGACTACAGGACAGTCAAGTCAACAGGAAGAAGGAGAGGGCAGTAAAAAGCAGCAAGAGGAAAGGGATGAGCAACAACAGTTAGATGATGAGGAATAGCAACAAATAGAAGGTGAAGGACAGCAGGTCCGAGGTAAAGAACATCAGTTTGATATGGAAGGACAGGAACAGCAGCTTGGGAAGGAAATTGAGACACCTCTTGAGCCACAAATTGAACAGGAAATCCAAGCATAGCAGCAGTTGGATTTTGGCGAAGAAGGGCAGAAGTTTGAAGCACCGAATGAACAAGGCATTAATGAAGAACAGCAAGCTAATGTTGGCAAACAGGGGCAGCCAAGTGAACAACAAGAAGAAGACATCCAGCAGCTTCAAGGAGAGCAGCAAGTTCAGGAAGATGTCAAAGGTAAATCAGTTGTTTCTCCTCCTCCCAAAAGAACAAAACTCAGCACAGCAAGGAAAAGAGGGTCCAAGGCTGCCACTCTAACAGTGACAAAGGTTGTTCCTAGCCAAAGGAGATCGCCCAAAAGGACACCTACTAGCATGCCAAGGAGGAAAATCGCAAGATTGGCCTTCAAAGGGAAAAGCAAAGTTGGAGAAAGTACAAAGCATGGAGGTGCATTGGTTGTCATCCCTATCCAAAGCGATGATAGTGATAATGAGGCCCGCCTTCTTGAAAACCTCCTAATTCATAAAGAGGGACAAATTGAGGCATTAGAGGAGGATCTTCAAAGGGCAAGGAACTTCAACCACTTCTTAGAGATTCAAAACAAATAGATGAATGTTCACACAGCTGTCCATGAAGCACGGGCGATCAAATATAAGAATGAGGCAGCTAAGGCGCAAGCAAGGATAGAAGAACTCATTGGTGAGTTTGATGAGGAAGAAGAGGGAGACCAGCCTAGGCGGAAGAGGCCTAGGACCATAGGGCTTAAAAGAGCCTTGGAAAAGAAGAAAGAAGAAGAACAAGCCCATCTCCAAGCCTTTCCTCTCACTGCACTCCTTGAGCAGGAAATTGAAGAAAACAAAGAGGCATGGCTTGAAAGGGCCAACAAACACTTGGAGATGAAACTTGAAAGAGAAAACAGAGATCTAGAGCTACAAAGGAAGAGGACACACCACTTTCAAAAGTTGAATCAGTTTGCCCGGCGCAAACTAAAGGCAACCCAAGAGAAATTGAAGAAGGCAAAGGGGAAGCGCCCAACACGGAAAGGGGAGAAAAGCATATCAGCCCTTGATATTTTGGCCTCAGCTTCGTAGCATATTGCTAGGGACCCCTGAGGGTCATGCATGCCAATTTTGGGCCCATTTCGGCAACTTTTTGTTTTTTGGCATTTTTTGGGTTTTTGGTCGAAAACTCATAATTTCGCTATTTCAGTTTGAGGATTTGTCAAGGGAGAAGGATGATATCAGTTGATGCCATAATTCTATGAGCAGGTCCCCAACGATTTTCAGAGCATTCGGAGATCATTCGCCCCCTCAAATTGGCGAAAAATGCTCACTTTTTGCACATTCTGCCCGTCATATCAGCAGTCTGCTATTTCCTGGCTTTTTACACACAGGTACAGATTTGGAGGACTTCCGGGCATCATATTGAGGTGATTTCAGTTGTGCCGGAAAGTAGACACAGAAATATTTCCAACAAGCTATCATGAGCCTCGTTTTGACACCGGGAAGGCTTCCATTTGTCTCCAGCAAGTCAGGGGACCTTTTTCAGACATAAATATGAAGTATTTTTGTAATTTTTGAACCTCAAAAATATGCTTTTCCCAAATGTGCGTTAAGCTATTTTTACACTTGGGAAATGATGTAAAGTCAATATAATTTCCATTTTTAGCAGTTTTTTAGATATTTTATGGGATATTTTTTGCCTTGGGCTTTGCAAAGCCTCAAGGACAAGTTTAGATATTTTGACTTGGCCAATGGGATAGCTAGTTGCTCCATGAGGTTTTCCTCACTCAAGCCTATTTATTCCACAAGGCTTCATTGTAAAACAGAGGCTGAACTTGAGAGAAGAATCAATATATTGGTCATATGAGCTTTGAAGAACATACTTGTGTTATGATTTTGGATTGCCTCTTGGATGCTTTTGATGAATGATGAAGGGTTGTTGATGGATTCCATGACATGGTAGAATGGTATAGTGTTTCTTGCTTTTTTGTTGTCTTCTAGTTTTCATTCATGATACATGCTTCTTGCTGCTATAGATCAGTAGAGATTAATTTTGAGATATGCCCATGGAGGCACCTCAAAATTCCTGAATCTTCAGTAGAGATTAAGTTTGAGATATGCCCATGGAGGCACCTCAAAATTCCTGAATCTTCATAGCTTTATGTTTTCTTCTTCCTTAGTCATACTAAAGAATTCTTAACTACTCTTTAGTAACTTAAGGTATTGTTGCTAGTTTTATTTAAAAGTTCTATGTATGTTGAGTAGGATGTATGGTGTGCCCTGCTTACCTATAAACTTTCCATAGTTCTGTCCATGAAACTATCTCTTTGACTGATTAGTTTATCATCTTGTTGAACCAAGGAGGCCTAGTCCCGATCTAGCCCTTTGCCTAAAACTGTGAAAGCTTGTTTGTCAAAGTGCCCAATAACTTAGAGACTATGTTTAGGCATTCCGGCATAGTATTTTGAGTTGTTAGTCCTTCTTATGTGTTTTCCCCAAAGTCTGATAGCCATTTCCCGAGGTTAGAAGGTCTTATACTTCTATGCATGGCTGGAATGTTTGATTTCTATGTATTAATTAGCTCATAGTTACATTTAGCATGATTAATGGCTTTCTATAACATGTTTATGTCTGCTATCAACTAGTTACACTTGAAATCCCTTGTCTTTCACAAACTTGATGTTCATTTACTCCATTTTGCCCAAAGATCCTTTCTACCTTGAATCAAATCGGCCCTACAGCAGCCTTACATCATCATCTGATAGCTTTCCTTGACCTGTTTGACCCCATAGCCCAGTTGATTTAACTTCTTGTTATCCATTTTATATCTTTGATCAGTTTTATCCCTCACAAACTTAAAAACAAAAAACCAAAAACATACTTCATAACTAGCCTAATATCAAAACACCACAAGCAAACACACCGATATCTTTTACATCTAATAGAGAGAGCCCTCTCTGAGTCCAGGAAGGCTAG
Source organism: Pinus albicaulis (assembly GCA_034641835.2). NCBI lineage: Eukaryota > Viridiplantae > Streptophyta > Pinopsida > Pinales > Pinaceae > Pinus > Pinus albicaulis. The sequence continues at coordinate 104,189 of JAXQQM020083220.1, forward strand.
GTCCTTGGGCTCCAAATCTTGGTTTGATGTTACATCGTCATTTGGCTCGCCAATCGGCCAAATCACGGGACCCTAACATAATGGCGATCACGGTGGGACTTTGAGTCAAAACATCCTAGGTATCCCTTAGGAACTCTCAAAATCTCAGTCAAACTTAGAAGAGTAGAATCTAGTTGTCTCACCATCCTAGCAAAATGATGAGTCAGTTATAGGAAATTCTTCCAAACCTCAGGACTACATAAAACTCAAAAAACCCCAAAACACTCCCTTAGATTGGATTTTGACAGTACTGGTGGTGGACCATACAAATATACCTCAAAACAACTAAAAATCCACCTGGCGACTCCACTAGCCTCTAGTAGGCCTTACTACTTTGCTAAATTTTAGAATACCATCCGATTTAGCCACCTCATCGCCACACTAACATAATGGCGATCACGGTGGGACTTTGAGTTAGTGACAATCTAAGGACACCTTAGAACTCTAGAAGTCCCTTATTTTTAAGAATACTGTTTGATTGACTTATCCCACCGCTCACTAACATAATGGCGATCACGGTGGGACTTTGAGTCAAAGCATCCTAGGTATCCCTTAGGAACTCTCAAAATCTCAGTCAAACTTAGAAGAGTAGAATCTGGTTGTCTCACCATCCTAGCAAAATGATGAGTCAGTTATAGGAAACTCTTCCAAACCTCAGGACTACATAAAACTCAAAAAACCCCAAAATACTCCCTTAGATTGGCTTTTGACAGTACTGGTGGTGGACCATACACATACACCTCAAAACAACTAAAAATCCACCTGGCGACTCCACTAGCCTCCAGTAGGCCTTACTACTTTGCTAAATTTTAGAATACCATCCGATTTAGCCACCTCATCGCCAACCTAACATAATGGTGATCACGGTGGGACTCTGAGTATTAAACAAACTTAGATTCCCTAGACCTTAAGAGACCTTAAATAATACTATCTGATTGACTTATCCCACTGCTCACTAACTTAGTGACACTCACAGTAGGACCTTCCGAGTTAGTGACAATCTAAGTACACCTTAGTAACTCCTGAAGTCTCAATCAAGCTTAGTAAATTTAGATATTGTCTGAAGGGTAGAAAATAGCTCTTTCACCATCTTCGCAAAATGATGAGTCAGTTATAGAAAACTCTTCCAAACCTTGTAGGCACATAAAACTCAAAAAACCCCAAAACACTCCCTTAGATTGGCTTTTGACAGTATTGGTGGTGGACCATACAAGTATATCTCAAAACAAACTGATAATCCACCTGGCGACTCCACTAAACTCTAGTAAGCCTTACTATTTTACCAAGCTCCAGGCTACTATCCAATAGACCTATCCCATCGCTCACTAACATAGCGGGAGATGGTGGGACACTGAGTACATGATAGTCTAGCAAACTCTTATAGACTCTTTGGTCCTTTAGATACCTTAAACAAGCAAGCAGTCCATAGATCCATTTGAAGTAAACTCTTTTTGTTCTCATCACCCTAGCAAAGTGTTGAAACAAATCTAGGATACTTTAACAAACCATAGGCTGCACATAAAACTCAGAAAATCCAAAACATTCCCAGATTAGTTACTGGTGGTGGACCATAGCTATCTTCACAAAAACAACCCAGTTCCACCTGGCGACTCCACTAATCCATCCCTTTTATTTTGACCATCCTTCACCTTAGTAGAACTTTAGAGAAATCACTCATCCAAAACATTCACCAATACCATTCTCTTTAAACTCTGGATCTAAAATCTGGCTTCACGAAGAATCAATACCAGAGCTCATCCAGACCCAAATCCCCCTATCATAGTAGATGACCCAAAGAAGATTCTGTGGCAAGCTTCCGAAACTGATCATCTAGCTACTGGTAGATCCATCCGTAAAACAAGATCTGTACCTAAACATCTCACTATCCTAACAGATTCACCTTTTGAATTAGAGTCATCACAAACTCTTCCCAGAAGCAAATCATATAGTAAGATAAACTTTGATGATCTTGAAACCCTAGAACAATCACACAGTCATAGTAGAGAAGCCTCACCTTCCACCCCCCTCGACTTTCAGCTTCTTTGGCTCCCACCATCCCAGATCTTCTCAAAACCAGATCACTAGTCCAAGTTCATCCGCCACACCTGTTCAAACCACCTCATCTCATCCCACTAGTCCTCATCCTGTACATCATCCATTAGCTCCCGTCATGGCAGCCTGGTATGCACCTTTGGTGTTGCCACCGCCCTTGGCTCCTCTCCCAAATAAATATCAAGACAAAATCCCACACTTTACTGGAGAAGACACCACTACACCTCAACGGCATATAAGTAGGATGATTGATGCTTATGAATACCTAGAGGTACAAGACGAGACCGTCAGAATGAGAATATTTTCCCAAAGTCTTGGTGGTGAACCCAAAACATGGTTCAAAAGCTTAACTCCAAACAGTATCCACAATATCCCAGAACTACATCAAGTCTTCAGAAATAGGTGGGAAATCCGAAGAAACCCTATTCAAATCCTATCAGAATATAACAACCTAAAACGGGAAAATGGGGAAAGTGTCCAAGCTTACTGCACTAGATTCAACAGTGTATATAACTCCCTCCCACCTAATTTCAAACCCCCACTTGGTTTAGCCTTGGCAAAATTCCCCGAGGGTTTCGATCCAGACATGACGTATCATCTGAGAGACAAGGATCCCCCTACCTTAGAGGAAATGCAACAAATAGCCATAAAAGCAGATGCCAACTTAGCAGAAAAAAGGGCTAGGACTAGATCAGAAAGAAAGGTCACATATAAAGATGAGGTCTCCACTTCATCACCTTCCCTAGATCCCAGAATAGATGACTTAGTCAAAACCATGGCCAAAATGTGGGAAAGGATAAATGAAAAGGCTCTTGGTAGGGACAACCAGCCAAACCCTCCAAATAGAAACCGGAACCAAAACTTTAGGAGGGAATAGCCCCAAAACAGACCAAGGGAAAATGACCAACAAATTAGGCCACCATTCAATGAAAACTATGTGGAAGAAGATGATAGAGATACAGAACCCATTGATGAAAGTCATTTAAATCTTGTAGGGTTTGATAATGAGAGTGAGGTGTACCTCACAGCAGAAGAACAAGAGTTGTGTTCTCCTAATCAAGATGAGACCAACTATGAAGATCTCGACGATCCTGCCATAGAATTTAAAAATGCCATAATAGAAGCTCACCGGCAGTATAATCTTAGAAGCAGAAAAAACCAAAACCATTCCAAAAAGAGTAACCCTGACAGTACCCAGACGTCAGATGACATCCTAAAGAAAACCATGGATAGTAACAAAGTTGAGGCCAAAAAGATTGACCCAAACAAAGGCAAAGCCATTCAGACAAGTATTAGCTCTGATACTCCTAGTACCTCTACAAAAGCCCCAGAGTTGGCTATATCAAACAAAATCCCAAGCCAAAGTCAACAAATTAAGAACATAGAAAAAGTTATGTCTGAAAAATCTAAAACAAATCTGCCCAAACTACATACTCCTTTTAGTTTCGAAGGGGAAATTTCCAAAATAAAAATTACCATACCCCTCATAGAGCTAATAACTGTAGGTAGGTATAGATCTCAAATCTTCAAAGTCCTCGATCTAGAGAGCAAGGAAGATACCTTGAATTTAACTGATGACAAACCTGAGCTCCTATTTGGCCCTAAAGTAGAAGGTGAATACCAAGAAGGATCTATTTCTCCTTTCTATGTAAGCTTAAACATACGGGACAAAATATTACATAATGCCATGTTAGATTCTGGTGCTTCCCATAACCTCATGCCTAAAGCAGTCATGGAAAACCTAGGACTAGAAGTGACTCAACCTTACAAAAAACTGTATTCTTTCAACTCGAGCCAGGTCAAATGTTTAGGTCTAATAAAGAATCTAGATTTTGCCCTAACACAACTACCAGCCAAAAACTTAGTCATGGACGTAGTAGTGGCCGATATCCCACCCAAGTATGGAATGCTACTATCAAGAGCATGGGCTGCCAAAATACAAGGTAGCCTTCAAATGGATATGTCATTCGCTACTATCCCAGTTTTCAACCAAACTAGGAGGTTATACCGAGAGACTCGCATGAAATACATGGTTAGCAACAGAGATAAGCCAAACAATACCCCCATCTAGTCCATTCATTCCAATTTAGATTCTTTTATCTTATACAATGAAGATGATATAAACAAGCAGATAAAAGAAAATGAAGACATGTCCAAACCATTACTGAATGAAGAAATCGATGACCAAAGTCCCAAGAAACCTGAGAAACAACTTAGTATCATGTATGAAAAGGAAACTCTTTGGAGTATAAGCTTTGATGGTTCTTGTGGCAAGACAGGTTCAGGAGCAGGCATCTGGATACACAATACTAAAGAAGGTCATTCTTTTAGATTATAATTCCAATGTACTAATAACATTGCGGAATACGAAGCCCTTCTCATTGGTCTACACATGCTTAGAGACTTAGGCGCCAATAGAATATCAGCCCAAGGAGACTCTGAGCTTGTAATCAGGCAAATCAAAGGTGAATATTCGGCAAAGAATCCAAGACTGAGAGAATATAGGAATGCAGCTTTGGATATCCTTAAAACTTTTGAAAAATATGAACTCACCTATATCCCTAGGATTCAAAACAGTCTGGAAAATGAGCTCGCCTTTGCTGCAAGCAATAGCCAAATACCATGTATAAGTGAGCAATATGACATTCAAGTTAAACATCGCCCTACTGTACCAGATAATCTTGACCATTGGCAAATATTCCAAGATGATGATCAAATTGATGATTTCCTACAATCTAGGAATGAGTTTGAAATAACCAAAACAGACTCAGGAGATGAAGAAAGGAAACCCAGCCAAAGTCAAGACCAAGAGCTAAATCCACCTTTGTGGACCAATCTAAACCTGGTAGACCATCCATATGACAGGGAGATAGAAGAGGACATTGACCAAAGGGAACTCGAAGTCTTACACTGCGAAAATGACACCATACCCAGAGGGCTCGCACCTTTAGAAGAATTGTTTGAATTTAATGATGTGGCCAAAAAGCCTAAAATGGAATCTACAGAAGGTGACATAGAGGAATACAACATAGGAAGTCCAGAAGAGCCCAAAAACATTAAACTGTCCAAAACCCTCCCGCCTCTCATAAAACATAAATACATCGAACTGTTTAAGGAATTTAAAGATGTGTTTGCATGGGGATACCAAGATTTGAAGTCATATGACACCAGCATCATCCAACATAAAATTCCCCTCAAAGAAAACCAAAATCCTTTCAAACAAAAGTTAAGAAGGATAAACCCAGTATTACTACCGTTGGTTGAAAAGGAAATTAAAAAGATGTATGATGTCGGGATAATCGTGTCTCTCCGATACTCTGAGTGGGTCTCAAATCTAGTATCAGTTAGGAAAAAGACTGGTGAAATCAGACTCTGTATAGATTTCCGAAACCTGAATAGGGCATGTCTGAAAGATAACTATCCTCTGCCCAAAATGGACCACATACTTCAGAAGGTAGTAGGCGCTAAAAGAATCTCATTGCTTGATGGTTTTTCTGGTTATAACCAAGTATTGGTTTACCCTACCGATCAACATAAGACAGCTTTCACCACCCCTTGGGGCACTTTTATGTACGTTAAAATGCCTTTTAGACTGATGAATGCTGGCGCCACATTTCAAAGAGCCATGGACATAGCCTTCTCAGAAGACATAGGTGTTTTCATAGTCATATATCTTGACGATATAACGGTATATTCTAAATCAGATGAAGAACACCTAGCACACTTAAGAAAAGTCTTCAACAAATGCAGAAAGTATGGTCTATCCCTAAACCCAAAGAAAACACTTTTCGGTCTAGAGGAAGGAAAACTCCTAGGTCACATTATTTTGGAAGAAGGAATTAAAATAGACCCCCAAAGAATCGAAGGTATATTACAGATAAGTCACCCCAGAAACATAAAGGAGTTACAGTCCTTTATCGGAAAGATAAATTTCTTAAGAAGATTCATCCCAAACCTTGCTGAACTCCTGAAAGATATCACAAATATGTTAAGAAAGGAGGTCGGGGTTAAATGGACTATAGAAGCCAAAAAATATTTTGAACTAATTAAAAGGGCTTTAACTGAAACACCAGTATTGATAAGCCCTGACTTCACCAAAGATTTTTACATTTTTTCATTTGCCTCAGAACATACAATAGCTGCGGTGTTGTTGCAAAAAAATGCAGCTGGGCAAGAGCAACCCATTGCCTTTTTTAGCAAATCCCTGAGATATGCTGCCTTGAAATATAACATCATGGAAAAACAGGCATTCGCATTGGTAAAAGCACTAAAAGATTTCCGAGTTTACATCTTGCATTCTCATGTCATAGCTTTTGTCCCTAATACTGTCGTCAAGGACATTCTGAACCAAGATCCCGATGGTAAAAGGGGAAAATGGATCGCTATCATCCTAGAATATGACTTAGAAATCTGGCCTACCAAACTAGTTAAAGGACAAGGACTTGCAAGACTAATGGCTGAAACCAACCTCCAAGCTTTAGATATAAATTTTGTGGATGCGTTAGAAGAACAGGAAGAGTGCACACTGCCCCCTATTGATCAGACATTTTTGGATTCACCTTGGTATGCATATATTCTTTATGTATTAACTTATCTGAATGCTCCTCCGACTTTATCAAAAACAAAAGCAAGATTCCTTAAACAAAAATCTTTAAAGTTTTGCATTTTAGATGGTTCTTTGTATTGGAAAAATCCCACTGGTATGCTGCTTAAATCTTTGCTTGAGTCTGATGCAGAGAAAATTATGCATGAAATGCACGAAGGAGAATGTGGGGGCCATCTCTACTGGAAAACCACTGCAAACAAAATCCTTAGAGCCGGTTATTATTGGCCTACCTTGTTCCCTGATACTCACAAACTAGTTATGACATGCCATAAATGTCAATTTTTTTATGGCAAGAAAAAGCTTTTACCTTTGCCCTTACATCCCATCATAGTTGAAGGACCCTTCCAGCAATGGGGTTTAGATTTCATTGGGGAAATTCACCCCTCCTCATCCGCTCAACATAAATGGATCCTCACAGCCACTGATTACTTTACCAAATGGATAGAGGCCATACCTTCCCGGAACGCCACTGATTCAGTCATCATCACGTTCCTAGAAACCAATATCCTATCTAGATTTGGTTGTCCCAGGAAGATCATTACAGATAACGCCGCTGCCTTCTCCTCCAAGAAAATGATAGACTTTTGTCACAAGTATCATATTTCATTAGGACATTCCACAGCCTATTATCCTCAAGGTAATGGTTTAGCCGAGTCTTCTAACAAAAGCCTAGTCAACATTATCAAAAAACTTCTTGAACAAAATCAAAAAGCATGGCATGGGAAACTAGTACACGCCTTATGGGCTGATAGATTAACTACCAAGAAATCCATAGGTATGTCCCCTTACCAGCTATTTTATGGTATAGATGCCATTTTCCCAACATCTTTAGGGGTTTCGGTAATGAAACTATTACAAGAAGTCCAAATAGAAGAAAATGACATACAAAGGAGAGTAAATCAGACTATCCATTTACAACAAACTAGAGAAGAAGTTTACCAGAGGGCTCAATTAGCACAAGACAAAATAAAATAGATTTTTGACAGAAGAACTAAGGAAAATGATTTTCAAATTGGAGATAAAGTTTTAAAATGGGATTCTAGAAGAGAAGACAAAGGTAAACATGGCAAGTTTGAAAATTTATGGAAAGGGCCTTACATCATTAGCTCAGTCAGTGGAAACAATGCTTTCTTCTTGCAAGAACTTGATGGGACTGAAATTTTTGGGGGTCCTATGAATGGCAGGACATTAAAGCACTATTTTTGTCAGGAGCTCCATTTTTGAGTTTATAACACTTTCATTCATTGTACATACCATTGTCTGAAATATTGAAAAATAGAAAAGTCAAAAACAGTAAAAGATAGGAAAGTCAAAAACAGTAAAAAACAGAAAAGAGGGCGAGTGAAGATAGAACAAAGGCCCCATGTTCCAAAAAATAGTCTTTCAGAAAGCGAGCAAGTCTAAATGCCGCTACTAGTGCTTCAATGTCTTGTTCAGCTATCTAGCCTAATCATAGCTGAGCATGTTTAAATTTATTTGCTGATAAGTTAGTGAGCGCCAAGATAGTCAACATTGTGTAAGATTGAATTATCACAGAGCTTAGATTAGGGAGAGATTCTGGTTCCACATGCCTAAAACAGAACCAAAGAGAGAAGCGAGGGATGAAAAAATACATTGTACATCTTAACCCCGCTTGTCTAGTTTCCCTTTATTGCAAAATAACATTTGTGTGCAGCTTGTCTTTTATGCCGCAAATGCATGACAAATCAGACTGTCTAATCCTGATTTGATCATTTTGAATTTCATGTTTTAGATTAGAGAATAAAATCCTGTCAAACTGCTTAATCTTGACAGTCGATCTAGCTTTAGGTAGAGTAATGAAAGAGTTCATCAGTTTAATCTGAACTCCCGACAGATATAAGAGTAGAAATAGATAGGTTCATTTTGCAAAAAGAAAAATATACATTGTCAAAAGGCTGCTAGTTCAAATGCGCCAAAGAGAAGAAAAAATGTTAGGAAAAATAGTGGGGTAGGTAGAAGTATCATTGATGTTAACCATGCTATCACTTTTCAGAAATAACATCAAAAGAAGGGTAAATTTTGCGCCAATGGATAAGGCACTGGTCTTCATAAGCCAAAGATCTGAATTCTGGACACCTCCTGACGAGGAGCTGCCCTCCCCAAATGGAGCCACTGTTAGCCATCAATATTTTTTACATGTTAGTGATGACTATATCCATAGCTGAGTTTTCTAGAAGCTGATTTCCATATGTCAATTTGTCATCTAGAAAACCCTCATAAAACTTTTTTCGCCCTCTTACTTTTCAGTCCGCCCTTGTCAAAGTTAAAATCCATTATCACTATTTTTTCTAGCTTCAGCCCTACTGGTCTGCCCATCAGCTCCAAAAGGAAAAATCCAAGTCTGTTTCAAAAGTCTCCCCTATGTTAGGAAGTGGCGCTTTAAGGCATTTTACCCTTGGCAACCATCAAAAGGCCAAAAAACCTCCATCTAATACAAACCAATCATGACTGACCTCCTACTCTGCAAATCAATTTGATCATAGCTCTAAGTCGCGCCACTTATACCCCTAGGTCTCAGCACTGCATAAACCACAGTCTCAAGCTGATTATTAGGTGTTTCACAGTGTTTTATGGATTCTACAAAGGCAGGAAATATAACATCATCTCAGAAGAAATTGCTTGAATCTACAGTTAGAAGAACAGCTGCTTCTAAATGTAACATGAGCCTGAGATATATCTGCAAAACAGAGAGTCACTCATCAAGACCTTGCATTTTCCTTCCAGCATGAAAAATAACAGTAAGAGAAAAACACCACTGTCACAGCAAAATGGTAATTTGTCATGGCCCAGAACCTCCTTCATTTACAAGCAGAGGGTTAGGGCGCCTCCTTCATCTACAAGCAGAGGGCGCTGGCCAGTATTGACTTTAAGGATTGCAAAAGCCCAGGTTTGCTTTTTACTGAACAGTGAGACAGTGACTCCAGGTTTTCTGAGTATGAGTGATGATCATAACAGGGCTACAGTCTGAAGTATGCAAGTTAAAGGGAAAACAGTGTTTTGGTCTTGTAAAGGAAGTCATTTGAAGTTTTCAAATCATGTGAATTGTTAAACTTTATAGAGGCATATCATTAGTAAAAACAATTCTAATCATAAGCAGCCTACTGTTCCACAAAGACCAAATTGAAGAGATGCTGACAAATCATGTCATTATCACATGCAGAAGAAAAGGTGTTGTTTTTCAAAGGGTGCTGACCTCCATAGTCATAGAGACTATCTTTCAAATATTTTGTCATAAGTTGACCAAGGCAAATGGTGACTTTTCAGTTCCCCTCAGCAAAGAGCAGTACAGTGACACAGTGACACCTTGACTAGGGTTTTTCTGAAGCACAGTAGTGATTGCAAGCAGAGGTGCCAGTATTAATGTTTTTCAAGTTTGTTTGCTTACCATCGCATCCAAGAAAAACCCTTGTCAGGCAGGCTTATCAAACAATCTTCAGATACTTTGCCAAGTGAAGGGCCTCCTTCGTTCATGAGCAGATGGCCAAGGCATTGAATGTTTTTGAAAACTGATTGGTCAAAAGATGTAGTTGAAAGAGACAAAGAAAGAAAGCAAAAGTCTTTTCACAGGTGACAGATGGTGTTTATGTTTCAAAAAGTATTGGTTTTCCTACCCATAGGAAATGTCTGTCAAACTATACCTTATAGTGGACAGGAGACAATTTGAATATATAGGCCACTGATACAAAAAAGGGGCAGTTTCCTTAGGAGAGGGGGTCAAACAACACCTCACTGTCACATGCCAAGAAGTCTAAAAGAGCTCCTTTTAAGTAAACAGAGAAATATAGTCTGAATGGATGCAACCAAAATATGGCACTTACAATCAAAGAAGAAACTTATGGATCACCTGGAAACAAAAACTGTCACCATGTATAAGAGAAAGCTTTTGTCACAGCCTGCTCATCAAATAACCTTCAGCAGATTAAGACAGAGGTTCTGGAAATAAGTGTCATTAGCTCTGGAGCAGCATTCAAAACCCATGAAGCGCTTCACTATTACAATCCAAGTGAAAAAGAATTGTAAAGGGAATCCCCTTTTTTCAGCAGACAGAGGATGATTGAACTTAAAGTCAATACAATTGTATTTTTGCATCTACAGTTAAAAGACACCTACAAAAGTCTGTCAAACCAAGCTTAAAAGGTAAAGGGCCCTACAAGTTCCAAAGCATAGCAAATACAAGAGTACTTCGGTTTGATTCTTCAGGCTTTAAAAATCACCAAAGATAGAATCCACATACCACTGCTACAGGAGGAGGCATTTCTTCAAAGCAAGGAACAGTCAAAGTTTCAAAGGAAATTTTATCACAAGTCATCATCTGGGTTTTGAAAACTTTGGAAAGCATGGAAAGAAAATCAGCTGGTAAGAGAAATTTGAGTCCTATCACCAAGAGACATCACCTTTTGAATTTTTTTCATCATGTTCAAAAAGGGGTCATTTGGCATATGGTCATTATTTGGATGGTTTAAAACAAACATAGCCTTTTATTATTCAAAGGGACAGAGGTATTGTATGATATATTTTGGGCAGGGAAGTAGTTTGAAAAAGAGGCGCTTTTCTCAAATCAGAGGGCCATGATCAAGTCCAAATAGGGTCATCAAACTTAGCATCTACAGTGGGAAAAGGGTTGGAGGAGCAAGTAAGGACCGAGGCTGTCAAAGCATGTTGACAATACAAACCCTATCCTTTCAGAAACAAAGCAGTCTTCAGGTATTTTCTTGACAGTGTTAAAGTGGGGTTACTTTATATAATAAATATCACCAGCATTTTTAAACATAGTGGCAGAGATGATCTGAAGGTTATTGAGTTATTTTTCAAAGTTTGAAGTTTGGTGTTAAAGTTGTCACCCAAGGAAAAAAACTGGCAAGAATCACCCTTCGAACACCTGTGCATAAGTAAAACAGAGTTGTGGCTTTTTAAGCCATTTTTGTTTTTATAAAAAGGTTGGTCCATGATTAACACGGTCTAAAAGCATAGAAAATCTCCAACGCATGTATCGATTGTGAATCCAAGTTGCAAATGCACCGAGGGTATTGTTGAAAAAAGTCAAAAGGGCTGTGAACACCTTGCAAAAGCCAACCAAAAATTTCATTTTACATTTAAAACAAAGGTGACCGTTGCAGAATTTGAAACGACATAAGAGCAAAGTCGAGGGTGAATTTTCATTTTCTAAATCACAGGTGAGTCTTCCTCTAAAGTTCTCAGCACCAAAACGAAGAAGACTGGAACGATTTTGGGCATTTTGCACACGGTTTCAAGTTTAAAACACCGCGCGACGTGCCTGGAAATGATTTTGCACAGGCGGTCAGTATATGCGCGACGCGCCTGTACAATTGCGTGACGCGCCTGTACACGACGCCCGACCCCGACCCGACAGGCCACCCGAGTGGTTGTTTGCGCGCCGTTCTTTCCCTGCAGAGTGCCGCGCAGGCTTGAAGACCTCCAGTGCAACTCCAACTCTCCCCAAAGGATTTCCATCGAATTTGAAGGTATTTTTACATACCACTCCCCTCGGTTTCAAAAGTGCTGAAGTGACATGAAGGTTTAAATCAAACTGTGGTGTGAGAATAAGGGTTGGAAAAAAATTGTCAAGTTTGACCTAATGAAGCTGTGTTTGAATGATAGATTCACTACAAAAAGTGCCTAAGAGAAAACAATGTGTTTGAATTTTACAATTTCCTCATAACATAGCATACAGAACTTTCAAAACTCTGTCACTATACCAGAAAAATAGTGTCTTTTGCTGTGTGAGGTTTCGAGGTGTAAAGCTGTAATAAAATGCTGAATGTATTATTTAAGGCACCTACAGGAAAGAATATGTGTTTGAACTAAGAACAATGTTTTGCTTAAAGGAAGTTTTTGGGTTGAGAGATCTTTGATTGCCACTTCAAAAGAAACCTCTAAAAAGGCCAAAAGAAGGCTTTGTTATAGAGAGACAGGGCTTATGTCTAAGGGAAAACATTTCACATTATCTTCAGAGCATTGCCACATTATTAAACAGTGAAGTGTAATCAGAAAAAGGGTTGTTGACAAGGCGATTTTAAGTTGAAAGCTACAAGGGAGAGTTGCTCACACTTCTCACACAAAGGACGGTATTCACTTGTGTTTACCACTTATTGTCTTTTATTTTTCCGACTCATATTGATAATTGGATGTGCATATAGAGTAAAGTCTTTTTCTGCAAAGGTAAGGGTTACATTGATAAGGAGACAACGATTATTTTGAAAGAGATAAACAACACAACCTGCGATTGAAACTTTATAGCTTGTCACCTCTTTTCTCTATTTTCTCTATTTGTGACGATGTATCAATTAATTGCACTAAGGGTTGATTGCATAAATGTTTGTTGAATGTTGGCACACTTATACAAGGCGGGTTTAAATGATCAGATGATCACAAGGTCTACCATCAGCAAATCACTTCTCACAAACTCCTCCTAGCGATCCTTCATTCCACTGTATTATTTCTTTCTGAGAAGTTGTTGACTGAGATATTTTCAAGGTGGAAGGCCACTTTCTAAAAGAGCAGGTTTTTAATGATTGGAAATTTTACCTTGGAGACACAGATATAGATGTGTTGATTGACCTCTAAAAATTCACAAGAAAAAGGTGATTTCTTAACACTGTGCACAGATAAATCACCTAACAATTGGCTCCTTTTCACTATATGGTCTCTTATTGAGAAATCTACTGGAAGAGATACATTCAAGGTGGAAGGCTACTTTTTAAGAGATCAGAGGTTGAGTATTATAAGGAAACTTGTTGCAACCATCCAAATCACATTGTTTCTCTGTCAAAGCAGTACATTGACACAGTTGACTCCAAAAGGGCATTTTACACACAGTGAGGCAGTTTGTTTCTTCCAAAGCATATTTAGGTCAAAATGCCTCCAAGGCAAGACAGCAGGAGCGGTCCGCATAAAAGATATGAGCCAATCTCTACAGAAGAGGTTAATGCTCATCCATCTGTCCTTTTCAACTTCCATGAAGTAGGTTGCCTAGATTTTTGCCAGCGAATACAGGAAGTCAAAAACTTTTCGCCATTAACACACTTGTGCGCCCTGAGATTCAAAGAAAAACATTTCCAAGTGGCGGGTCTTGATTTCAAAATTTCTCCAAGGTATGTGTCCAAGGCCACCAAGATCCCGTATCATGGCGAAAAATGGTTTAAACAGGCTCATCTTGACGTAGAGGATTACAAACCTTTCATCAAGCCTGAACATAGAGAGGCTTTCACTGCTATTTTCCCTTTTTCATATCTCCTTGACAACTATGCTCCTCTTATGAAAGTCATAATGAAATATTTCACTTGTGAAGGGAGGTTTGATCGAATTTATGCCTACCATGTCTGATTATTGATGCATTTTACTAGAAGCAGGCAACTAAACCTCCCTTACTTTTTGTTCAAGAGCATAGAGAAGATGGCATCTACTGTCCAGAAGAAGGCCCCACCTCTGCAAATCCCTTCCCTTTTCCATCATTCTTTGATCAAGATTATCTTCCTACACCAGCTAGAGAAGAAAGAGGTTCCATGGGATTTATTCATCAGCCATCCAGATTTCTCTACTATTCCTCCTGTCCATGTGTTTCCCACTCAGCCTGTCCATCGCCCGATACCTTTGTCCAGTAGGCCTACTCCTAGAAGGCTCAGAATGACTACAGGACAGCCAAGTCAACAGGAAGGAGGAGAGGGGAGTAGACGACGCCATGTCAGATGAGGAACGACGACAAAAGCAAGGTGAAGGTCAACGGGTCCAAAATGAACATCAACTTGATATGGAAGGACGGGAATAGCGGCTTGGGCAGGAAATGGAGCCACAGCTTGAGCCACAAAGAGAGCAGGAAATCCAAGCACAACAGCAGCTGGATTTTGGCGAAGGAGGGCAGCAGTTTGAAACACCAAATGAACAAGGAATTGATGTAGAACAACAAGTTAAGGTTGGCGAACAGGAGCAGCAAAGTGAACAACAAAAAGAAAACATCCAGCAGCCTCAAGAAGAGCAGCAAGTTCAGGAAGATGTCAAAGGTAAATCAGTTATGTCTCCTCCTCCCAAAGGAACAAAGCTCAGCACAGCAAGGAAGAGAGGGTCTAAGGCTACCACTCTAACAGTGACAAAGGTTGTTCCTAGCAAAAGGAAATCTCCCAAAAGGACACCTACTGGCATTCCAAGGAGGAAAAGCGCAAGACTGGCCTTCAAAGGGAAAAGCAAAGTTGGAAAAAGTACAAAACATGGGGGCGCATTAGCTGTCATCCCAATCCAAAGCGATGACAGTGATAATGAGGCCCGCATTCTTGAAAACCTCCTAATTCATAAAGAGGGGCAAATTGAGGCATTAGAGGAGGATCTTCAAAGGGCAAGGAACTTCAACCACTTCTTGGAGATTCAAAACAAACAGATGAATGTTCACACAGCTGTTCATGAAGCACGGGCGATCAAATATAAGAATGAGGCAGCTAAGGCGCAAGCAAGGATAGAAGAACTCATTGGTGAGTTTGATGAGAAAGAAGAGGTAGACCAGCCTAGGCGGAAGAGGCCTAGGACCATAGGGCTTAAAAGGGCCTTGGAAAAGCAGAAAGAAGAAGAACAAGCCCATCTCCAAGCTTTTCCTCTCACTGCACTCCTTGAGCAGGAAATTGAAGAAAACAAAGAGGCATGGCTTGAAAGAGCCAACAAACACTTGGAGATGAAGCTTGAAAGAGAAAACAGAGATCTAGAGCTGCAAAGGAAGAGGACACATCACTTTCAAAAGTTGAATTAGTTTTCCCGGCGCAAACTAAAGGCAGCCCAAGAGAAATTGAAGAAAGCAAAGGGGAAACGCCCGGCACGGAAAGAAGAGAAAAGCACATCAACACTTGATATTTTGGCCTCAGCTTCGGAGCATGTTGCTAGGGACCCTTGAGGGTCATGCGTGCCAATTTTGGGCCCATTTCGACAACTTTTTGTTTTTTGGCATTTTTTGAGTTTTTGGTCGAAAACTCATTATTTCGCCATTTTAGTTTGAGGTTTTGTCAAGGAGAAGGATGATTCCAGTTGATGCCATAATTCTATGAGCAGGTCCCCAGTGATTTTCAGAGCATTCGGAGATCATTCGCCCCTCAAATTGGCGAAAAATGCTCACTTTTTGCACATTCTGCCCGTCATATCAGCAGTCTGCTATTTCTTGGCTTTTTACACACAGGTACAGATTTGGAGGACTTCCGGGCATCAGATTGAGGTGATTTCAGTTGCACCGGAAAGTAGACACAGAAATATTTCTAACGAGCTATCATGAGCCTCATTTCGACACCGGGAAGGCTGCCATTTGTCTCTAGGAAGTCAGGGGACCTTTTTCTGATGTAAATTTGAAGTATTTTTGCAATTTTTGAACCTCAAAAATCTGCTTTTTCCAAATGTGCGTTTAGCTATTTTTACACTTGGAAAATGATGCAAAGTCAATATAATTTCCGTTTTTAGCATTTTTTAGATATTTTATGGGATATTTTGTGCCTTGGGCTTTGCAAATCCTCAAGGACAAGTTTAGATATTTTGATTAGGCCAATGGGATAGCTAGTTGCACCATGAGGTTTTCCTCACTTGAGCCTATTTATTCCACAAGGCTCCATTGTAAAACAAGGCTGAACTTGAGAGAAGAAGCAATATATTGGTCATATGAGCTTTGAAGAACATACTTGTGTTATGATTTTGGACTGCCTCTTGGATGCTTTTGATGAATGATGAAGGATTGTTGATGGATTCCATGACATGGTAGAATGGTATAGTGTTTCTTGCTTTGTTGTTGTCTTCTAGTTTTCATTCATGATACATGCTTCTTGCTGCTATAGATCGGTAGAGATTAAGTTTGAGATATGCCCATGGAGGCACCTCAAAATTCCTGAATCTTCATAGCTTTATGTTTTCTTCTTCCTTAGTCATACTAAAGAATTCTTAACTGCTCTTTAGTAACTTAAGGTATTGTTGCTAGTTTTATTTACAAGTTCTATGTATGTTGAGTAGGATGTATGGTGTGCCCTGCTTACCTATAAGCTGTCCATAGTTCTGTCCATGAAACTATCTCTTTGACTGATTAGTTTATCATCTTGTTGAACCAAGGAGGCCTAGTCCCGATCTAGCCCTTTGCCTAAAACTATGAAAGTTTGTTTGTCAAAGTGCCCAATAACTTAGAGACTGTGTTTAGGCGTTCCGGCATAGTATTTTGAGTTGTTAGTCCTTCTTATGTGTTTTCCCCAAAGTCTAATAGCCATTTCCCGAGGTTAGAAGGTCTTATACTTCTATGCATGGCTGGAATATTTGATTTCTATGTATTAATTAGCTCATAGTTACATTTAGCATGATTAATGGCTTGCTATAACATGTTTATGTCTGCTATTAACTAGTTACACTTGAAATCCCTTGTCTTTCACAAACTTGATGTTCATTTACTCCATTTTGCCCAAAGATCCTTTCTACCTTGAATCAAATCGGCCCTACAGTAGCCTTACATCATCATCTGATAGCTTCCTTGACCTGTTTGACCCCATAGCCCAGTTGATTTAACTTCTTGTTATCCAGTTTATATCTTTGATCAGTTTTATCCCTCACAAACTTAAAAACAAAAAACCAAAAACATACTTCATAACTAGCCTAATATCAAAACACCACAAGCAAACACATCGATATCTTTTACATATAATAGAGAGAGCCCTCTCTGAGTCCAGGAAGGCTAGGTCCTTGGGCTCCAACGCTTGGTTTGATGTTACATCGTCATCTGGCTCACCAATCGGCCAAATCACGGGACCCTAACACTCTCTCCTTGGAACCCATCAAAGGTTATCAGCACTGTAGTAGTTTCTCCCAAAGCTCCTTCCTTAGCCAAATATGTCAATGCTGCACTAAGTTGAGAGAACACTTTATTCTTCTTCCGATCAGGGGGTCTCCCTGGTGGAATGCCTTCATGCAAAGAGACATCAAAATCTAAAGTAGACTGTATAAATGAGTGGACTGATTTGTCCCTCTCTTTACTACATAAATCATTCTCCTTCTTTTGAATATAAAACCCTTGAAATAAAAAAGGGTGCATGCTCTTCATCCTTGGATGCTGATCCATCCTTCCTCCTCCTCCTTAGATCAAGGTGTTACTACCTATTACTACTGTCACATGACTCTAATTGGGAACCTTTTGCAAAGATGCATAAGCTCCTCCTCTTGAAGCAATAACTTCATGCCCATCCCCATGTGGTGATGGTTCTTCTTCTGAAGTGACAACGTTGTTACTGCCTTCCTTCCCTTTCTCCTCATTAATATTTGAGAATACCTCATCAGCAATGAGAGACCCTAGATCTTGGTCCTCCCTTGATTTCACTTTTAAGCTCTTGCATAGCTTGGAGAAGAATTCTTGAGATCTCCTTCCCTTTCATCCTTCCAGGTAATGGGGTTTTAACCTTGTCTTCTTTCTCACTAGTATAATATAATATTTTTTGTCCTCTCTTTTGATACCTCCTCTCTCTATCAATAAGAGGCTCTCCTTCTTTAGAAGACATATTGGCTTTTTAAAAAGCACAGGTTGTGCTAAGATGATGCTTTGATACCACGGTAATATTCCCAAATGGGAAATGTATAATGTTAATAAAATAACACAAAACATCTTTTATAAAGTAGGAGGCCAATATGGAGACCTTTCATTTGTCATTAAAACATAAAAATACAAGTTAAATGTGGCCCATAAGATGCATGACAAGAAAATACAAGCCTCCAATGACATAAATCCCTCAAAATGAGGTGTTGCAACCATATATTAAGACAAAAAAGCCTTACAACGTTATTTTATTGGCTCTGCAACAACTATAGATTACACTTTAGATCTAGAGCAAGTATGTGGACAAAAAGTTAGATCTATAGCAGATCCATGCACTATACAAGATCCTTTAAATAACCCCCTTGGGGTTTTCAACAAAACACCATGTACAACTTGTAGATCTGAGATCTAAGACTGTGGATCTAAAAAAATATTCAGATCTGGAAAGTGGATCTGATCTGATATAAAAAATAAAATGATCTCCTCCAAGATATATCCAAAGTGAAGGGCAGATCCCCAACACTAGGAAAATCACTCTCCAATTGGTGTGTTGAACCACCGTAAAACTACACCTACAGAAATGACATAGTTTTTTATCTATACTGCGCTATAGGAATGAAAATATAGTTGTCCTACATCCAAGATACGAAAATGATGCTCAATATCTTCAATACTTCCCTCCCAATGAAGTAGAACCCTCCTCCACTGAAAAGAAGCATTGAAATGGACTAGATCTGAAAGGTCTAATCTCCACTTGCTAAAGCTTGCAAAAATAGTAAACCCTCAATAGGATCTACGTTGTAGTTGAAAGAAGAAGCTTGGCCTTAAGACAGATAGTGGAAAATGCAATGCAAACACTTCCAAGAGCTACTCAATGGAAAGAGGTGGGATTCCTGACTAGGAACACCCAATGCTAAACAACATTCATTCTCAGCTAAATAGCAAGATAAAGATATATGTCTAAACAGACAATATATTCAGAAAATATAATGTTCACCAACAACCTTCTAATGTTTCCATCCTCTTCATTTTATAAGTTAAGATCTTGCAAACCCTAAAACACATCCAATGATAATGCTTCTTTCACACAAGGCATCTCCATCTAAAACTGCGTTGTGCCTCATTGATGGCCACTCCTCCATGATAGTACTGTATATTTTGTCAAGGCTGACCTAGTCAACATGTTTTAGCTCCTATCCACACCTTAGGGTGCTTTATTAAGCTGAAAATATGATCCACTTTCACATGAGAAGTGGTTTTATTCACAATAAAGAGTTTAATGGGTCTCCCCACCCACTTATTCACCTATCTATGTGACAAAACAAAATTTTAATATTCCCATTAGTTGTAGGCTAATGTAGGAATATTACAGAATGTGGAAATGTAGTGAAATCGCCTCTCCTAAGTGGTAACTTGAAGTCCCTCGAGGATGAGGGTGGGATTCCTGCTCGGGTACACCCTGTGCTAAACATGACTGCAGTCTTAGCTAAATAGCTGAAGAGAGAAAACAAGTCTTAACAGACCATATCAAAATAATAATCAAAACATATCTTCTATGGCTGCCATCCCCTTGCTTATATAAGTGGTGACCTTCCTCACCCTTGGCCCCACTCATTAAACCCACTACTTCCATGCATGGATTCTCCCTCCAAAATTGTGATGTCCCATAATGAATTCCCACTCCTCCATGACAACAATGTTGATTTTGTCAAAGTTGACCCAGTCTACATGCTCCAGCCCCTTTTCACAGATAAGGGTGCTTTATAAAGTCACTAAAGTGATCTCCATTCACATTAGCAGTGATTTTATTCCTACTAAGGAGATTCATGGGTCTCCATACCCTCTTATTCATCAAATTGAGAAGAAAAAACAAAAATTAATATTCCAACTAGCTTATAGCTAATTGGGAATATTACAGTCCTCCCCTCCCAAATGTTGCTTATCCTCAACAATTATAAAGGTGAGTGTTGCAACTCTTCTCCTCCTTCATTGGTGACACCTGCATGTGATAAGCTCTCCTCATAAGCCAAGTGTCTCCCAATCAATCCCTCCATGAATTTCTCCTCCCAAGTACTCATTAGATGCAAATGACTCATCTCATAAGAAAGCAAAATATCCAATGTAGCAATCATGTTTTTCCCAATGTTCTCCCTAAAACATGAAGCATAAGAAACATGGAGAACCCCTCTCCCCATGGGCATGTTCAATCCTTCCTCCAATCATTTTTAGTATTCAAAAATGGGGAATGCAGAAATAGATGAACACAAAAATGGAAATAGCAGTGTAAATCAACTCATTAACATTGGAGACATATCATCATGTATTATATCATCAAATCAATACAAAATAATGAAGCATGAATCATATACAATGAGGGAACAAGCCTCCCATAGGCAATCACTCCTAAAACTGGACTGCTGCTACAATACAAGATGTTGAAAGATTGCTACAATGCAATTATAAACACACTGATATAAAAAAATAATGTAAAAAATATGTAGGGTTGTTATATGCTTCAAAATATATGCCCAATACATATCTAGGCTTAATAAAAACTCCTACAAAGAACCCGGGAAGGGTTTTCAAAAATACACCCTATACATGATGGGATCTAAAGCCCAATGGCTGAAGATTCATTGCAAACTGAAGAAAAAAAGTGTATAAGGCTGAAATATAACATATATTATGTATATCCCCTCAAATTTCTCCTCCCATGAAAGGATGAACCCCTCAATCACAAGAAAACACTACAAAGGAACCACAAGATCTTCCACTGAAGCTGCCCTTCAAAATAATGCATTTCCTAGCTGGAATAGCGCTGGAAATGATGGGAAATATATGGCCTGATGCAAAATATCTTAAATATTCTCAATAACTCTCCAAACAGGTCTCCCAAGAGAAGGAAACCTTCCTCCTATGAGAAACTAGCTCAGAAAGTAGGATTCTAACCCCTCCACTCCTGCACCCTGCAACACAACACAATAACCTGCAGAAACTGTGCTAATGAAGAAATTTGTAGCTTGGCCTAAAAATATGAATGTGGAAATGAATACAATACTCTTCCAAGAGGGCTCTCAAGGAAAGAGGTGGGATTCCCGTTCGGGAACACCCGATGCTAAACAACACTGCAACCCTGCTAAACAGCAAGAGGAAGCAAAATTCTAAGAAGACCAATATCAAAATAATATCCAAAACATGAGCTCAAATGGATTCCATCCTCTTCCTTAAAATTAATATGATCTTGCTTACCCTTGGCCCCACTCAATTAGGTCATCTCCCTCCAAAACTGCGTTATTCCTCAATTAATCTCCACTCCTCCATAACAGCGCTATTGGCTTGGTCAATGTTGATTGAATCAACATGATCCAACCCTGTTCACACTTGGAGGTGCTTATTTTAGCTGCTAAAAATGGTTTTCTTTCACACTTTAAGTGATTTTATTGCTGCTTAGGAGACTTATGGGCCTTCCTACCCATTTATTCAGCTACCTAGTGACAAAACAAACTATGATTTTCCATTTAGTGAAAGGCTAAATTTTTGGAATATTACAGTCCTCCCCTCAAAAATGTTGCTTGTCCTCAAGCAACTGTATAAGGAGAGAAAAATTCCTCCCCTCCTCCTCTTGTGGCCTCCTCATCAATAGTCCCCACCATTGCTCAAAATAATCTGCAATAAATCTTCCCTCTAATGTTTCCTCCCAAGTATGCAAAACCAAATGGCACACATCATGAAAAGGTGGAAGGTGTAAGTGGAAACCTTCTTTTTGTCCAATGGCCTCCTCAAGGTAGGAGTTATGACAAGAATAGGGGATCTCATTCCCAATGAGAAACTCCCAAACCCATGCTATCATCTAAATGAAATGAGCCATTCTAGGTAGCTCATCAAAAGAATCCTCAACCCCCGGTTCATGCAATTTATTGGGGCTATATGGAGAGATTAAATTATTCCACCCAAGTTGTTTCTCTCTCCATTTATGGTATGTATGGGGTTGCTGCTGATCTTGGGCTGAAATTTCATGGCCTCCAAGAATGGCCCAAGCTACCCCACCAAACAAATCAGCCATGAAGTGCCTCCTCCAAAAACTCAAGTTCTCCAAATGGCTCCTCCCACATGAAGACAAGAGACATAGTGTGGAAATCATGGTTTGCCCATTTTTTCTCTTGAAACATGCAACATATAAAATAGGGAAAATAATACCCCCAATGGGCACCTCCAACTCTTGTCCCACTCTCCAAACAAAGCTTCACATGAACATAGGAACATCAGCAATATATGAAAGCAAAAACCAATGAAAACAGGTTGTCATATGACAACCAGAAAGTGGATCATAGCTCCACACATGGAACCAGCATAGGGCAACCCCTGCCTGCCTCAAAGCAAAGAATAAAAAGTTCTTTTCTAGCCACTTTTTTTCTGCCAAAATCATCCTATAAGATAGGATCATGAATGTAAAATGTGGTGTTAATGGTGCACACCAAGAAACATGTGGCTTCCCCTACAAACCATCAATAAGATAGCCACTATAAATGCTACATTTGGCCTCAAGTACATCATAATATAATGCATAAGAAGGAATGACCCTCCTTAATACAACATGCTGCTTATATAAAGTAAAGAAGTGCAAATCATAATGCAAAAATTTACCTTCTCTACTATGTACTTTGGTCCTCGAGCTAAAATGGCTCAACTGGAAATTATCCCTCACTTTCAATGAGTAGGGAAGTGAATGTGCCAAACTCTCCATCAGCATCCAGGCTATGCATCTCTCCATATGTTGAAATATGTCATGCTGGATGCCCTCCCAAGTGAACTCCTCCATAAAAGAATGATATGCATCAAAGTGCATAGAAAGGAAGTCCTCATATGCTACATGTAGTAGCTTCTCCTTGAGCTCATAAGCTCTAGTCAAGAAGACTCTGCCATAAGAATATATGACCACATCATCCACCATATCTATAATCTCCCTCCGGGTCATCAAGAATCATGCAGGCGCCAAGATCCTTGGAGTACTCTACCGAAAGTTTAGACCTCCAATATGGATTAATCCTCCCAAGAGACAACATTGTTGATCTGAAATGTGAAGCTCCCCACATGTTGTTGTCTTCTCCTTTGACATACCTCATGCCAAATTCATCCTCCCAAGTGCTTCCATGCCCCTCATGCAACCTCTAATGCTCAAATAGAAGTGGTGACCTTTGGAAGTTGGCCTCCCATGAGAAGCTACCATCCAAAAAGAACATCCTGAACTTGGCCAATGTAAGCATGAGTGACCTCCATCTACTCTAATGTATGGAGGATTCCTTCCTTAAAGGAAGTACCCTATGTTTCTCCAAATCAATGGAGTAGCTCCCTTGGACCATGAAGGTGCCATCCTCCATCACTGCAGCAACTTCTTTCAGTGCAGTATGTTAACCACCTATGAATTTTTTGTCAAGCAAACAGGTGGCTAAATATTTTGCTGAGTCTTCAAGAGATACATTTCCTATGAAAATATCTCATTCCAGAAGCCTATTTTTTCCCTTTACCTTTGATAAGATCTTCACTACTGTTTCCATCCAAAAAAGCCTCACAGTCTGTGAAATTTTTTTGCTCAGAGAAGCCTCCATTTGACCCTTGTACCCCTGCAAATTTCCCATTTTAACGCCTTTTTTCCCCTTCTCAAATTTCCCCTTTGACTCCCAAAATCCCTTCCTAAGTCTTATAAATTCCCATCATCCCTTTAAACCTTACAAACACCCTTTGTTTGGCTTAAAAATCCATTTTTCCCTCTACCGAAAGCCTCTTTTAAGCCTTAAAAACTCTGTTTTTAGGCCAGAAAACCCACTTTTCTTCATATAACAGGCTTAGCCCCTTCCGACTGGCCCCTAACCACTTCCCCTCCATGCAACTAAGCACTAATACCAAGCACTAAGGCATAATGTGCTTATCACATCGAAGAGTTGGAGCGGAGCACTTTTGCTTTGTAAACAAAAGGTTCCGATGCGAGGTGTATTTGTTATGTCGGCCTTTGGAGCATTACCATCCATCGATCTATACACATCTGACGGTCCATGCTTATTTTTCTGTGCCCCATTACACTCCTTTGTAAACCCTCTGATGGCCATCTCCACCGTCAATTCACATTTAAATCCGACGGCCATTGCAACACCGCACTCATCGCCAATTGGAAGTTTTAAAAATGTGCCACCCTCTGATGCCCCAATTGGATCCTGGCTGTTGAATCCACAAGAACCAATGGCCAGGATTTGATCTTGCTCTGCCCCACTTCCCCGATTGGTCACGCTCCGATCCAATCACAACCGTTGATCTGCAGCCAATCCAATGGTCCATATGCAATCGCTTCATGAGCCCATCAGAGATTTTACCCCTGCCTCCTCCAGTTCCGATTAGATCTTGACCGTTCATTCCTTTGGATCTGATTGCTCACATTCCTCCCACGCATTCATATGGCCCATTTACCTCCACCTCATTGTTAAATCTCCACCGTCCAATCCTCTGGATCCAACGGTCAAGATCCCTCCCGACCACTAACCAAATCCTCTGCCTTTGCTTCTCCTCTACAGATCTTCGCCGTCCATCGCACCGATCGAGCGATTTCACAATCAAACTTTTCCGCTTGACCCCACCTTAATCGACCGCGCACATTCCCATATCATGATCCTCCCTCCCATCGTTGGATCTCACGTCCTAGATCCAACGTCCAACATCAATATCACGCATTTTTTGTGTCTCAAGCTTTAACAAGCAGGAATTTACACGATATGGGCGCTTAAAAAGCTACGTGTCATCCGGGAGCTATATCACATTCAAAAAGTGAAAAAATGCTCCCACCGAATTTTTCACAAGAAAAACAAATTCGCTTTTATCCTAAAACGACTTCCCCACTTCTATGCTCGAAAGTCCATCTAACAATCCCGACCGTTGATCTGATTAGATCAACGACCCTCATTTCATCTCGCATTCCATTCATTTTTGTTCATCGGGCGACCTTAGAACTTCATCGTGTCATCTCAACCATCGATCTCCTCCAGAGATCTGACGGTTCATGTTAAATCACCCTCTGCCCATGCCAAGTCCCACCATTCACGCCGATTTCACTGCATTTTCATTCATTTCTTTGTATTTCGCCAAAGTTTAAACTTTCATGATTTACATTGAAAATCATTTCTTCCGCCCACATTAAAATTTTAATGTTTTACATTGAAAGGTTATATAATTCCGCCTAACATCACAACTTTAATGTCTTACATTAAAGTTCATTGCATATCGTCCAACCTTCCAAAGTCATTCTGTCAGTCAATCACCACCGTCGATCACCGTTGGTCCACCTAATCGAACAGTTCAGAATCATTCCTCCACCAAACCTCTATCAGATCAGATTTCCACTGTTTCACAGCATTTTGCAGCTGTCTTCCACTGCATTCACCCCATCCACCATGTTTCACTACCATTCTCATAGCCTTCCATTGCATCCACCACCACTTCGCATGGATTTTATTAACATTTTTGTGTGTTTTGCAGGGTTACAGGCGGTGGAAACTGCCATGGCTCAAAGTCACTATCATAGTGGCACAAAGCACAGGGAAGGCCATTTCCAGAGCCTGAGATTGCAGAGAAAATGCTTGGGAAGGTGTTGGAATGAAATATTTCATTAAAAATAGGGTTTAATTCTGTAAAACCTCCAGGGCCATTAAAATTAAATTTCTACAGACAGAGACAGTCATGAAGCAGCAAATAGTATCAATACAGGATTAAAGAGTTTTAAAGCCTCTAATTGAAGATTTTAAACTTTAATTAACTGTTCAAAGGGAAAATGTACCATATCGAAGACCTTGTGACTAACACAGAAGGCTTAATGAGGCCTAACGCACATAAAACAATGTTATCAGTGTCACGCATCAGCAAAAGGTTCCATCCCAAGAAAGGATAAAGTACCCATACTGTTTTTATTCTATATCGTGTTCCTGAGAAGATTTTTGCCCTGACAGAAAGTCCTACTGTTGCCAGAAGCATTTGTTATGCAGTATGGCAGACTTGAAAGTCATTTATCTACCTTTTTCTTATCACCAGAGTACTACAGAGTACTACAGCTGAAAGTAAATGAAAGAACATACCCAGAGTAAATATCAGCCTGTTGAAGACCACTCTTTCATCCAAAGAGTACTGAAGATTAATGCATAGATATTAAGACAGAATGGGCCTTGAGACCTCTTCTGCTACTTCTGTTTTAATGTTTCATTTAGTGTTTCACCTACCTCCTCTACCTCTCTTTCATCTATAAGAACTCAAGAAAAACACATTGTAAGGGTTTTTGTTGATTATTGATCGGATATTTGTGAATTGTAAGCTGTTTCTCGTGAGATATATTTCTCTGTGTAAAGTTGTAAGATAGGCTGAGGAAGATGTTTTCAGACTGAATATCAAGCTGTTGGAAAATGTTCTACATGTATGGTGTTTCTCTCTAATATGATAAGCACATTTCTTTGGATCCTCATTTAAAGCAGCGGTGATGTTTTCTGCCTTTGTCTCTGTTTTCCTTCTGTAATTCATTACATTTCATTTCTCTGGTAAGAATAAGAAATATAGATTAGGATATACCCTCGCATGGTACCCTAATGCCCCTGCTCTTCTTATCTTTGATGTTTTCTAATTATTGTGCTATCTGAGTTTTGATTCATGATAATTTAACCAGTGTAGTAGTTGTTAGTCACTGCTAATTGATGTATGAATTTATGAATATGTTCTTATATGTTCTTGTTGGGTTTTAATTGAAAGAATTGAGATACTGGGAGTTTAGAATGCTTATTCTGTCTCACTTGGGTATTTTTTCAATCAATTGAACCTTTCTAAGTTCCCTTAAGTTGGATGTTGAAGCATTGAAAGTTCAAATCCTTTCTCTGATCTCAGGCCTTCTCCTTTGTGTTTAAATCTTGAATGTTTATTGTTGTCTGAAGAGTTAGCCTTTTAGGGGTTGGATCATAGGTGTTTAATGGCATGCCTTGTCCCTAGATCTGATTCCTAAGTGGTCACCTTGGAGGTTTCCTTGTCATTCACCTTCATTCCCTATCATTTCATACCACACTATCATATTTAAGATCCTATGCTTTAGATGACTAGCCCAATTGAAAGCCTTGAATACTAAATAGCAAGTAAACCCTTTCATGATTCCATTGCCCAATGGTCTCGAGTGTTCTCTGAATTATCTCTCCTTTGCCTAAAATCCTCTTTGCTCATCCTTGTCTTATATTGAACCCTTCCTTTCCTGTTTCCCAACAACCAAACAAATAAACAAACAAGCAAAAAAAAACAAACCTTGTGCCTTATAACTAGCCTAATACCTTCAAATGAAGCTTCAAAGACATATACCTTCACATTTATAGAGAGATCCCTCTTTGGACCCAGGAGGGATAGATCCTGAGGTCTAAAGTGGTTTTGATGTTGTCTCATCTTTTGGTACTGCCAAACTTGCCAAAACATGGGAACCCCAACATAGTGGCGACTCCACTGGGGAACTTTGAGTAAAACACATCTTTAAACACTTCTAAGACTCAAAGAAGACCATAGTAGCCTTATTTTTGTGGTTAATAACTGTGGTGGACAGTATACCTTATTGAAACATTATAAACCTTCCACCTGGCGACTCCATAGTTCCTTAATAATTAAAGACTCCATTGGTGATCAATAGGCCTGCTGATTATCTTGGTTTCACAAGACTCCACTGGGAGACCAGCCTTCATTACAACATCAACCATATTAGAAGCAACAACTAGGATTAAGATTCTTTGTTTGAAGACAACATGTTGGCTTCAAGAACCATTCATACAAGAGCTTATCCTAACCCAAACCCACCTGAAATAGTTGACAACCCTGAGAGAATTCTTAGGAAATCTCCTACACCTAAGAGGCCAACTATTTCCAAACACATCCATAGAGCTAACTCTGCACCAGAAGACTTTACAGCTCTATCAGACACTCATTTTGACCTAGAATTACCAAGCAGATTACCTAGAACTAGGTCTTTCAGTGCTCTAGACCAGTCCGATCTTGAGATTCCTAGTTCACCATCTCACAGTGGTCAACATATTAGGGATAGAGAGACTCCTCCATCTACACCTCTGGATATTCATTTCATTCAAAACTTGGGGCTCCATCACCCTAAATTAGCTCATCAGAGTGTTGCTGGTCCTAGTATTCCTGTCATCCACATACCTGCTGCTCAAGCTAGTCCTTTACCTCCTCAAAACACCATTATGGTAGCCTGGTATGCATCTCTGGTGTTACCACAACCTCTAGTGCCTTTACCTAATGATTATCAATCAAAAATACCACATTTAACTGCAAAAGAGTCTACCACAGCTCATCACCATGTAGATAAGATGGAAGATTCCTTTGACTATATGGAAATAGATGATGAGACAGTCAAGATGAGAATATTTGCCCAGAGTTTAGGAGGTGATGTGAAGAATTGGTTTAAAGGCCTACCTCCAAATAGTATCCATGATCTTCCCTCTTTATATCAATCCTTCATAAACAAATGGGAATTCAAGACCAACCCTCTCCAAATCTTAGCAGAATACAAGAATGTTAAAAGAAACGTAGGAGAGAATGTCCATGACTATTCTACAAGGTCTAATAGTGTTTACAACACTCTTCCTACACACATGAAACCTCCCCAAGGAATGGATTTAGTGAAATATCCTGAAGGCTTTGATACTGACATGGCCTACTAGCTTAGGGAGAGAGATTACAACACATTGGAATATATGCAAAAAGGAGTAGTGAGTGTAGAAGCTAACCTGATTGAAAAAAGAGCCAGAATGAGATCTGAGAAAAAGGTAACATATAGGGATGACACAACAGCTTCCACATCCGATCCCAAGTATGATAGTCTAGCCAAAAACATGGAAAGGCTAGAGAAAATGATGGAGAAAATGGTTGTCATAGTTAGTAATCAGAGCAGAAACCAAAATCATAACCAGAACCAGAACTTTAGGAGAAATAACCCTCCTAATAGACAAAGAGACTCTGATCAACAAAACATACCCCCATTCCAAGAGAACTTCCTTGATGAGGATGAGGGGATAATAGAAGAGTCTGAGGGAACCACAATAAACATGTTGGAAATAGAGAACTCAATCCAAAATTGTTCCACAGAAGATAATCAATCCTCACACTCACATTGGGATGAGGAAAGGTTAGAATATGAGGATTATAGGTTAGGATTTGAAAATGCCATCATGCAGGTCAGAGAACAGTATGAACTTAGAAGAAAAAAGAGCTTAGACAATTCCAAACCAAAAGCTGAGATTACCATTAAGAAAAGACCTGGGAAAACTCCTAAGGTGATTGTTGAAAGTAGCAAATCAGCAGCTGAGAGTTCTAGGAAGAACAAAGAAAAAGATAGCCAAAATACTGATAAACAAAGTCAACAAACCAGCAACACTAGAACTGCAGCTAGTGTTCCTGATAAAATAGTTACAAACACTGTACATAGTGAGAATCAGCACACTGATTCTGCCACTAAAGTAGTGCCCAACAAAAAAGAGTTGAGTCTTACAAGGAGTCCATCTCCTTTCAATTTGGAGAGTGATATTGCTAAAATTAAAATCTCTGTCCCACTCTTTGAGCTGGCCACTCAGGATGTATATAAAGGCCAAATTTCGAAAGCTTTAAATCTAGGTGAAAACAGTGACACTGTCATTCTAAGTGATGATCAGCTAGCCCTTCTGTTTGGTCCAAAGATAGAAGGGAAGTTTCAGTAAGGGGTAGTACCTCCTTTTTATATCAACCTCAATTTCCATGACAAGATCCTTCAGAATGCAATGCATGACTCTAGGGCATCACACAACCTAATTCCTAAGGTAGTTATGGAGAGGTTAGGCCTAGAGATAACCTGTCCTTATAAAGATTTATATTCATTTGACTCTAGCAGAGGGAAGGCTCTTGCCGCTGTGTGCGCAGAGACCTTGGGAAGTATGAAGATGAGTGCGCAGACCCCTAGAACTATGTGGGGGGGGGGGGGGGGGGGTAGAAGTGTTGTATTGAGAAGATCTACGATAATAAAAGAATACTTTGAAGACGGATTTGTGTACTTTAATTGTATGGTTGCATTATGTATGTTGTGTTATTAGATGTGCTAGATGAGGTTTTTTTTATCTACAATTGCATCGCAAATACTTGAATATGATTTATTATGATGATTAATGCATGTTAAAGTAGAAAAGAACAATATGCATAGTAGTTAGGTATATCTATTGAAAAGCACCTGTATATTTGTCATACTAGTTCTGCGAATCAATGAATAAGTCTTAAGAGAATATTAGCCTTAAAGCCACACTCCATATTCCCTCTGGATGTAGAAACCAAGTTCTAGAAACCCCTAATATTGTCTTGGGTAAGACTTCAGTTTGTGTAGCAGATCATTGTTAAAAGGGCCAGTAATAGATGGTTTTTTTGGTTCGCGTAGCCATATTTGAACCTGGGTCTAGGCCCCCTCAAGCCAATAGTAACCCCTATACAATCAAAGTGCACTAGGGTTTTTTCAGGGATTGAATCCATCTATAAGTCAAAATTCTATTTTAAATAATAGAAATGAGGATTTCACCTCAAATGTTTCTGCCCGATTCCAGCACCGGAAACTTTAAAAATTCGTATCAAATACAACTCCCTTATTATATATATATATATATATGGACTCTTTCAATGGGTTTTCTCTTTCAATGGGTGGTTGCATTAAATTCACCCATCCCTTCTATATATATATATATATATATATATATATATATATATATATATATATATATATATATATATATATCTGTGTGTGTGTGTGTGTGTGTGTGTGTATTTCCTTGGAGCTTCCTCGAAATATGAGATATAATGACAGTCTAGGCCATATTACTTTTAGAATCGATTTGGTTCAAATGGCTATCCAAATTTCCAATCAAAGGGAGCCACGTTGTAAGAAGTAACCATTTTTCCACTCTTGGAGGTGACTTGGAAAAGTAGTAAAATAATATCATAAATTCTTTTAAGTGCAAAGGTGCGAGAGTGTGGAGGAAGAAAATGAAATATTCTTATACACCTAGGAAATTTGAGGAAACCCTATATCATATCAAGTGATAATTTTCATAAGGTTGCTACCCATTTTGACAAGCGGACATATGCATCATGAGTTTTCAATTGTTTAACTAAGTATGATCCAAATGTATGATACCCATACTATTTACTTGTCATAATTTAATAGGTGGTTAATGGTATTGTTAACCAATGGCTCAAATTTAGTTCAATTAGGTTGCGTTAAAATAACTTCACAAATTTTTTTAAGTGTGGAGGTGAAAGAGTGCAAAGGAATCAAAATAAAGGCTTCCTCCACACCTCTGAACTTTTAGGAAACTATATAGTATCTTGGGTGATAATTTTCACAAGGCTACTACCCGTGTTAATGAACAAACATATGGAATAAAAATTTTTCTTATTTAACTAAATATGATCCCAGGAAATTATACCCATGTGATTTACTTCTTGTCAAGATACTATTTTTTCTTCTATGTATAGTGGCCAAAAATGTCCACCTATCGCAATTAAGATTATGTTTCATATTTTGGAGAACAATAATCACTAAATTGGTAGTAGCACGGGACTAGCATGGAGGGTACTTGACATTCTGGTATGTCTAATACATGGTCACTATTGTCAAAATAATACATGTTTGTTGGGCGATTCAAACTATTTGTAGAAGAATACGCTCTTTCTTCTTATAAAACCTAGGTTCCTTTACAATCTACAACGACCATCCAACGTTGACATTGCCATCATATTTTTCTACTTTTTGTTTTTAATTGTAGAGGAAAAAATGGGAATTAGTATTAATGCTTTGCATCCCAGAAGTAGTTGATGTGTCACTTGATGCAAAATCAAAGGGAGAGGAGCGAGGAAACATTTCCCAAGAGAGGGTAATTGAAAATGGCCATTGTTTCTTGCGTTATAAATCAAATATCAACTATGATGTACTTAGGTACACATATGTTGGTGGGATATAGACTCACAAGAGAGAATTTGTATTAGTCTATGAAGATCACTTAGACTATTTGCAATTTTTCCTCTCATCCTTGTCGTTTTTTTAATTTTTTAATTTTCTAATCAACATATGTGAGATATTAGTTTCATTTTCAGACTTGATAGAACATTTCTCTTTGTCTTTATAAATTACTTGCATTTCAAATTTGAATCAAAATATTGGTTAATGAAGCTTTTTTTAGCTCTCTACAATCATTGACTGGCTTGAAATATTTTATTCTAGACCACCATAAATTTGCTTACTAAATAAAAGAAAAACCATGTTCTTTTACATAATTTTTACTCGACATATATGTTGAAAAACCTCAAGTACGTTCATAATAAAATTCTTCTCAAGAAAATGCATAAGAATCATATGATTTAATTTGTATGTGCGAATAAGGCAATGGTATACAAGCAAAAAATTTAGAATCCATGACATGAGCTCGTTTCTTGGTTGGGAATATTTTCTGTGGATGACATCATATTTATTGTCCATTAGAAATATGTATTTAGGAGTTCATAAATTGTCTACCCGGATTTCAAATTCTATTCATCAAGTGGGTATGGATCAATAGTTGGATATTTGAATCTAGGATCAAGGCTCAGAATGAAAAAATTTACATAAAAGGCTCATTATGGATTAATTTTTTAAATAGTACCACCTTAATCAGTAACACCCATAAATTTTAATGAAGATAGCTTGATGACAGGCTAATGTGATTTTGGTTTATTAAGGAAACATAACTTTCACTCAATGGAAAATGTGAGTTGTTATTAATTTTGTGTCAAAGAATATGGTTTAATACTTGTTGAGATATGTTCGTTGTGCCTTGTCCAACCACTGGTTGTGCCATGTGATGTTAAGGTTCATAGATTCTCATAGATCAATCCAATTATGTAAAAGATAATTTCAACTCTGTGATATCTAGAGGCACATAATAAACCATAAAACCAAATCTAAAACTAACAAAAAAACTCTCAAATTAGCTACTTGTTGCAATGCATAATAAATAGCATAAAATTGACATAAAATATGCAAAAAACAATTCCTTCGTCATATAGCCTAAATCTACCTCAGGCTGAAAGAAGGCAGAGTTCAGGGTAACATCAAACCACGCTCAATCTGGTAGCTAGCCCTACCAGAACAGGAGAGGGCTCTCTCCGGGTCAATCTCAGAAAAAATAATCGAAGGGGCTTGAGATGACTTGAAATAAAGGCTGATTTTAGGCTAGGTATATAAGTAAAAGAATTTTATTTTTATTTTTGGGGTTTTGTTGGAATCAAAGGTAAAGGCAGTTTTGGGTTCGGGGATGAGGCCTAGTTTTTGCAGAGTTCTGAATGGGGCAAGGAAGGAAATTGTTTTGATGCTTTGAATTGAATGAATGGATAGTCCAGACCGGTGAGGAGCTAAAGAGGGAAAGAGGCTTTCAAGAATCCTCTTCAAACAGATGAAAACGTGGAAAATTAAACAAAACTGAAGGCAGAGCAAAGCAATCTAATGAATTCCACCTTTATCACTCATTTGTTTAATTTAAGAAGAAAGGAGAAGGGAAATGATACACATAAAACATCAGTGAACTTACAATCACATAGAGAAACACACCATCAAAACACAGAGCCACATGGATCCCAAAGAGTGCTGCAAACCCTGGTCTATTCCTTTGCCAAAATTGTAGAGATGAAATGTACAATGAAGTGCCAAGCAATCCCAAGTGTCCAACCCTGAAAATGACTGATGAATTACATGATATAGACAAGCCTAACTCATCCCCATGCCTCTAGGGGTCGATCTCATCATTCTAGGAGTTGTTTCAACCATATCTAAACTAAGAACTGGAAAATAGGCAATGAAACAACTTGCCTCTATATGATAGGAAACTGATTCATTCACTTACATTTCACTTTTTGGTGAATGAATCTACTAGAATGAGTAAAAATGTGCCAAAATTACATCAAAGTCATGAAATTACATCAATTTACATCAAGAGTTACATGAAAAAGTCAAACTAGCCAAAACTAGGCGAAAATCTGAGCTGCTGAGTGAAAAATAGGCCAAATTTCCCAATGCGCCGCGCCTGAAATCTCTATGCGTAGCACAACTTTGAGGCTGATTTTGAGGGCCTTCCCGAAGTCCAAATTGAGTGCAGGATAGCTCGTTGGAAATCCCTGCCTGTCCACTTTCCAACCCAAGTGGAATTTCTGAATTTGGTTGCCATTTTCCCTTCCAAAAATCTAATCTCCCAACACTGCTTCCTGTGTGTGAAAAAAGTGGCAGAAAGGCCATTTTTAGGGTGTTTTTGACCCTTTAGGCAACCCAAAACTTGTCAAAATCTTTAGGTAATCCATAGGCATGCATAAATTTTGATGAAAAATCCAGAAATGCAATTTTTTCCTCCAAAAGTGCTGCCAATTATAAGCGCGCGCCAAGTGGCGCTACGCGTCGGGAGGAAAAATTTGTATTTAGGCCAAAAAATTCAAAATTGACAAATTTTTTCCCAAATTTCTTGAAATTTGGGCTGAATGTCCACCATCAAGCACTATGCTGGACCAAAGAAGCTTCGGCCAAAATTTGGAGTCTATCATGCCTTTTACGACGCTTTAGTGCCCTCCTTAGCCTTGCTTTCAGGATCTTGATCCTCGCTTTACAAACATGATTTTGCGCCCAATAATGGTTCTTCATGTGCCTGAGCATGTTATTTTCCTTGTTTTCCTTCTCCAACAGCTTCTCAAGATGAATATTGACCCTCTCAAGCCAAGTCTCTCTATCAGCCTCAATCTCCCGCTCAATGGGTGTCATCTCGGTTTGGCTTCTTTAGGCAGCTTGCCGGTTCTCACGGATGTTTTGCAACTCCATGATTGTTTTTTGATCCTCCAACTGTTTGTTCCACTGCTCCAGGTAGTTTATGACCCATTGGGCTCTTTTCAACTTGATGGTCAATGTGTCGATCTCCGCCTTCTGCTCCTGAATGGTCTCTCTCAACTTCAAGCTTGGAGAGCTCAAATCCTCATCAATAAGTATGAAATCAGTATCCTGGCCTCCTGAAGGGCCCTCATCCTGCATAGGCCTCTTACCTTTGTCATGTACCTGTGCTGCCGATGACAGCAACGAGACCCCTTCCACCCCAGGTGGAGATAGTACTCGTCGGGCTGCTGCAAATAATACTCAGGTGCCTCTCTGATAAGTGACATATGTCAGCACACTAGTAGTCTCTGCCTCCTGACCTCCATACTGATGTGAAGGTTCACCTGCATCATGGAGAACCTCCGGAGGAACCTGAGGAGCTGTGAAGAAGTCATGGGAAATGAAATCCTCCCATGAAATACCCTGCAATCCAAGCTGATGTACAACCACGATCTTGATGAGTGCATAGTGATAAATACTGTTGTACTGTTGCTCGTGAGTTTTCTTCTACACAAGAGTGGTCATTCTCTCGATGTTCCGGCACATGAAATAAGGTATGCTCATCATCCTCACCCTTGTGAAATGCATCAATAACCTGATGTGGTAGGCATAGAGGCGTTAAAACCGGCCCTCACAACTGAAGTATCTGATAATGAGTTTCATCAAAGGTACATAGGATTCCTTTAGGAACTGGAATGGGAACACTCTGTTGAGCTGCCTCACAAAGCTAGGCCTGATATATGGTTCATAATGCACTCTTTCCACCTGTTATCTTTTGTTCCACTGTTCACCCACATTCGGTATTTCGGTTGCTTGAGAGATGGTTTCCGGTGTCAAAGTGAAATTTACACCAGCAAGAGTTACCTGACCATCATGTAAATGCAATACAAACAAATGAGCTAACTCCTGATGATGATGAATCCTAGAAATCATCTCACAATACCGATAGCATGACCGCCGATCCGGATTTGCGAGGAACGCAACAGAATAAACATATAACCATAAATACAAAGATACAGCAAAAATAACACTTCATTTCATTAATATCAAAGAATTGAAATTTGCTTACAGACAGAATGGAAACAAAACTAGCTAGGGCGTCGGTAGCTATCTCTGAGAAGAGATGTGGTGGCTACATGCCTCTGAACTGAGTTACAATGAGGCTCGAGGGCCTGTTTATTATTTAGAAACAATGGGAAATCCTAAACCGCCAAAACACTAACCCTAGGAGATGAAGCGCCAAAACTATGGGCCCTGTTTGGGTAAATTGGTGTTTCAACTTCCCAGGGGCGTAACTTTGGCATACGATCTCCGTTTGATGCGTACCATACCTCGTTAGAAAGATCTATCCGAGGACTAAAAATTTGGAATGAGCAACATCGGTCCATGGACCCATGTTGCTCTCCGTTTTCCCAAAAAACGTCGTTTAGGGCCTCAAAACGGCTCCGGAAGTTTAGGACCCGAAAAACTGCTAAAAATAGTAAACTGTGCCGAAACTGAAAAACTGAAATAGACAATGGTGGAGCCCTAAGTGGAATAGGCGAGTGACCACCAATATCCACCTGGATCATTCCTCCCCCCTTAGGAAGCAATGGTCCCCATTGCGTTAAGTTCCTCCATGAGATGAGGAAATTTCTGCTGAACTTGGTCCCTGGTGAACCACTTTCCTTGGTGCAGGAGTTGGCCATCTTTGACAACCCGATATAGTTGGATCTTCTGCTGGCGAGTGTTCTTGATTTGCATGTCCATGATGCAATCTATGGTGGCCTGTTCCATGCAGTCTGGATTTAACTCAGTTGGTGTGAGTTGTTCTGCAATGTCCGAGGTGTCCAGTAGAGGTGGGAAGTAAGGATGAAGGCGATCCACATTGAAGACTGGGTGTAGACCAAGGAATGGTGGAATACTGAGCTCGAAGGCATTGTTCCCTACAGCCTTGGTGATGGTGTATGGCCCGTATCGGAGCGGGTGAAGCTTGCGGTGGGGTCCAGTGAGGCGCTCCTTCTGCAAATGTAGCCATACTTTGTCGCCCACCTGGAAGTTGTGTGGCACCCGGTGTTGATCATGGCGCTGCTTGTACTTCGCATTGGCTCTGTCCAATATATCATGAACCTGTTGGCGGATGTGTTGAATGCGTTCGATGAAGCTACTTGCTTTGTCAACTTCAGACTGGACGTGCGCTGAATCGGCCTGAGCAGCTGCAAATGGCATGGCTACGTCAATGGGACATAGTGGCTGGAATCCTAAGCCCACCTGAAAGGGGCTATGGCCAATTGAACTGTGGAGAGCCCGGTTATAACTATGTTGTACATAAGGGAGGCTCTCGTCCCATGTGCGTGGATGCTTTGAATTGTACATTCGCAGAATGTGTACAATCATTCTGTTGACGACCTCTGTCTGGCCATCTGTTTGGGGATGGAAAGCTGTGGACTTGGTGAGCTTGGTATCCAACATTGACCAGAGGCTGGACCAAAATGTGCTGAGGAACCTGCTATCCCGATCTGATATGATATACTATGGGATCCCAAAGTGCACCCACACTCGTTCAAAGAAGAGTTTAGCAGTGGCTTCTGCTGTGATATTCTTCTTGCAGGCCACCATAATGGCCATCTTCGAAATCTGTCGACGACCACAAAAACACAGTCATTTCCCTGCTTAGTAGAAGGCAGGCCCGACATGTAATCCATGGAGATGGATTCCCAAGGTCGACTAGGGGTAGGTAGAGGAGTAT
Organism: Pinus albicaulis; assembly: GCA_034641835.2. NCBI lineage: Eukaryota > Viridiplantae > Streptophyta > Pinopsida > Pinales > Pinaceae > Pinus > Pinus albicaulis. The sequence continues at coordinate 142,143 of JAXQQM020083220.1, forward strand.
ATAGGCCTTGCTTCTTGATGTTCGGTTTGGCAATGGCACAAGCAATGCAGGATCTGATGTGCTTCTCGACATCCTTTCGAAGGTTCGGCCAATAGAAATACTTCTGCAGGATTGCTACTGTTTTCTCGACCCCGAAATGCCCAGCGACTCGACTGTAGTGTGCTTCCCATATCATCTTGGCACGCTCGCTTTAAGGAACACAAAGGTGTCCCATGTGACATAAAAGTGCATCTTGGAGGTGAAAATTTGGAACTTGCGTACCCCCCAAGAGTGCCTTGTAAGTTTGGCCGAATTCTGGGTCACTCTCATAGAGAAGCGGCCAATCAGAAGTCTCGTGCCCACAAGAGTTGAGCATAGTGGTGAGCGCCACGATCGGTGGTCGGCTGAGGCAGTCTGCAACATTATTGGTGCTACCCTTCTTGTACTTGATGTTCAAATGAAACTGTTGCAGATATGTGGACCACTTCTGATGGCGATCATTCCGCAACTTCCCTTGTGTCTGTATGAACTGCAGGGGCCGGTGGTCTGTGTGGATGATTGTTTCCTTCCCCAAAATGTAATGCTTCCATTGTCGACAGGCTTGCACAATGGAATACATTTATTTGTCATAGGTGGGATACTTGCGAACTGTCTCAGACAATGTCTCACTGTGATATGCCACTGGATGTCCCTGTTGAGTAAGAAATGCCCCAATAGCATAGTCAGAGGCATCTGTCTCGATCTCAAATGGCTGCTGCAAGTCTGGTAAGGTGAGCACTGGGGCAGAACAGAGGCGATTTTTCAATTCTTTGAACGCCTTCTGTTGAGGTTCCGACCAAAAGAATTTTTCTCTCGCTCCTCCTTTGGTGACTTGACTTAAGGGCCAAGTGATATGAGAGAATCCCAATACGAATCTACGGTAGAAATTAGCAAGACCCAGAAAGCTGCGAAGCTCTGTTATAGTAGTCGGGGCTGGCCAATCCCGAATGACTTGGATCTTGGCAGGATCCACATGCACCCCCCTTTCATCAATAATGTATCCCAGATATTGAACCTGGGTCATGCCAAACGTGCACTTCTCCAAATTGGCACACAACTTGTGTTGCCGCAATGTTTGGAGGACTTGTCGGATGTGGTGAAGGTGCTCTTCCCAAGTCTGGCTGAAGATAAAAATGTCATCCAAGTACACCACTACAAATGAGTTGGTGAATGGCCGCAAGATGTCATCCATCATCCTCATGAAGGTGGCGGGAGCATTCGTCAACCCGAAAGGCATGACCACCCATTCGAAAAGGCCTTCCTTGGCTTTGAAGGCAGTCTTCCACACATCGGAGGGTTCAATTGGTACCTGGTGATACCCAGACTTCAAGTCGATCTTGTTGAAATATTTTGCACCTTTGAGTTGGTCCAGAAGGTCATCAATCCATGGGATTGGGTACCTATTCCGGACAGTGATCTTGTTCAGCGCCCGATAGTCAATACAGAGTCTCCACGTCCCATCCTTCTTCTGTACCAACACGATCGGGCTCCCACAGGGCAATGAACTTGGTCTGATGTGACCTTTCTGCAACAGCTCCTGAATCTGTCTCTTGATTTCATCATTCTCCAGAACAGAGCGCCGATAGATCGGTCCATTAGGTAGCGGCGCACCTGGGGTCAGATCAATCGGGTGCTTGACCTGACAGTGCAGAGGAACCCCTATGGGTGAGGTGAATATGTCCTCGTACTCCTCCACAACCTTATCCATTTGTTGTTGTTGTGCAGAGGAGCCCTATCTGGAGGTCGTGGCCACAGTCTTCTTCTTGCCCTGGGGGCGGATCATCAGGAAAACGAATTTCCTGGTTTGGGAAATGAGCTTACTGCATTGTTTTGTAGTAACCAAAGAGATAGTGGCAGGAGGTGGTACCTCTGGTATCCTGTACAACTTATTTCCCAAAGTAACAATAACAGCACGAGGCCGAGACTCATACACAGCATGACGCTTCCACAAATATGGTTGTCCTAATAATACATCAGAAACATCAATAGGAGCAACGTCACATAGTACCTCATCCGTGAAGGGCTTGATGCTATAGGGAAGGCGACACTGCCGGCTGACGCGGAGATCTCGTCCTTGGTGAAGCCACCCGATGGTGTATGGATGTGGGTGAGCTGTGATCGGCAAGCCCAACCGCTTCACGGCGTCTGCTGAAATGAGGTTCTTTTGGCTCCCATTGTCGACAATGAACTGTACAGGGGAGCCCTTTACCCACATCTAGGAGTGGAAGAGACGTTCCTCCTCCTCTGGATCTTCCGGTTCCTCCTTCTGGACCTTTGTAGTGGCAACAGTGGCGTTGGGCTCCACATCAATAATCTGTTTCCATTTTTCATTCCCCTTTTCAGGTTCTGATTCGGAGTCAGAGCATGCATCTGACTCAGAAGCCCTCATCTCGGCCACTAGCGACTGCTTGGCCCGACACTCACTTGTGTTGTGAGTGGAGCTTTTATGGAACTCACACCACTTTCCCGTGTCCTTCTTTGGCTTTGCGGTGCTGTTCTTTTCTTGTGGCTTCGATGAGTTGTCTTTAGCCACCATGCCTTGGCTTGGTCCTTTGTTCTGTGGTTTGGAAGCACCTTTCCCTTACTTTTGATTCGCAGATCCAAAGTCTCGCTTCTTCTGCTTGAATTTCTGCTCAATCTTGGCAGCATACCGGTATGCCGTACCAAGCGAGGAGATGTCGAGGAACTCCATTTCCTCCTGAATGTATCTGTGCAGACAGTTGCGATACTTTAGCACCAAATGTTTCTCTGAATCTTTGATACCCAACTTTGTGCGTAGGGTATGGAACAGATTCGTCAGCTCGTGCACATCTTGATCCCTTTGTTGTCGCAGCGTGGTCCATTGTATGTACTTGTCCTCATGGCTCCCCACGGGATAGTACTGTTCCTTGACGGCGTCTCGGAAAGAATTCCAAGTTGGTACGGCCGAGAACAGAGAGGGTTCTGTCTGGTCCTTGTTCTCACAGTAGGTTTCCCACCAGTCCTTAACATGGGGGGTAGCTTCGAGGAGTGCAAAAATAATCTTCTCCCGGTCTGAAAAGTCATGAACAGAGAAATATCCTTCTAATAGATTCAACCATCTATCTACGGCATCTGCGTCTATTTGACTCTCAAATATGGGAATGTCAAAATTTACTTGTACCTTAAAGGGAGTCGCAACTCCAGAGTGGCTACTGGATGCAGATGCGCCGCCGGTGGGCAGCCGTTGAAGGATCTGAGCAAAGCTATCCATCATCGCGTTCCTTTGTTTTTCGAGGGCCTCTTCGAGCAATATTTTGATAGGATCTCCTGCTCCCTCATCTTTCTTTTCGTCCCCCATGGGCGTCCGTCGAGGTTTGCGAGGCTGATCTTGCAAAGGTTCCACCAGATCAAGCCCTAGCTCCTTATACCCCGACCTCGTTGGGGACATGCAAAGAAGGATCTAGAAAAAGCAGACCGCTCTGATACCACTGATCCGGATTTATGCAGGAACGCAACAGAATAAACATATAACCATAAATACAGAGATGCAGCGGAAATAACACTTCATTTCATTAATATCAAAGAACCGAAATTTGCTTACAGACAGAATGGAAATAAAACTAGCTAGGGCGCTGGTAGCTATCTCTGAGAAGAGATGTGGCGGCTACAGGCCTCTGAACCGAGTTACAATGAGGCTCGAGGGCCTATTTATCATTTAGAAACAATGGGAAATCCTAAACAGCCAAAACCCTAACCCTAGGAGATGAAGCGCCAAAACTATGGGCCCCGTTTGGGTAAATTGGTGTTTCAACTTCCCAGGGGCATAACTTTGGCATACGATCTCCATTTGACGCATACCATACTCCGTTTTTCCCAAAAACATCGTTTAGGGCCTCAAACAACGGTTCAGACCCGAAATCATGCAAAAATAGTAACTAAATTAAACCGAAAACCGAAAGGGACAATGGTGGAGCCCCGGGTGGAATAGGAAGTGACCACCAATATCCTCGATCAATCGCTTCTCGAAACAACATACATGGGCAAGCCTGCAATTGAGTCAATGAGGTGGGCTCTTCTCTCACATGTTTTCCACCTTTACGAGGCCTTCTAGGTGCATATAGCTCAATGGTAGAATCACTATCTCTATCATATGATGTATCAGTGTCTGTCTCCATGATGTCCATGCAAGGTATATGTTGGCTTGTATGAGATGAAAATGAGAATTTGGTGCTTTTGTTTTAATTTCCAAATGTGTGTCAAAGGGGAGGGACTATAGAGAAATAGGGCAGTAGGAACAATGGACCTCAATCAATTTATAACTCAAGTGTAGGACAACCAATTAAATGTTTGGGAAAATTGGGGTTTGGGAATTTTTTACAACTGAGATGGGAAAGGGAGAATGATCGGAAATGAAATAACTTTAGGAATGAGTTCTTTTGGGGATGTAAGGATATAGGGGATGGACTGTAATGATAATATTAACAGTGAGAGGGAGGAATAACAATTTGGGAATGAAGTATTTGGCACCAAAATCAATTTTAGAACTCCAATTTCAAAACCCTAAGGAGGCACTTCAACAAGATGATAGGGTTTATAGTTTTGGCATTCAAATTCTCATATTCAAACTCAAACAACACCAAACAGTGTTTAATGGCAATTACAAGATCACTTGAACTTACTTGGAGCGAGAAGGACCAATTCGATTTGAATTTTTGTGAAGCAATGACAAAAATCTAGGAGTCTGCCCTGTGCACCGCAACAGTGGCCCAGTGCGTTGCGACCCTTGTATGTGCTGCGCTGGAACAAAAATGCATAGAGGTGAGCAGCCCAATGTGCCGCACTCAACCAGTGCGCCGCACCCAACGCCCAGTGCACCACGACAGTCAATCTCACCCACAGTCCGCCCTTCAAACACTGTTTCGCTCTCCATGATTTGTCTTGGCTCAATGATGTCTCTTGGTATGAAAATGGATTGTTGAATATGAAAATATCTTATATATATCAAAGAATTTGATTTTTCATTTGGCAAACCCACTTTCTAATGTTGCATACTTTGGCACTTTTTAAATAAACTATGTTTCGTTTCCTTTGTACTTTTTCGACTGCTGATGAGCTTCTTGTCTGTCTTTGCAGGGATAGCTGGCATGGGATTTTGGAAAAGGTGACCAGGGTTGCACATAAATAACTTTACAACTGAAGAAACTTTGAAAATTACATTGCATTTATTACAAAAGATGAAATAGACGATTTTTCTTCAAAACAAAGTTTTGAAGAAAAATCATTATCAAGCATTATGATGATGAAAATTTTTGCACTGAAACCTTATTTGAAGCTTCCTCATGTGCCTGCTGACATTATTAGACTTTTTGAAGACTAAATTAGCAAAACCCTAGACCTAATGAGACTAAAAAAACCTAAAATGACTCTTTGTCAAACAGGAGGCCAAACATGACTGTAAATGACTTTAAAACTGATTTTGATGAACAGACACAGACCAGCAGGTACAAGACATGAGGGATATGAAAGACAAGACCCTTCCGTCAGATGATCCATGCTCCTAATGGAATGCAGCTGACTGAACTGAATGAGACACCTAAAATGAAATGCAACAAGAGAAATTTGACTCATGAGTATCTAAAATACCCGATTCTAACAAAATCTTCTCTATTTCAAATTGGGTACGTTTAAATTCTCTTAGCCAATATTGATTATTACTACCTCCCTATCATCTATTATCTTCGGTGTTTAGGTTTATGATTCCCTAAGTTTTCGATGAAGTTGAGAATAATAGAAGTGAAAAGAGTATCACTAAACTTGGAAATCCTCTAGTAAATTTGTGAATATCCATTCCCTCTAATGCACTAATAAAATTTCCATTGATTGGATATAAACTGAAATGTTGCGAGTATGAATAAAAAAATATACAATGACTCCAATCCTGAAACACTTTGATGAATTCTTGTCACTTTCCTTTCTCAATTGGAGCATCACAACTAGTTTTTCCCTTCCCCATTTCAAAGAAGGGGTAGAATGGAAAAATGAATTACATGTTGTCTCCACTTACAATATGAACACTACCATCTAAACTAACTAGCTATCTAGATAATAACTAGTATTTAAACATATATTGTAGTATTAAATTTACTTGTATTTGGAATATATCACTTCATTGCATTTACTACCTGATAATATTGCATTTAGAATATTACATTGATAATTTTGTAGACCCATTGGTTTAGGAAGAGTGCAAAGGTACAGAGGAATCTTTCATTGTATGGATTTTTCGATACACCTCTGCACTCCACAAAATAAGAAAGTTTCTACATAATGAATGGTTATACACAAGATAACATCATTTTCAAGTTTCTAGGTACATGCTTTTGAATGCAGAGAAATTAGTTGTTCATTTTTTGAATAAACTTTAACTTGTATTTTTGTTAATACAAAGTCACTAACATACATATACCACAAGGAAACATACCGTATATAATTATTATAACAACTTATACACATAATATTATTATATATATATATGGACTATCTTTTATTGGGTGGTTGTATTGAATGCACCTTAAAATTTGAGGTCTGGTGATATTCCTAGTTGTGTTACTTCTAGAATTTCTTTCCTTCAAACCAATGTCCAAATTTCTAATCAATGGGAGCCACAATTTAAGAAGTAACCATTCTTCGATTGTTGGAAGTGACTTGGAAAAGTAGTAAAATAATTTCAAAAAAAAATTTAAGTGTGGAGGTGTGAGAGCGTGGAGGAAGCACAATGAAGGCATGTTGAATTGTGTAGCTTTGGAGTTACCCCCACAACCCATAGGCTAGTGATTTTGTGACAAGTTTACCCAAAAAACTGGTTTTTTGGAAATGCTCCCAATAGGTAGGTTTTGTACCGAAAGTTGTGCATGTGAAACCAAGTCAAGAAATTCATTTTTTATTCATATATGGATGAGGGGAACCCTTGATGGGATAAGGGGCACCTAGGGCATCATGATGTGGCTAAATCAAACAAAAGAAATATCTTTTGTAATGTTAGTTTGGTTTTTATCAAATAAATTTAATTTGGCTTGGGTTTAAGTGATGCCCCTTGATGGCTTATTGTTACCCTCATAGTCATTATAATTAGAGGAGAGGTTGTTATCATTTGTAGCACATATCAAGTGCATTAATCAAAGTAAAAACCAATATGAGGAGTTGCGTACCTAATGATCCAAGCTAGAGAGTGGAGAAGGACACATTTCTTTTTGTTTTCCTAAGTTATGGATTGGCTGAGTAGGAGGAGTTGTTGGATGTGTGATTTGGATGAGGTTTTGGGCACATGTTGAAGGGTAAATCTCTATGAATATGGTTTAAATATTGAAATACTGGGTGGGGAGGGGGGTGAATCAGTATTCCTTTCAATTAGAGCATTAGTTAATCTTCAATTATTATCAGTGTTTGTACAATGATAGCAGTAAACAAAAAGAACACAAATGCACACAGTTTTTAAGGTGGAAACCCACTCCGGGACAAAAACCACCTAATGATTTTCTAATAATTCTTTAACATTCAACTCCAATTGAAAATAAAGCTCCAACTTCCTAGAATCTAGAAAAGAATTATTCTCTAGCTCCCACTGGATGGACGCTCCAACGCCCGAAATTCTTCAGTAGTCAACTGAATGGATGCCCCAACACCCAATGAGATACAACTCGCCCTAGCACCATCCTACCACCCTGTAGAAGAATAAAAGAAGAATGGAGTCTCGTACCAAGGAAAATAGTCCACTTTACAATGATATAGAATGATGTAGTAGAAGAAGAAGACACACTAGACCATAACCCAAACTATGACACAACCACCTAATGATGATCCTAGACCTCCCAACACTTCCTCTTCAACTCTTGGTAGATAGACACTAGAAATTTTCTTACAATAATGTATTTACAATGACTTAGTACAATGATACCTTTACAGTGACTGTATGCAGTGCTGCCCACTTGAAGACTTCATGTGATGAACTTCTTGCTATTATTTGAAGAAGTAATTTACTGAAGAATATAAATAATTACCAAGAGGAATAAAAAACATAACCAGGAACAAATCATAAACATAAACACAGATGTTTAACTGGTAAAAACCCCAAACTCCATGGAAAACCTATCCTAATGAAATTACATTAGTCTTGGCCAAAACCCTGGCCAATCCAGCCTAGTGAGCCTTCACTGCTCACATCCAAGTCTGCATTACAATGAAGTCCTCCGAACCTTTTATAGGCTCCATTACATGCAATACCATGAGCTGAAAACCATGGGCACACAATACCATGTGCCCCAAAACCATCAATGTTTAACTCATTCAAACTTGACTCTAATCCTGAGTCAATTTACCTAACATTCCCCCCTTAAACTTGACTTGGGGATTATTGACTAAATCCAGCCTAAACTTCTAAGTGAGATAACCCTACTCATTGTAGACCTTTCCCCCCTTCAAAATTTTTACCTAGGGTAGTTGTTAACTTGGCATCCCCCCTATCACCTAGGTCTAACCCAGACTTTACCAATGATTACCCAGGGATACACATGTCCTACCAGGTCTTATAGCAGTATGCCCATTTACATGTAAAAATTAACTTCATTATAATATATATCTATATATATATATATATATATATATATATATATATATATTCATTGTTGCTATTTTAACACATCCTCTCTCACCGAGTGCTTTCATCTCATGGACCTCCCATAGTCCATCATCTCCAAATGCAAATAACATACTAATTAAGGGCGGTCCTGTCCATTGTATACATAGTTTTCGCCATATCCAACAAAGCTTCCACCACGATGACCATCGAAACCTTGACGGTTGCCCCATCCATATCCTTTGTCTGCAACAACATTATCCTCCTCACCGTTGTGTCGACTAAAACCCACAGAAGTCTCTCTATTGGGATCATAGAGCACCATTACGTGTAAAAAAATACAACGACATCTCACTTGAGGTGCTCCAAGGCATGTAATTCTAAGTAACAGAGTCAACAACACAGTCAATCCTCATTCATAGCATCTTAAACTCTTGGACTGCATAGTGTTTAGGCAAATCCAGACCGATCTGTGCTCCAACAATAGCTTGTGTGAGGGTTTTTTTCTTTTCGACCAACCCATGGAGTGCTTTTCATCAACTAGAAAAATGAACAACCCTGAGACCTGTGTTCAATTCCCATGAAGTCTTGGTCACAATTTTCCCTGGCTCATTAGTCGCCCCTAAACATCTTTTCCTTTTCCGTCGACTGCACAGAATCCACCTTCATCTCCTTCTTCGTAGCCTCATAAAATGATTGTGCCAAACTGAGGTATTTATGAGTGTGCTTGGCTCGAATCCGGGAAATATCCTCTCGGATTCTAGATCTGCATCTAGCAGCAGATCCACAATTCATCACGGTGTCCAAGGATTTCAGTGATCATAGGGTCCTTTAAGCCACACAACGACAGTGTCTACCTCTACAGCTTCCATGTCAGGACTATCGCTCTCCATCAGGGAAGATATCCTCATGTTTCCTAGTTCCTCAGTGTCCAACACCGAAACTTCCATACAAAAAGCACCTTACATGTGCTCCTACTCATTCTTCCATGTTCGACATGTTCTCTGAGGTGGAGTTTTTTTAGTGCAAACAAAAATTTCCCTCTCACAGCAAATTTTCGTCCTTCATGCATTGAATTTTCTCTCATCGAATATCATTTGCATCTACTCCACACAATCGATAACCTCCATTGGGTTAGCCCCCTCTGGAGCCATGTGACGCTTTCAGCTTCACCAAAACAACTACTCAAAAACCCGTGCGACTTTTCCAAATTGACCTTGCTCCGACATGGTCGATCGATCGGAGGTGGAAGAGTAGTAACTCTTTCCCATAGGCTAGTGCTAGGATCACTTGAAGTGCCCCCGATAGCACCATGAATCCATCCCCTTGAAGCTGAAAATGCTCTGATACCAAATGAAGAAATAATTTACTGAAGAATATAAATAATTACTGAGAGGAATAATAAAGCATAACCAACAAAAAATCATAAGCATAAACACAGATGTTTAACTAGGAAAAACCCTAAACTCCAGGGAAAACCCATCCTAATGAAATTTCATTAGTCTTGGCTAAAACCCTAGCCAATCTAGCCTATTGAGCTTTCACCACTCACATCCAGGCTTGCATTACAATGAAGTCCTCTGAACCTTTTATAGGCTCCATTACATGCAATACCATGAGCTGAAAACCATGGGCGCACAATACCATGTGCCCCAAAACCATCACTATTTAACTTAGTCAAACTTGACTCTAATCCTGAGTCAATTTACCTAACACTGTTCTTCACCTTGGTTGTTGCTCTTGTCATGCTACCCTTTAATGCACCTTGATTTTCTTTGCTGCCCTAGAAAGTCTGGTCCTTTGCAGCCCTTGACAACACATGATCTAGTTTTTTCTTGCCTTCTAGGAGCTTGAGATTGAATCTGGTGTATCTCTGTTATTTTATATCCCTAATATGTGGTTTTTGGTCTTGTAGTATTCCTATGAGTCTCCTTTCCAATGCCATAGGTCTGAACCAATTTAGATTCTTCAAGGGAGAGTTATGCCCAATCTCTCATAATGCCCTAATTATGGACTGTTTCAGTAGATCGAACTTGTATGGCGTACCGCATGTCACTGTTTCTTCAGTCATCTCTGAAATTGATAGAGCATAAACTATATTCCGTGCACTATCTTCCACGCTTTACAAAATTCCAATCTGATACTCAAAGAGAGAGTTATGATGATTTTCCCAAGGTCACTTCTTTGAGATGAATTTCAGGAGCCTGCAAAAACCCTGAATTCCATAGATCATATCTTTGACAATATTGCGCACCTCGATTTGAAATTTTCAAAGGAGCTTCCTTAGGATTTCGGCTTTGCCTCATAAACATTTCAGCTTCTGAACCTTTGTAGAAACAAATTTAGAGTGAAAATACCAATATGACCTATTGAGATCACAATTTATATAAATCCCTTTGTAGATGGTGAAATCCCTTGCATAAGGAGGATATGACGATCACAATTTATATAAATGCTTAGGTTGAGAGGGGCTTCAACAAGTGAATGTGGGAGGGATTTTAGGAGCTAAAAAAATATTAATTATGACTTTTCAATGACCCATGCCACAAACCCATGGGGTTTTAGCCCACTAACTGGGGGTAAAAATGTCAAACATGAATATCTCTCAAACCGTGAAGAATTACATGGCGTGCCATATATCAATGGAAACATCTCGACAAGTAGAAACCATAAAAATAATTCTTGACCTAGAATATATTAATTTGGTGGGTCGAAATTCCCATGCAATATAGGGGTATCTCCTGGTGCTACTTGGGTTGACATCAATTACAACCGTTGATCAAAAATCTCCCCCTTTGGCATTGATGGCAACACAAATACTCCCCCTGTGATTATGACACCTCTTCCTACAACTTTCTCTCCCCATTTGACATCAATGGCAAAGGGTAACTCCCCCTGACACATAACCATCCTGTGGACCTATACACACTTCCACTCCCCCTTTTTATTGTGAATAACGAAAATCTAATGAGAACTTGGGAGAATCCCAAGCTTCTAGTGAAGATATTCAAATGCTTCATGAGGTAAAGGTTTAGTGAATATATCAGTGATTTGTTCTTTTGTACCAAAATACTCAAGTTTTATATTCTTTTCAGCGACTTGTTCTCTAACAAAATGATATTTGATCAAAATGTGTTTTGTTTTTGAATGCATGATAGGATTCTTGGAGATGCTGATGGCACTGGTGTTGTCATAGAATATGGGAATAGGCTCACTGAGTTGTACTTGAAGATATTGCAAAGTTTGTTTCATCCAAAGGACTTGAGTACAACATGCTAATGCTGCAATGTATTCAGCTTCTGCTGTAGATAACGAGATTGAGGTTTGATTTTTGCTCAACCACAATACGAGATAACCACCTAGATAGAATGCTGCTCTACTAGTACTTTTATGATCATCAACACTTCCTTCCCAATCTGCAACTGTAAACGCTTGAATAATGAGATTATTACCCTTGGGATACCACAAGCCATATTATTTTGTGCCCTTTACATATCGAAGAATTATTTTGATAGCAATAATATGTGATTCTTTTGGTGCTACTTGGAATCTTGCTACTTGTCCAACTACTTGCATAACATCTGCCCAAGAAGTTGTTACATATAGAATACTACCAATCATAGATCTATACAACCTCTGATCCACATCCTTAGATGAGTTGTCTATGCTCAATTTGCAACCTGTTACCATCGGAGTAAGTATGGGCTTGCAATCTTCCATTTTGAATTTCTTGAGCATTTCCTTGATGTACTTGGCTTGACATATAAATATTCCTTTCCCTTGCTGAGATATTTGAAGCCCTAAGAAGTATGTCTGCTCACCAAGTAAATACATCTCGAACTCACTTTTCATATTTGTAGAAAATTTCTTAGTTGATTATCATTGCTACCAAATATTATATCATCCTCATATACCTCAATGATTGTTAAATTACCTTTATCTATTTGTACATAAAAAATACTATCAACAGTACCTTTCTTGAACCCTTGTTGACGTAGATATCCATCAAGATGAGCATACCATGCTCTAGGAGCCTTCTTGAGACCATATAGAGCCTTCTTTAACCTGCAAACATAGTCTTCTTTTTCTGATAGTAGAAAACCTTCAGGTTGTTCGACGTAGACTTCTTCTTCTAATTCTTCATTGAAAAATGCTGACTTAACATCCATTTGGAAGAATTTTATTTTTTCTTGAACATGCATAGGCGAGAAACATTTGGATGGCTTCCATTCTAGAAACTGGTGCAAATGTTTCGTTGAAATAAATTCCTTCCACTTGTGCATAGCCTTTGAAAACCAATCTTTCTTTGTTTCTGGTTACCTATCCATCTTCATTCAATTTGTTCCTGAACACCCATTTAGTCTCAATGACATTTTTATCTTTTAGTCATGGAACTAATTCCCAGGTGTTATTATTCTTGATTCGATCCAATTCTTCATTCATATCTGCTACCCTATGTTCATTCTGGCTGGCTTCCTCAAAACTACTAGGCTCAAAGGTTTCTAGGAAATAAATGTGAGCTTGTTGTGACGAACGAAGCTGTCGACCTTCATTTATGTCACCAATGATTTTATTTTATGGATGGTTCTTTTGAATCCATTATTTTGTTCTCTTTAGAGGAGCTTCTTGTTGTTGTTCGAGTATATCTTGATGATCATTATTTACTTCTTCCTGGTTGATAGTTTCTTCTTGTTCCAAAATTTTATCTGTGTATTTTTCAGCCTCTGTCTCAAGTTTCAAAGATTCTAGATCCTCATCATTATTCTTTAGAACACCATCTTCATCAAATGTAACATTTATGCTCTCCACTATCTGTTTTCGTCTTAGATTATAACATTTATAGGTCTTTCTTTTGCGTGAGTAACCAACAAATATACCTTCATCAACACATGATTCAAACATACCCAAATTTTGATGTTCTCTTTTGATATAACATTTTCTTCCGAAGATTTTGAAATATTTTACATTAGCTAGTTTTCCTTTCCATAATTCATATGGGGTCTTGTTGCAACTATTTCTGTATCAATTGCTTGAACCCAGAATTTTTCCTCCAATTTTGAGTCCTTCAACATTGTTCTACCCATTTCCTATATGGTTCTGTTCTTTCTTTCAACAACTCCACTTTGCTGAGGTGTTCGTGCTATTGAAAATTGTCTTTTTATTCCATTTTTGTCACAGTATTGCTAAAATAATTTGGAAGTGAATGCTCTGCCATTATCTGATCTTAGACACTTTATTTTCAAATCAGTTTCATTTTCAACCAACTTCTTGTAGATCTTAAAACACTCAAATGCTTCAAATTTTTTCTTTAGGAAACTGGCAGCTGTCATCCTTGTATAGTCATGTATCATTAACATGAAATATAATTCTCCATCTAAGCCTTTTTTTCTCACAGGACCACATAGATTAGTATGTATCAATTCCAATGGATGTGATGCAAAGTGTTCTTTTGTTTTAAATTGGAATTTTGTCTACTTGCCGTGCCGACAGGTCTCACATAGTGTGTTGGAAGGTTTTGAGATTTTCGGCATTTCTCGTACTGCTTCCTTTTTGCTTACCCTTACAAGATTGTCAAAGTTTATGTGACCCATTCGTTTGTGCCATAACCAACTTTCATTTTCTTTATCTAGTGGACATGCTTTAGTTGCTTCATCTAGAACATATATGTCGTTTGGAGCTCGACTTACTGTAACCACAATTTTACCATACCTGCCTTTCCTAATTTCACATTTTGTGGAGTTGAATAGCATTAAGTGTCCTTGATCACATATTTTTCCAACACTGATCAGATTGTGATTCATGTTTTCAACCAATATAACATTCTTGGCTATAACATCTTTGCTTCCAAGAGTGATGGTACCTGATCCTATAAAATTTGAAGATCCATCATTTCCAAAGGATACAGTTCCATCCTTCTTCTCTTTTAGAGATACAAATTTCCTTCTATCTCCAGTCATACGTGTTGAGCAACCATTATCAACAAACCACACATATTTGTTGTTTTGAGCCTTGAGAGCGAGAGCACAATTATTAGTCTTCTTCTCCTTCCATGTTCATTCATTCTGTGGCTTCGAAGATTCTTCTGGAGGATTTTCAAGTCTACAGTCCCTAGATATGTGTCCAAAGTTCTTACATTTGTAACATTCCATATTATTTCTTAAATGTTCAAATATATTGATGTTTCGTTGAGCCTTAGGAGGTTCATGAGCGAAAGGATCTCCTAGGGTGTGTTAGTTCTGGGGTACATCAAACCCCATTCTGTAACACAAATGGAATTTTCCATGAATAACAATAGCATAAAAAATATGTTAGTACCTAGATGGAAATATTCCTTGAGAATCTTCTTCCAAGGATGTTCTTGCGAATCTTGTCCAATAAGTCTACATGTATGTCAAATCTCATAGGTTCATTGTATTTTCAGTAGCAGAAAGATCTTGCTTCTTCTTCTTTTATGTGAGCCAATTATGTAGATTTGTAAGATCGTTGATTGTTGATGAGTTCTTCCAATGCCCTTGAGATGTTGGCACAGTTTTGGATAGTTTTTCCTTTCTTCACTTCCTTATGCAATGAGAATACTTTGGCTTCTAATTATTCCCTTTCTTGGTTGCTTTCTTCCAACTTCTTTTGAAGTGACTCTTCAAAGAATTTGTGTTCTTCAAATTCAATTTTGAGACCTTGAACTTGTTCTTCAAGATTATTGGAACAGATCTTCTCTACCTTGAGCTCTTTTATAAGCTTGATTGCTTCCTTAGAAAATTCTTCTATGGCCAATCCTTCTTCTTCATTATTTGATACCTCTTGTTTATTGTGCTTGGTGATAAACAATACTCTCTCATTGGCTTCTTCTTCACTGTCATTGTCTTCATCGGATGATGAGCTATCTTCTTTAGAGAGAAAGTTCCTTTTGAATCCTTTCCTTTCTTCTTGCTTCTTGAATTTCTTAAAGCCTTTTCTTTTCTTTTGAAATTTGTACATCATGTTGTTCGAGACGTTTCTTTGTGGAAATTTCCCACCTCTACCATTTGAGAAACATGTCAATGGGTGTTCTTGTTGAATTTGCCATACCAATTTTTAGTTTTCACATAAAGTAAGCATATTCTTCATCTAAAGAACCTTCTCATCATCTCCCTGTTCTTCACCGCAGGTGGATGTCTTTTCAATTCAAGAGATTTGTTTTTTCCTTATTGGTTTTCTTGGATATAACGAAGCCTTAGTTTCTAGATTAAAGTATCTTCTTCATCAAGTCTCATTTCATATGCTATGAGAACTCCATGTAATTCCTCTTCTTTGAGTTTTCCAGATTTTTCCTATGTTCGTTGATAACCAGGTTGAATCTCCCTGGTAACGTTCTAAGAATATTTTGTATAATAGTCTTCTCGTCAACTGGCTCTCCCAATCCTTCCAGAGTATTGGTTATTTCATCAACGTATTGGAAGTATGCAACAATTTTGCAATCTTCTTTCATTCTGAGTTGCTCAAATTTTGCTCTATAGATTTGAAGCTTTGCTTCTTTGACATTTGAGTCACCTGCATATATATTATCAAGCTTGTCCCATACATTTTTGGCAGTTTTACAACCCAACACCTTATGATAAGCAGATTCAATAAGTCCACTGATAATAATATTCTTTGCTTTTGCATCATTTACCAAATTCTTCTTACCTTGTTCATCTGCAGTTGATGTAAATCCATTTTGAACAGTGTCCCATACTTCGTAACCTTGCGCCAAGAGATAGACCTCCATTCTTCCTTTCCAGAGTGCATAATTATTTTCATTGAACATAGGTACACCATTCTTGGTATGCTCCATGACCTCCTTCCAGCTGTTAAACTGCTATTGAAGGAACCAAGCTCTGATACCAATTGTTGGAAATACTGAGAGGGGGGGTGAATTAGTATTCCTTTCAATTAGAGCATTAGTTAATCTTCAATTATTATCAGTGTTTGTACAATGATAGCAGCAAACAAGAGGAACACAAATGCACACAGTTTTTAAGGTGGAAACCCACTACGGGACAAAAACCACCTAATGCTTTTCTAATAATTCTTTTCAACTCCAATTGAAAATAAAGCTCCAACTTCCTAGAATCTAGAAAAGCATTCTTCTCCAGCTCCCACTGGATGGACTTTCAATGAGATTCTTCGATGATCAAGTGAAAAGATGCCCCAACACTCATTGAGCTTCAACTCACCCTAGCACCACCCTACCACCCTGTAGAAGAATAAAAGAAGAATGGACTCATGTACCAAGGAAAATGGTCCACTTTACAATGATATAGAATGATGTAGAAGACGAATACACACTATACCATAACCCCAACTATGACACAACCACCTAATGATGATCCTCGACCTCCCAACAGTGCCTCTTCAACTCTTGGCAGATAGACACTAGAACAATTTTTACAATAATGTATTTATAATGAATTAGTACAATGATACCTTTACAATAACTGTATGCAGTGCTGCCCACTTGAATATTTCATGTGATGAAATTCTTGCTATTGTTCTACACCTTTGTTACTGCTCTTGTCATGCTACCCTCTACTGCACCTTGATTTTCTTTGCTGCCCTAGAAAGTCTGGTCCTTTGCAACCGTTGACAACACATGATCTAGCTTTTTCTTGCCTTCTAGGAGCTTGATATTGAATCTAGTGTATCTCTGTTATTTCATATCCTCAATATGTGTTTTTCGGTCTTGTAGTATTGCTCTGAGTCTCCTTTCCAATGACACAGGTCTGATCCAATTTTGATTATTGAAGAGAGAGTTATACCCAATCTCTCATAATTCCCTAATTATGTAATGTTTCAGTAGAGAGAACTTGTACAGCGCACCACATCTCACTATTTCTTCATTTGTCTCTGAAAATTATAGAGCGGAAACTACAGTCTATGCACTATCTGCCACATTTTACAGAATTCCAATCCGATACTCAGAGAGAGAGTTATGATGATTTTTTAAAGTCATGCTTTGAGACCAATTTGAGGGCTTGCAAAAACAACACACATTCCACCGGATCACTGTCCTACAATGGTACTTTGCAATAGTCTAAAGGAAGAATTTTAGGGAATTCTTAAGTTGTAATCTTACTCATAAAAATTTCAGCTTTTGAACCTTTGTAGAAAAAAAGTTAGAGTGAAAATTCCACGATGACCTATTTCAGATGGTGAAATCTCTTGCATAAGGAGAAAATGAGGATCACAATTTATATAAATGCTTAGGTTGAGAGGGGCTTCAACAAGTGAATGTGGGAGGGATTTTAGGAGCTTAAAAAATATTAATTATGACTTTTCAATGACCCATGCCCTAACCCCATGGGGTTTTAGCCCACTAACTGGGGGTACAAACTTCAAACATGAATATCTCTCAAACCGTGAAGAATTACATGGCGTGCCATATATCAACGGAAACATCTCGACAAGTAGAAACCATCAAAAGAATTCTTGACCCAGAATATATTAATTTGGTAGGTCAAAATTCCCATGAAATATAGGGGTATCTTCTGTTGTTGCTTGGGTTGACATCAATGACAACTGCTGATCAACACAAGATCTGTCTCTTAGAAGAGGGTTGAGACCCTTTTAATGTGTGTTTAGGAGGGTCATAATTCCTTGTATGCTGTGGGAGTAAAGGCCACATCTCATCAAGGATCAACACAGAGGGTTCAATCCCTATACATGATGTTTTTGCATGTGTTTGTACATCCATTCATGCAGAATTAGGGCAGACCTATGGCTGGTACAGGAGCCCTCAAAGAGGTAAAAAAACCTCAGTAGTTTGTGCACAAAATCCTGACCTTCAAAGTTGCTAGAGGAGGTGTATTGATAGGAAAGAGACTGATTTTTAAGTGATGTATCCTAGGTTGATGTATTGTTTAAGTATGGTTTTGGGAAAAAATATACAAGCCCTAAGTATAGTGATAGAGGGCAGTCTTATCACTTTTATGGGGGATGGTTGTTTGATCCCTAGTTCATAGATTCATGTCTGGAAAATAAATGATAATAGAGGTGTTTGTTGAGCCCTATATCTATTATATTTGAATGAGAAAAAAGGAATGTGTGTGGGTTGTTATTGATGCCATAAGTTTAGTAAATCCATTAAGGGATTCATTGATGTGAGGGTAGCTGATTTGTGTGCCCTAGTTCAGTGAATGCAAGGAGGCATATCTGTGATAAGAGGGATGATTGTGCAAGCCCTAGAAATTTCATTCTTGGAGTATCCAAGAGATAGTACGAGGGTATATTTGATATTCCCTAAGTACACTAGATGATGTCCCAAATCAGTGTTGTGTGGGCCAATTTTATGTAGCCCTATTTATAGATAACATATGTGACAATTTATTGATGTGAGGGATTCTATTTGAGTGCCCTAGTACAGTGAATAAGAAGTTCGTTTATCATTGTTAAGAGGGAAATTGTTGATTCCCTAAGTTCTATGATATTTGGTGTGTAAATTCACAAATCCTTGGGCTATCTAGAAGCCCTTAGTTTTTTCATCCTTGGAGTAGTCAAAAGATAGTTAGTGGAAAATTGATTGAAGTCCCTATGTGTATAGTTAGTGGAAAATTGATTGAAGTCCCTATGTGTAGCATACTTTGATGGAGCATATTTTTTGTTAGAGGGCAGATGTTGAAGTCCCTAAGTCCACGAATCTTCAAGGAGTGAGAGAAATATTAAAGGGCACATATATGAGCCTATGTTGAGTCATTTTAGAAACAACTAGAAGATTGATCATGGTAGATTATTTAGTTGGAGATGGAAGTAGTTTGAAGTTACAGAAGTCTTGTTAGAAACATAATAGGTGGAAAAGGACCCACTAGAATTTTTAAAGGTACGTGGACTAAAAGGGTTGAGTTTAGTGCTCCTTCAAATTGTAAGTCGAGTGTACTTTGTTCAGGGTATATTCATAGTCATAAGTAGTTGAATCGAAGCCCTACTTGTCCTTGTATCAAGGCTAACTGTAAGGGCCATGATACATGATACGATATCCCTATGTTTGTTGTATTAAGTTGTAATATAACATGTTTTGGGATGAAAAATTATCTTTTGCATTAGATTTATTCAATGTTGTATGTTTTTCTCTATGTAAAGTGCTTGTGATGTGGCATTTTGGTGTGTTTGTGATCATGTCTTAGACATAAACCTGATTCTAAAATGTCGAGGAAAAATCAACAGTGTCCTTTGCACCTCGGTCCTCCACACTCTAGGGAAACCTTATAATAACTTGAGTGATCATTTTCATAATGTTGCTGCCCACATTGACTAATAGACAAATGGAATTAGGAGTTTTCAATTGTTTAACTTAGTATGATCCCAAGGTATGATACCCATATGATTTACTTCTCATCATGATTTAATAGGTGGTTAATGTTATTGTTAACCAATGGCTCAACTTAAGTTCAAATATGTCGTAGTAAAACAATTTTGTAAATTGTTTGAAGTGTAGAGGTGCAAGAGTACAGAGAAAGTGCAACAAAAGCTTCCTCTACACCTTCACAATCCGAGGAAACCCTATATCATCTCAAGTGATAATTTTCATGAGGCCACTACCCATGTTGACCAGTAGATAAATTTCATCGAGAGTTTTCAATTATTTAACTAAGTATGATCCCAAGGTATGATACCCATACAATTTACTTCTCGTCATGATACCATTTTGTGTTCTATGTGTAATGGATGACAATGTCCCCCTATTGCAATTAAGGTTATGGTTAATTTTTCAGAGAAAAATAGTCATTGAGTTTGCAGTGGAATGGGGCTAGCGTGGAGGTTAGTCGAAAGGCTAGTGCGTCTAATACATGGTCACTATTGTAACACAATACATGTGTGTTGGGTGATTCAAACTCTTTGTAGAAGAATATATTCTTTCTTGTTATAAAAAATACATTGCACATAAGAGAGAACAATAAAAATATTGCATTCTTGCACCATATAACATTATATGTCTATCTTAAAATAAATTCAACAAATACCAATCTCAAGTTTCCATAATCAAACATTGTGTGGTACATTCCCATGAAAATATCTCCAACAACCTGTAACATGATACATAAATTAAGAAACATACTTTTGAAAAGTTTGAATTGAAATTTGAACCGGGTTCTAAAGATGTCCTTGACATATCATAAATAATATAGGAATTTCACCTTCAATGTGCATAGACATTCCATGGATGGTAGTGCGATGCAAATTTGACAAAGAATTTTGTAATACAATATTATTTTTCCATTTAAATTTCTCATAAACCCCATGTAAATGGTAGAGCTTAAAAATAATTATGGATATCATGGTGAATTTCATGTACATAAAATGTGCGAAGGTAGTAACATGTGGGGGCTCGAGTGGTGTTGAAGCCCGAATGTGCAGAGCGTGAAGAGGCCACGGAGAGCTCAAAAATAAAAATAAATATCATGGCGAATTGCATGTACATAGAATGTGCATAGGTAGTAAGGTGTTGGGATTCAAGTGGTGTTGAGGCCTGAATGTGTGAAGCCCAAATGAGGAAAGGCATGAACAAGAAGAAATTTGTGCAAGGTGGGTCAGGTTTGGTAGGAGTTGTGTGCTACGAAGTGTTTGTAATGACAACAATTCGCGCAGAAACAATTGATAACATTGAGTAGGAAAGCGTGCAAGAAAGAATAAATACAAGAAAGTAATTGTGCAAAAAAGTGCATGTGCACAAGAAGTCGTATGCAAGACATAGATGTATGGAAGAAATGTGTGGAGAATGGAATAACTAGAAATTGTGGAAAGAGATCATTAACAAATATCAACAAAATGCAGACTCCACTCTACCTTAATCATGCCAACATATCAATAACTATCAAAAGACGCAAATACTATACTTCTATATTTCCATGCAGCTATCACTCTTCTTCATATTCAAAACCATATTTGATTTGATTTGTTTAAATACAATATTTTGGAATGACTTTTCCATTAATTTTGAAGATTATTTCTTATTTTATATATTTAAAATTTACGATAATTAAATTGTTTATTATTTTATTTTAATTTTTAAATATAATATTTAAATTAATTGTATTTAATAATTAATATTATTAAATAACTTTGATGTTTAATATGTTTTATCAACTTTAATAATATTTGTATGAAGTTTAATAATATTTAAGACATCAAATTCCATTTCTTTAAAATAATGGAGGAGAATTCTTAAGAATGTTTACTTTCATGACCAATGAAAAGGTTCACAGAATTATCATAAGTTGCATAAGCATCAACTCGAGAATCCTTACCTTGAGTGACCACTTTTCAAACAGCAAAAAATTAAATTAGGTGAAGCAGGACTAAAAGCCAACGAGCGAGTGCAACAAAGACTTACAACAATATTATAACAGCATCAAATTTCTGGATAAATCCAAAGAAAAATATTACTTTCGCGTGGAAAAAATTACAACTACAAGCATCGTCACTGACATGATCGGCAAGGTGGTATATTTTAGTATAAAAAGACAACTGAAACAGAGCCATTCGTTCAAGTGGTGGGTGGGTGCACTAGAGAAAAATAGCCCATCTTTCTTCAAACCAGAAACACTCACAACGAAATGGAAAGGGGAAGGTGAAATATTAGAACTCTGATAGCAGCGTTTCCCTATAGCCCTGCCCCATCCATTCTTAACTTTTGAGAAGTTTGTTTGGTTTTCAATAAACGACTAACATCTCAAATAATAACGTTCAACAAATAAGTATTTTTCATCGTCACAATGTATTTAGATTTATATTCATAACTCTTTGATGAATTACTTAATTGTCGAACATATTCAAATTTCTTCAACAATCTCAAAAAAATTATCAACTTTTTGATAGAGTTGTTGGTGGTTCACTTTCCATCCAGCCAGCAAAGATAGGTGAAAATCTGACAAATTTATTTCATCACTACATCCATGTTTTTAATTTCACCTTATTGCTTGTATGGCTCCCCGTCTTTGATATTTCAAAGTAAAATATGAAAGAAGCGTAAAATTTATAGCAGTACAATGTTTGGTTTGAATAAAATACTGATATCAACAGTCAATCTAAAATGAACAAGATCTTTCCATGGAACATAGTAGAGGATTTTCAGGTGTAGGTGGGGAATTGAAACATGGGGGAGGATTGGGTACATCATCTCCATTTCCTTCTAGCATTTGAACAACCCTACTCATGGAAGGACGATCTTTCTGGTTGTACTGAATGCACCACAATCCAACTTTTGCGAGTCTCCTCGCCTTCTCTTCATCTTCTGCTTCCACTTCGCCTATTTCTGCCCCCCCTCTCAATCTCCTTGCTAACTCCCCACTCTGAAGCAGCTTGAAAGCCCACTCGGGAAAGAAACACTGGCTGGAACGGCTGGCCTTCAAATCGACATTTTTTCTTCCCCCAACAATCTCTAACAAAAGCATTCCGAAACTGTAGACATCAGATTTATCTGTAACAGGGCCCATATCTCCATCACACAACTCTGGTGCAACATATCCTGGTGTCCCTCTCCCGGCCGTCATTGATACATGGTCGTCTTCCTTCCCACAAAATTTTGCAAGGCCAAAATCAGAAACTTTTGGTGTGAAGTCAGAGTCCAGCAATATGTTGTGAGGTTTTATGTCGAAGTGTATGATCCGCTTCTCGCAGTCTTGGTGTAAATATGCAATTCCACGAGCAGCACCCAAAGCAATTGAATACAATTGTTCCCAGCTTAAGACTTGCTCCTCTTTTTCTATAAATATAAACTTCTCAAGGGATCCATTCACCATGTACTCATATACCAGAGCACTTGTAATGCTTTCAAAGCAATACCCAGAGAGCCGAACCAAATTGAAGTGATGGACCCACCCAATGGTGGCCACTTCGTTCATGAATTGAGTCTCGCTGTGCCTTTGCCTATCCAGAATCTTAACAGCCACTAAGGCTCCATTCGGAAGCTTTCCCTTATACACCACACCATAACCTCCTTCTCCCAACTTTTCTGCAAAGTTGTTTGTGATCTTCTTGAGTTGAGAGTATGTATATCTAGTTGGCATTTCGTAAGCATATTGCTTTAGGAATTTCTCAACCTTTGAAGTAGAGCTACCAGGAGGGGGATTTCTACTCTTTGCATAAAACAGTAAGAGCAGCACTAATGCTATTGCTGTCAGTCCAACTCCGACAGAGCAACCTGCGGTGGATAAAGATATATTGATGTCAAACTTCAAAGTGATCTTCGTCCAACCCCAAAGATAATATTGATGGAAACAAAATGCAAATTCAAGAATTAGATTAAATTAGAGACACTTAATATGAAGAAATGTATATTTACCTATTATAATCACCAACATGTTTCGACCTCCTGTAACGTGAGTACCTGCATGGTCCACATCTATTGGTAAGAGATTACTTACAGAACCCGAAACTCATACAGAATGGGAGAGATTCAAACAGTTTAGCTGACTCAGAGCTTAAGCTTAATTTCTAGAGGGGGTTGAAGAGAATTGAGCCCGTGCTTTTTTATAGTAAGTGTTTAAGCTAGGTGTTTATGTGATTGAGCTTGACCCCTGACCTCTCATAACTGGATATTTATGTAAAGGGTACTCATTAATTAAACACCAATTAAAGTAACTCTCATGTCTTAGAAATTCAAACAGTTAGCTTTCTAATCAAATTTTAAGTGGCGATCGGGAAACCTTACCATTGCCTCGGCATTGGTCTGGATGAGATGTGCCATCGCGACAATAACAAAGAAACATTGTAGGCTCTGATATGTTATAACCACAATTCCCATGACTATTCAAACAAGCTTCACAGCTTTGACCTCTTTTCGGGTCCAGACGCCATGTTACCTCAAAACCCTGCGCTAGCAAAGTCTTATTATTAATGGGCTGCTGAGCGAAGTTCTGTTTAACTGGTAGCTGAGATACGTTACAGAAAGATTTTTCCTCCAAATTTAAATGGGGACTCAAACTGTAGTGCCAATAATCACCACATAAACTCAATTTATGCACTCCTGATCCACTAATGTTCTCATGAACTTGATCGCACTGCTTCCAAAGCGTGAGATTAGTGTATGTGTCGAAAACCTGGAAATGAGAGTCGGACCTCCATAATTGAGAGTAGTTATCTGAAAGATTACATTTACCGTCCCACAGATTGTCGTTAACAATTGTCAATATTTTGTATATGCTAGAATTAGCCAAGAAAGAAGACTCCAATATGTGATATTGGCTCCCACCGATATTCATCAGAGTATGGCTCTCGTAATCACATGACTGTAACTGAAACTCAGGGTCACCGCAGCCGCTGCCATTGCTCCCAAAAGGATACGCGAATTCAACGTCCCCACATGTAGATGTATTCCGAAACAATCCGCGTACTGAGTACCGAGACATGACGTGATTGAGCAGAGGAAGAGAAAAGCACAAAGATGCACAGTGAGAGGCATTGCATTTGCGAAGAAGAACACGTATTCTGTTGGAGATAAAAATGAATGAGTGGAGACTTCAGCTGAGGCGGGGAATATATAAAATGCAATAAGGGTTTTGCAAATATCTTGGAAAAGGAGGGGATGGACTTGGAGGGAGGGAGCTTCAAGGGAACGCTTTCGAGGCCTCAGTATAGTCAACACGCCAATTAGACCTAGTACCATGACTTCCTATGTCAAGGCTCTAATTTAACTTTGGTTGAAAAATTCAACATGCATTCAGTAGATTTAATATTTTGAAAGCGACTGGGTGAAGACTCTGAACCTTTTCCCCGCCTCTTGACCATTCATTTTGAGATGATATCCCTCGCATTAAAAATTGTGAAAAGACTGTGAGCCCCATTCCTAAACTTGTGACCACTCATTTTGAGATGACAAACATAATTTTCCATATTTGCATTTTCAAAATTTATAGGTTGAGAGATTCCTAATCTAGAAGGAAAGTAGATGAAAGCTATAGCTTGTCTAACAGCAATCAAGGTTTATGCATATAAACTATATTGTTAAGTTACATGAAACATATCATTTTTTCCCTTTATATGAAAGATATGCTTTCTTTTTCCAAAGAAAAGTCGATGACAGGTAAAGGTTCTCTATTATTCTTTCAATTAACAAAGACGGATAATCGAAAAGTCTAGATTGTTAAAAGTAAACAACACGATTTCCAGTCACGGGTAAATAAATATAGACGACCTTCATATGTTTTATATGCAACTTGGAAAGCAAAATCTAGACGCATATGGAACCTCATCTCTTCTTCAATAATACAAGTCAGCTTTCCAAACAAAATTTAATTGGTGTATTGTTAAAGGTCCCGATTATTAATCAGAAAAATATAATGATTATTATGAGTTTATTATATACTTTATTATGAGTAAATGGTTTTTCCATTTAATAGGTTATATATATGTGTGGGATTTTTTCTTGTCGTTAGTTGGAATGACTATTATATATATCTATATATATATATATTATAGATTTAGATTTTTAGTATTCACATAATAACTATATATTATTAATAATGTATGAGTATTTGATATGATTGTTAATAATATAAAAATAAATAAATATAAATTAATTTATTAATGTGTAATATGCATATCATTTTTTATTCATGGTTTATCTTGTTTAATAGTATTGGTTTTTTCAAATTTTTTTTTTTATAATAATTTTGGAAAATTTTGATCAAAGTTTTGGTTTGAAAATGGTCGCGAAAGAGATTGCCAAAAAAAGTGAAGTGAATGGCCAAAATAATGAGACTGTGAGAATAATTGGAAAGAAGCGACAAAGGAAAATAAAAATAGTTATGCTAGAATTTGCATAGGCCACAAAAGAAGGATAAGCACACTAGAATTTGAAAGAATGAAAGGTGATAAGGACCAAAACACCTAGATTTTCTCAAAGTGATCCAAATCAAGTGACCCGGATCAAGGAAAGAAAATCTATAAAAGGTTTAAGGAAATATGGCAGAAAGAGAGATCCAAAGAATATGTTGAAATGTTGTCACTGTGATGATTTAAGGAATTCTTGTTGTTTCTAATCTATCTTTGATTTTTGTCTTGTATCATGTTCCAAGAGTGATCCAAGCTCTCACATATAATGAAGAGCCTTCGATAATGTAATGATCTCGTAATTAACGGAAACAAATGTTGCAGGAAATGTTTATATGTTTGAATGATGATGGTTTGTTTAGCCTCTCAAAAAATTCTAAGATTATTACTGGCAATGTTTTAAGTTATTTCCTAATATCTTGCGTTTATGTTCTTTTCTTGATTGCATTGTGTTTGTTAATGTGAGAATTGATAAACTATATGTAACAGATTATTTGTTATTTCATTTCCTTGATGTCATTATGTGATCCCATATTCTTTTGTTAAGTCTTCGCACGCCTTAGGTGAGACGCCTCGCTTATCAAGGGAGGTGAGAATGTTGACGGATTACTAGACTACGAAGAACTTCTTTTTTGGAACCCTATGTCCAAACCCTAGGTCTTCCTCTATTAAAAATTTTAAGCCAACAAATGGTTTCATTGTCAAGACCTTAACTATTTTGAAGGGATCTAGATCATGGTATTGAGGATTCTCCGAGGAGATATTCAAGATTGGTGGCATCAACAAATCAACCAATTCATTTTCCAACAAGATTAGTTGCGACAAAAGAACTTAGAGTGGGTAAAGGAAGATGTGTTGCATGCAGAATATGCCTCTGACTAGTACAAAATATTTTGGTGTCAGTTTCCTAAAGAACTTCGTAACCAATTGTGCCAGTTACAAATTAAAGGAGGGGCTAGAAATTTCCTTAGGTCTCCACATACTTGGAGTAGTATTAATTTAGTTCAATTGCATAAGCCAAATACTGAGTTGACCAGGGCATTGATTTTTGGGTACAAGCAACTCCGGAAAGCTATATTATTGAATTTGCTGCAGAAGATCACTTGTCCCTTTCTAAACACAAGGTTGTGTTCAAGTATGGGCAGTAAGGAAGAATGTTGAACAAGATCCCTCTCTGGATTAAAATTGTGACGATGGAAGAAAAATTACTTATGTTTCAAGAACACAACATGGTATCTTAAAGCTTGAAGTATTGCGGGTAGGATTTAGGGGAGAGATGTCGCCTCATTGTGGAAGATGAGGATTTTGTTACGATGGATGAAAATGAGTCATGGAGGGATCACGATTTGAGGGAACAAAGGAGGGGGAAAATAGTTGATGAATGGTCGGAGTAGACCTTGTGTGAGATCGAAATATGACATAAATAATTACACCAAATAGGAGAGGTGTTGAATAGTCCAAGGTTGTGAATAGAGGGACCAAGTAGTTCAGAGTTTCAACATACAAAAGTTAGTAGCATTGCGAGTTCTAGCAAAGAAGGAGGTGTTGGAAGC
Organism: Pinus albicaulis; assembly: GCA_034641835.2. Classification (NCBI taxonomy): domain Eukaryota; kingdom Viridiplantae; phylum Streptophyta; class Pinopsida; order Pinales; family Pinaceae; genus Pinus; species Pinus albicaulis. The sequence goes on from JAXQQM020083220.1 coordinate 170,088, forward strand.
ATTGTCATCAAACAGGTGGAGGGAAGTAGTAGAGATCCCCATGAGATAGAAGGAGTGAAGACGCTGGATGCGTCAGGACCTATGGATGAGTTAATAAGCCAAAGCACCCCCTCTTAATGAAGAAATGTACTTTGTGATGAGGCGATTATTTTTCAAAGATGATGCCTCCCATGTAAGTAATATCTCATTGGTCAACAACACATGTAGCTCCTTACCTAACCTTCCCCTCATGCCATACTAGAATCATGTTCATTTCATTTCAAATCCAGTTAAGTCTCTAAAATCTCAAAAGGTTTATAGTTCATATACGACCAATACTTCTAGTGGTGTTGGTAGTAGTTTTTTGTTATGCAAACATCTCACAAAACAAAACAAAAGATAGATCAATGAATTAAAAATTATCTTCTTCAAGGGGGAAACACCCTTTACATTACATAAATGAACAATTCTTGACTAAGCCAAATGAAAAGACCTCCTTTCTATATATATGAATCTAAAGGGTCATAATATAATCATAGCCAACATAACAATAATAATGTAAGGGCACAACAATAACGATAGTAGGCTTTTATGGAGCACAACAATAAAAATATGGGTGGTACATTCACAATAAAAATAAGGGGACTACACTATGATTATAGGGACTTAACATGACCCTATCCTTCAAAAAAGTGTTGTCCTCAATGCTTGAGTAGTTCTAGATGATTGTGTATAAAATTCTCATCCTCCCATGTGGAATCTTCAGTGTGTAAGCTCTTCCACTTAATGAGATCCTCTAAAAAATGATTGATTTCGTAGTTGTCACGTTTTTATTTATGTGACTGCTTCAAAATCCAATTTGATTTTTCCTTATTCGTCAAGTTATGGAAATATTGTTTGATCTCGGAGCTTGTCACTAATAACCTTATTTAAGCATGAAATATGGAAAACTGGGTGTACTCAAGAAGATGGAAGAAACTGCAATTTTTATGTCATAGTACTAATCTTTTGAAACACCTTGTAAGGACCATAATACTTTGTTGATAATTTATTATCCTTCTTAGCATGCTTGAGGGGATTTTATTATATGGTTGTAGTCGTAAAAATATCCAATCAACTGCATCAAAACTTCTTTCACTGTGATGTTGATCTACATTCGTTTCATTCATTTCTGCTTCAGAGTGAGGTTATCCACTAAGAGTTGGAGAACTTTTTTTTGATGCTCAATGTGATATTCCAGTTCTTGAACCTTATAATTTTCTCTTATATATGATGTGAAGGATGGTGGGTAATATCCATAAAGTTCCATAAATGGGGTCATTTTTGCTGCAGTATGGAAGGAATTTTTATATTATCATTCAACCATAGGTAACCACTTGAATTTATTGCATTTTTTTTTTTATAAAGAGGCAAAACAAACGAAGATATCATTCTAAACGCTTTGTCTACTGAAAATGGCTTTCCCATCGCATCCTGGATGAGTAAATGAGTATGAGTTAATTGAGTAAATCCAGATACAAATAATTCTTCCAAAAATTGCTAGTGAAATGGGATCTCCGTGGAATTACAATAATATTTTAAGCTTCTGTATTTACATTTTGAATTCTGTCCATAAATGTAGTAGCAACTGTACTTGCTTTAAATGGATGAGATAATGCACAAAAGTGTGCATACTTTGTAAGTCTATCAACTTCCACCATGATGACACTCTTTCCTTCGGACTTAGGTAAACTTGTGATAAAATCCATTGAAACCTCCTCCCAACGTTGACTTGGAATGGATAAAGGTTGTAGAAGTCCTGGGGTCTTAATTGTTTCCACTTTATTCTGCTGGCAAACCAAACATTCCGCCACCAACTTTTGAATATCAGATTTAAGGCCATCCCAAAAAAATTCTTTCTTCACCCTGTGATAAGTTTTTAAAAATCCTGAGTGTCCTCCTAAAGGAGAAGTGTGGAATTCCAGAAGAATCTTTTGTTTTAGTTAAATTTTACCAAGATATAAGTGTTGGGCCGTGAATATGCCATTATTATTATCACTTGTGAACGCTTATTCGACCCATTTCTACCATTCTTCATCACGTCATTTATTATTTAAATCCATTTTATAAATGATTTATGCTCTTATGGATGAATATTATTTATCTTCCTTTATTTCTAATAAATTGATGATTATGAATTATTTTATCAATGATGGTTTTAATAAGTTGTTTATAACATTATTCACCATTTTTAGCCTTCAAGATAATTTCCAGATTGAAGATTTGATCATTAAAAGTGCCAACTCAGAAATGCGCTGGAATAAGGAGTGACAGTTTTGCGGTTAAGATTCTGAGCAAATGAAGACGAATCTGGAAAATCCGGAACATGGGTTTTGTTCAGAACGGATCCAATTAACTTTAGTAAAGAACGGTTTGCCCAAATTCGGCTTGTACTGAGAGAAACACAGGGTTCTTTGAGCACGATTTTCTTAGATCTATGGTTGCGGCCGTCCTCCAAATCTCAGCTACAAAGCCAAATTCGACTTGCTGTTGTTGAAAGAGGGATGTAAATCTATTTTATTGTTGATCAATTGGTTGGAAGAAATTCAATATTATTATTAGATATCCTATTTGCTATTTAATTTCTCCTCCTTCTGATTATAAAAGGAGAAGCATGTATTGTGTATGGGGGGATGGAGAGACTTTTCTTATTGTAATTTGCAGAATTGTGCATCGGCTCTTGTTAAGAGAGTGTGAGCTGTTTGTAAACATTATTGATGCCTGATTAATAAAAGAGTTCACTGTTGTTCAATTTCTCAAGCGCTGGAGTAAAGCACAGCAACGCTTCACCGGTGGTTGAGGGCCCGGCCCTGGTGGAGCGATCTGCTGTTTGTATTTCTATTGGTTTATTTCTGTTGTGTGAAGTTCGTTTATTTATTGAGTTATTGCTAATTTGATCAAATACAGAGTCATTGTTATTCCATTCTTTACAAGAAGCATGATTCATGATTCAATTGTTATAAAATGTTGTTTTTCTGTATCTAATTCCAGTTGTTATTCCTTTTGTTTATGAAGTACGATAGTTGATTGTTGCGTGGCTGTCGACAGGATTAAAGAGTAGAAATCTAGTTTGCTTGGTTATGAATTGAATTCACTGTTTATTTTACGCTGCTATTCAATTCCTGTTCATTGCTTTTAGATTGTTGTTCCTTTCCAGTTTGCGTTTTAGATTTCATTTCCTTTGAGTCGTTTTCACTTGCTTTGAGATCTCTAAACTCGTAGAGGCGTAGCTAATCATTCCAGTCCCCGCATTTGGTCATCTCAATGTCGATTTAGGGAGAGTGACATACTTATCCCTAATCGACATGTCTGTCTATATATAATAGTGTAGTCTTTACATTTCGTCATTTGTAATTAGATTTCTTTTCGCGTACTTTTTCAAGCATTTATTATCTTCAATATTTGTATTTCTATACTACATCCGTCCGAAACATTACTCTGAGTAAATAGTCACGCAACCGGAAAAGACTTTGGAATAAAAATGTCTCCGTTTATACCTCAATGAGTAATATTATGCTCGCTAGGAGAATTGGGTATTAAAAATCAAGGTATGAACCCATGATGTTATTGTGGCCACTGCCCCCCCACCCGTCTACATTTGTTAATTTTTTTTGTGTAGAAATAGATGTTTGAATTTTTGTGTGAATGACTAGGGAAAAATAGAAATTTTGAAAAAAGAATCACATGATTTCACTCAAGTGGTGATGTAAGCACCACCCATTTCACTAACTAATTGACAGGAACATTGGAAGAAGAAGCTTCGAAGGAACACATGAAGAACATCTTATATTATGGTAAGAAATGGCTCACGTTTCTACTTTTGAATTTCCTATCAAAGATCTAGGAGGAGTGACACAAATGCACATAATTCCCCCATCTTTACCAAATTTTCATGGTTTAGCAAATGAAGATCCAGATACATTCTTATTTGAGTTCGAAATACTTTGTAGAGGATATGATTATTGTACTAATGATCAAAGATTTGAAAGTGTTTCCTCTTACTCTAAAAGGAGCAGCTCTCCGATGGTTCATGAGCCTAGGTGGGAATTGCATCCAATCATGGGAGGACATGAAGAACATATTCTTGAAGAAGTACCAAGACTATTGCAAATCCAATGAAGATATTTTTGGTATGATACAAGGGGAAGATGAAAGTTTGGAGGACTATGTAAATCGATTTCATTATAACCTTCAAAAATCAAAGCATAAGCATTTGGAAAAAGAGATCTTAAAAACACTCTTTCTTAAAGGAATCAAAGATGAATTTTTAGAACTCTTAAATCTGATAGGAAAAGGTGATGTTTTTCAGTTATCATATGATGATGTTTGTGAGTTGTGCGTAAGGTATTCAAGAGGAATCTCCAAGGCTGGTAAGAATTCTAGAGATGTTTGTTCTTTCTTTTCCAAATCTGCTACAAGAATAGGAGACATAAGAGCTGAAATCAATGATTTATTTGAAAATTTTAAAGTTGATTTTATTAGCTCTCTAAGCTCAAAATTGGACATTTTGCAAGTTCATAAAAATGAAGAATTTGATGAAGTGTTTTTCCCTCATGACCGAAAGGAGCAGCCCATAGATACTCACTCTTCCTTATCTAGGATGGAAGTAGCATATCAAAGAGATAAGGAAGCTACAACAAGGTCAACAGGTATGGTTCAAAACACTTTTTCTCCATTCTCTTACTTGCATAATCCATTATGGAATACTCATGTTCTAGGGCAGCCATGTCAATTTCAATATAACCACCAATCTTATCTACAAGTTTGGCATGGTTCACTTTATGATTGCATGACTACTCTCCCTCATCTTGTAGCACAAGCACATTCTCCATATTCTCCACCAGCTCTTTCACAACATCCTGCTTGCATATCAAATTTATCCACTCAACCCAACCAAACACATCATCATAATGCTCCATTCCATACACAATTTCCTGCTCAACTAATTCCACACCCTCACCACAATAAACCAGTACAACATGCTTACAATGTTGAACTGCCAAATTTACTCACCCTTCCCACCCATTCTATCTCACATGCGCCATTAGAGAAAACTTACAATGAGATTCAAAATGTTTCAAATTCAAAAATTGTAGAAGCTATGGAAGCAAATGAGGTTTCTTCTAGGTTGCACCAACAAACCATTTTAAAAGCTCAAGAACTTCATGATATGATGGATATGGGAAATCAAGAAAATAAAGGATATATTGAAGATTGGTTTCACTCCATCACTTGTTTGCAACATTTCTCCACACTTCAACAATTTTTTACTCCATCTTTTCAAGGGAAGTTGGCTTCTCATACCCTAATTTTTATCAACATGTATTTTTCAAATTTGGGTATGTGCATACTAGAGGCCTTATTTCTAAAATGGTTCCACTGGAAATACTCTTATACATAAACATATTCGATTCTCAAAGAAGAGTAGGATAGTGGAGAAAATAAAATAAAATAAAATAAGGACATAAATAAATGCATTTTGTTTTTTTGTAAAAATAGTTGTTTTTTGTTGCAACATGCTATGCAAATCAATATTGGTGATAATTTTTTTTAATTCATTTGTGTATGTAGATGACTTATAATGGAAATAATAGCTCTACAAACACTCATATTCATTTTTTATCACCAATTTGAAAAAATGCTTGAATATCATTTTTTTGGCTTGCGGGTTTGATGAACTTTCTGGAAAAACAGTCGGGACAGTCATGTTTTGAGGGACCAAAAATGAATATTTTTAAAACCTGTTTCTACCCTAGATAGCCCTTGATGTCTAATTTCTAACCCAATTTGAATCAGTCAATTTGGATTTGAAACGAAAAAGTTAGAACCAAAACATTGACCGGATGTCTAGCGGGCAGCTCAAGAACAGAGTTGGGACAGTCAGTTTTTGGAGGCCTAAATGACCATATTTTTAAAACCTGTTTCTACCCTAGATAGCCCTTGATGTCTACTTTCTAACCCAATTTGAATCAGTCAATTTGGATTTGAAACGAAAACGTTAGAACCAAAACATTGACCGGATGTCTAGCGGGCAGCTCAGGAACAGAGTTGGGACAGTCAGTTTTTGGAGGCCTAAATGACCATATTTTTAAAACTTGTTTCTATGGTAGATTCCCCTATGAATCTAGTTTCCAATGCAATTGGAATCACTCATTTTAGATATCGTATGGGGAAGTTATGATCAAAATACTGACTGTCTATCGTAAATCAGCACCCTTAAAACTCTGTTTTTCCGGATGTTCCTTACAGTATTTCACCTATCAATTATTCTTTCTTCAAAACCTGTTTCTATTGAAGATAAATAAATGAATCTAATTTCATTTCCAATTTGAATCATTCGAATCCGACATCAAACGAAGAATCTATGCTTAAAACATTCACTGTTGTTCTAAGTGGGGTAAGCGAAAATGACTCTGTTATGCAGGTTGTAAAAATATCATATCATTGAATTTTTAAAACCTGTTGCTATTGGAGATTAACCTTTGAATTAGCTCTCATTTGGCTTTGGAATCACTCAATTTGGACGAAAAACAAAGAAGTTTTGACTAAAACACTGCAAGTTAGCATGATTGGCCACTGCTCTCCCGCAGGTAACAAATAAATTTTACTTTGTTATTTTCTCCGTGGATTTGTTTTACAGAGTAACTACTTGTTAGCTTTTTGCATAATTCTTGGATTAGGGGAGCCCGCGCACCTCTCTTTCTCCATGATTTAATGTTTTCTTGCAGGTAGACACTCGTTTTTTGCAGGTCTTGGGAAAATAAAGAAGGTCAATTTATGGACGAGTGATTTTTGAAAGAAATTTTATGAAACAAAGGAATTTCATCTAACTCATTACCCAACGGATTCGTAATAGAAGAAATGAAGAATTGATTTCAATTTGAAGATTCATGTCTTATCACTATTGCCAAAACATTTTTCAAAGAGATCATTTTTTTGACATAACATCATAACTGTTGTAACTTAATTTATTTATTTACATACTGTTTTTGTTGTTTTTTTTCTAATTTCTCTTATATTTTGTGTTTCAGGTATTGCTTCATTCAAAGTGTAACTCATCCTCAGCATCAATACCGTGAACAGCTAATTTTTTTTTTTGCATGTTTGCATTGTATGACTGTCCATTTTGCTGTTCCTTTTCCAAAGGAACGGCACTTGCGTTTTTGCTGTTCCTTTTCTAAAGGAACGACACTTTTAGTTTTTGCTGTTCCTTTTTCCAAAGGAACGACATTTGCATTTTCACACTTTTTTGTGTGTATTTTTTCTTTTTGGTGTGCATTTCCTTTGTTGTTCCCTACAAGGAACAACACTTTTTTTGAGTGTTTTTGCTGTTCCTTTTTCCAAAGGAACGACATTTGCATTTTCACACTTTTTTTGTGTGTATTTTTGTTTTTTTTTGTGCATTTCCTTTGTTGTTCCCTACAAGGAACAACACTTTTTTTGAGTGTTTTTGTTGTTCCTTCAAAGAAGCAACACTTTGGGAGCAACCCTTCCTTCCTCTTGTGGGATTATTCCTAGTTCATCTCAACCACATTTTACTGATTCCCTTTCATGGCATGAAGTACACTACTTATGAGGACAAGAATTATGGATTCTATTGAAGCAAGTTAATATCATTCATGTTATGATCTTTAACAGGACAGCTCCTTGATGATAGATTATTTTCAAAAAGGGACACAATTATTTATATACTACTTTACTGCATTGTTTTCTGTTGAACATGATATTGATTGATCATCTTAATACCATGCTGGTTCCACCCTTCCTGGTTATAATCTTCTCTGTCTGTAATAAATGAGATTATGGGTATATTTCTTTCTATTGACATGTTCAACTTCTTCCACCATCCCTGCTCTTAAGGAGTACTGAGCCTCCCTCTTTTTATCATAAAATTGTGTAATAACAACAAAATTTTGTTCACAGATGAAGGATAGGGGGTCTCATTACAAGCCAGCCTACCATGTTCATAAGGTTGTAAGAAAGTGACATTCCCATTATGGCCACCACACCAGGGTTATGATCCATTGGATAGTCAAATTATCCTTGGAACAGGAGGTCTCATCACGAGCCGGCCTCATCACTTTTGCTACATCCCAGTGAATGGCAGTGTGGTTATCTGGTTACCACGCCAGCACACTGATCTCTTCTGTGGAACAGCGTTGTAACTCTCCATTTATAAATTGAGGATCCTGGCTCATATGGGTTAAACAGCAACCCTGCCGAGGCTATGGACGCCTGCTGGCAGCAGCGGCTCTGCTTATGGTATTGAAGTTATATCTTATCATCAATTATTATCATAATACCCTTTTTTTATTTTTTTCTTTTTATCAGAAAGTTATTTCCTTAACTTTTTCCCTGTTTTGAACCTTTATGCATGAGAAATTGTTTTATGATCAATCGCATCATTTTCAGCTAGCATACTATCAGTAAAGCATCTTTTTGGCATATTGCCGTCCTTTTTCTCTTTTTCGTAACTTATCATCAATCCAAAGCGTCCTATCTCTTATTCATAACTATCTTTACACACTCTGCTCTCATTATAATCATAACCCTCGTTGTCCTATCATTGATATGTGTACTCTGCTTCATTCACTGATATATTGTTCATTCACGTGCCTTGCCGTCAGCATAACCCCTCTCATACGCTTTATGGTCATGGCATTCCTTTTCCAATTGGAGGGGGGAATGTATGCATTATGGGATTGCATGTGATATGATTACTGCACTCTGCCATCACTTGTTGATTTGCCAAAATATTAGTATTGCATGTATACATAAGTTTTTTTGATTGAAATTTTTGCATGCATCTTATCTATTGCTTACACTATGGATTCAAGAACATTGTATGCCAAATAGTGTTTTGTTTGCAGGAAAACAACAAGTATGGGCAGAATTCTATTCATAGCATGACCACACTATTGCACTTAACAGAAGAGGCTCGCGCACGTGAACAATTCTTCAAACATGATGTGCTTACCTGGATTCCACCTTTTGCATCACTTTCAGCACCAACTCTGCCTACATCAGCTTCAACAAATGCCAGTCCATATATGTCATTCCACATTTTTGGAGGTAAAACTTGAGGTAAAATAGCATAATTTTCTGATTTATTACGAATTTAGGAGAATTTACTGAAATCCATTTTGAGCATTATTTATCATCCTTCATTCCACATCTTTACCACTTCCCCTTTTTCAGCGACATATCATCTTTCAGTTTGGGGGAGTTGCTTTCATTCATTTCTTTCTTATGACTATGCCATTCATATTCTTTATCATCCATTGCTATTCTTATTCATTCTCAACACCTCCCTTATTCCATGTTGTTTTACACCAAGCATAGAATTCAACAGCTGGTAGCAACCACCTCTATTTGTTTTCTAGCATCGCACGAGGGCATGCTAATTTTTCAGAGAGGGGGAGGAATTGCTACGCATGATGGATGTTTTCTATTTTCTTTCTCATTTAAGGCATACAATTTCAGTGTAGAAATTGATTTCCATAATATTTTTAAAACTATGAACTCAATTCTTGTGATTTTTGGAAAACACAGACGTATCAATATTGGTTCATAAAATTTCGGAAATCATGCACTCTCACCTACAGCCATTTTGTTTATATCTCATGATCCATGCATCAAAACAGTCTGATTTTTGGATCATAAAGGCATTCATATATTATAAATTTACTTGCCAAATTTCAACAAAAACTGGTTTGTAGTTTTTGAGAAAATGGTTAATGAAGTTTGCTGTTACTTATATCATATTTTGTTGCAACTTCATATATACATATAGTTGAATGTCAATATAAAAATTGTTATGCCTTCATCAAGATTACTAAAATTGAATATTCATTAATTAAGGAAGAATTCATTTGTTCTATCCATTTCATGAGCTGAGATGAACATATTTTTTATTGCTTGGTTAACACATGGGTTTTTGTCTTTGGGTTGCATGAGGACGTGCAATATATTCAGTTTTCGTTGCATGAGGACATGCAACATATTGAGTGTGGGGGTATGTTGGGCCGTTAATATGCCATTATTATTATCACTTTTGAATGCTTATTCCACCAATTTCTACCATTCTTCATCACGTCATTTATTATAATTTATTATTTAAATCCATTTTATGATGATTTATGCTTCTATGAATGAATGTTATTTATTCTCCTTTATTTCTAATAAATTGATGATTATGAATTATTTTATCAATGATATTTTTAATAAGTTGGTTATAACATTATTCACCATTTTTAGCCTCCAAGGTAATTTCCAGATTGAAGATTTGATCATTAAAAGTGCCAACTCAGAAATGCGCTGGAATAAGGAGTGACAGTTTTGCGGTTGAGATTCTGAGCAAATGAAGACGAATCTGGAAAATCCGGAACATGGGTTTTGTTCAGAACAGACCCAATTAACTTTAGCAAAGAACAGTTTGCCCAAATTCGGCTTGTACTGAGAGAAACACAGGGTTCTTTGAGCACGATTTTCTCAGATCTGTGGTTGCGGCCGTCCTCCAAATCTCAGCTACAAAGCCAAATTCGACTTGCTGTTGTTGAAAGAGGGATGTAAATCTATTTTATTGTTGATCAATTGGTTGGAAGAAATTCAATATTATTATTAGAGATCCTATTTGCTATTTAATTTCTCCACCTTCTGATTATAAAAGGAGAAGCATGTATCGTGTATGGGGGGATGGAGAGACTTTTCTTATTGTAATTTGCAGAATTGTGCATCGGCTCTTGTTAAGAGAGTGTGAGCTGTTTGTAAACATTATTAATGCCTGATTAATAAAAGAGTTCACTGTTGTTCCATTTCTCAAGCACTGGAGTAAAGCACAGCAACGCTTCACCGGTGGTTGAGGGCCCGGCCCTGGTGGAGCGATCTGCTGTTTGTATTTCTATTGGTTTATTTCTGTTGTGTGAAGTTCATTTATTTATTGAGTTATTGCTAATTGGATCAAATACAGAGTCATTTTTATTCCATTCTTTACAAGAAGCATGATTCATGATTCAATTGTTATAAAATGTTGTTTTTCTGTATCTAATTCCAGTTGTTGTTCCTTTTGTTTATGAATTATGATAGTTGATTGTTGCGTGGCTGTCGACAGGATTAAAGAGTAGAAATCTAGTTTTCTTGGTTATGAATTGAATTCACTGTTTATTTTACGCTGCTATTCAATTCCCGTTCATTGCTTTTAGATTGTTGTTCCTTTCCAGTTTGCGTTTTAGATTTCATTTCCTTTGAGTTGTTTTCACTTGCTTTGAGATCTCTAAACTGTAGAGGGCAGAGCTAATCATTCCAGGTCCCCAGATTTGGTCATCTCACATCGATTTCTAGGGAAAGAGTTATTACTATTGCATCCCTAATCGATGTCTAGCAAGGTTGCTGTAGTGTAGTCTTTACATTTCTGTCATTTGTAATTAGATTTCTTTTCAAGCAGATTTCTTTTCAAGCATTTATTATTTCTGCATTTGTATTTCTATACTACATCTTCACAAACATTACTCGAGTAAATAGCCGCCTCAAACTGAGTACACTCTTGAAACAAAAAGTCGTCCCTGGGTTGACAATTAATGTGAGGTAATAAGGAGTTACAAAGACACCTTTATCGCTCCACAATATAAGGCAATATTTGTACCATAATGAATCATTTTTCCAGCTAAATGTATAAGATGTACAGGGGTCTTGCTGCAGCTTTTGAATGAGTGTCCACACCACTTCGTCATTCTTCCATTCATCCTATGCTTTGGTTATCCAATCAGGTTGGATAATATAAATGCCACAAATAAATGATTCTTCATCCTCATCCTTTCTTGAGGGTGCATCTGCAACAAAAATTTTCTTCTCATTTTTGTAGATGATTTCAAAGTCATAACCCAACATATTTTTGACCTATTCTTGCTGCTCTTTTGACAATAATATTTGTTCCGAGAAGTATTTATGACTATCATAATTTGTTTTTACTTTGAAGTGTCTTCCAATTAGGTAAGTTCGCCATTTCTTTAGTGCATGTAGTATTGCCAACATTTCCTTCTCATAAATAGGTTTGTGTAAATAATTTTCTTTGATTGGATGAATTTCAAAAGCAACGAGTCTTCCTTCTTGCATTAAAACAACACCAAGTCCATTTCCTGAGGCATCACATTCCACAATAAAGGTTTTTGTGAAGTTTTTCATATCTAATTTCAGTCTGCACATTTCTCTTGCTTTTAAGATGTTTAAAGGCGTTATTTTTTCGAGTCCTAAAATTAATATCTCATCAAGAATATTATTATGTGTAATTTATGACTAGTAGTCTCAGGGTGGGGGTCACAAGGGGGGTGACCATATTTCTTATTCGTTGCATTGAGCACAACAATGTGGTCACTCTGGAGAGGCACCTCGTTGAGGAGTCTATAGGGGGCGATAGCCCCACTACCCGAGGTCTGGGGAAATGCACAGGGATAATTTTTTTGGACCCTATAATAGGTGGGAGAACCTACCTATGGTTTTGTGCATGGTTTTTGCACATGGTTTTGAGCATGATGGTTTTCTGCCCTTGGTATTTTGTAGATCCGGTCAAAGTAACTATGGTTATGTTCTAATCCAAGGTTAATGGATTGGGTTTTATGAATGCTTTGGCATGTATATATGTGTATTATAACATTGAAAGGAACATAATGGAAAATCAATCTGGTGGTCCATGTTTTGGGATCCAAGGGAAAATATCTTTGTATTTGTTTTATGTTCTTTCCATTGTATATTTTATGTTTTAAGAATTTGTTTGCAGGTAATTTATGTGCCGGGTTAAGACCTACAAGAGGTGATACTATTCTCCCACAATTCTTAACAAACTTGTGATAATATCCTGTCAACCTGAGAAAACCTCAAAGATGCCTTATGGTTGTGGGTATTTTCCTTTCCCCAATGGGTTTAATTTTTTTAAGTTCTACCTTAACACCCTCATGAGATACAATATGACCCACATATTCCACCTCCTACACTCCAAAGAAATATTTGGAGGATTTTTCATATACTTGTTTCTCCTCCAATAGTTTGAGCACCTTGTCAACATGTTGAACATGATCCTTCCGAGACTTGTTTTATATTAATATATCATCAAAAAATATGTAATATTGACAAATGGAAAAAGAAGGAATATAATGCATAAATATGGAAATAGTAGTGTAAAAAAAGACATCAACATATGAGACCAATATGCAGTTATTTCATTAGTCATAACAACAGTAAATAAGTGTAATACAATGAGGCATAAACCATACAACATGAATAAAAAAGCCTCCAATAGATAAATCCCCTCAAGAATGAGCTGCTGCTACTATCAAAATGTTGGAAGAATGCTGCAGCGTAGTCATAGGAGAACTACTACAGCATATGAATACACAAAAGATGAAATGTCTAATATACACCTCAAAAGATAATGTACATGAAGATCAAGGCTCTATAAAACCTGCAACAAGAAACGCAAGAGGGTTTTAAGAAATACACCAATATACAAGAAATGAATCAAATCCCTAGGGCCGAAGATTCACTGCAACAATAAAACTAGAAAGATGTGGTTAATCTGATGTAGTAAAGAAGATAGCCTCCTCCAATAGAATCTCTAGATGAAAGGTTGATCCCTTAATTGGAAAGCCTTCTCCCCAAATGGTGTATTGAAACCACCCCTGCAACTCCTCCCTAAAATAATGCAGTCCAAGACTGAAACTACATTGTAGGGGCAAATCATATTGTGTCCTAGTGCTAAATGCTGCAATAAGGCTCCAGGGCCTTCCTTACTAGCCTCCCAATGAAAGGAAAGCTTCTTGCACTGAAATCTAGATCAGAAATCAACCAAAGGTATTCTCCACTATTGCAACCTGCAAGACAACACAACCCTCTGTAGAAACTGTGATGTAGATGAAAGATGGAGCTTGGCCTGATGTCGGAATGTGTAATATTCCCAAATGGGAAATGCAGCAATACAATGCAGAATGTCATATTTTATAAAGTAGGAGGCCAATATGGATACCTTTCATTTGTCATTACAGTAGCAATATACATGTTAAAGGTGGCCCATAAGATGCATGACAAGAAAATACAAGTCTCCAATGAAAAAAATCCCTCAAAATGAGGTGCTGCAATAATATATTAAGACAAAAAAGCCTTACAACATTATTTTATTGGCTCTGAAATAGTTGTAGATAACACTTCAGATCTACAGAAAGCATGTGGACAAAAATTTAGATCTATAGCAGATCCATGCACTATACAAGCTACTTTAAAGAACCCCCTTGGGGTTTTCAGCAAAACACCATGTACAACTTGTAGATATGAGATCTAAGACTGCAGATATATAGAAATATTCAGATCTGGAAAGTGGATCTCATCTGATATAAAAAATAAAATGATCTCCTCCAAGAGATATCCAAAGTGAAGGGCAGATCCCCAACACTAGGAAAATCACTCTCCAACTGGTGTGATGAACCAACCTGAAATTGCACCTACATAAATAATGCAGTTTTGGATATATAATGTGTTGTAGGGATCAAAATACAGTTGGCCTGCATCCAAGATATGAAATTTTTTCTCAATATCTTCAATACTGCCCTCCCAATGAAGTAGAACCCTCCTCCACTAAAAAGAAGCACTGAAATGGGCTAGATCTGAAAGATATAATCTCCACTTACTGCAACTCTAAAAAACAGTCAAACCCTCAACAGGATCTTTGTTGTAGTTGAAAGAATAATCTTTTCCTTAAGCTAGATAGTGGACAATGCAATACAAACTCTTCCAAGAACTACTCAATGGAAAGAGGTGGGATTCCCGACCAGGAACACCCAATGCTAAAAAACATTCATTCTCAGCTAAAAAAAAAGAGAAAGATACATGTCTAAACAGAAAATATATTCAGAAAATATAATGTTCATCAACAACCTTCTAATGCTGCCATCCCCTTCCTTTTATAAGTTAAGAGCTTGCAAACCCTAAACCACATCCAATGATAATGCTTCTTTCACACAAGGCATCTCCATCTAAAACGACGTCGTGCCTCATTGATGGCCACCCCTCCATGACAGCACTGTAGATTTGGTCAAGGTTTACCCAATCAACATTGTTTAGCCCATGTCCACACCTTAGGGTGATTTATTAAGCTTAAAATATGATCCACATTCACATGAGAAGTGGTTTTATTCACAATAAAGAGTTTTATGGGTCTCCCCACCCACTTATTCACCTATCTATGTGACAGAACAAAATTTTAATATTCCCATTAGTTGTAGGCTAATGTAGGAATATTAAAGTCCTCCGCTCCAAATTGTTGCTTGTCATCAAGCAACTACAAGGACTTTGCAAAATCTCCAATGGATATGTCTCCTCCCAAGAATACAAGTTTACCTTTGGTGAACAAACCAAATAGCTTTCATCATGAAGAAGTGGGAGATATATGGAAAGAGTTATATGTTGTCCATTGGCCTCCTTAAGGCATGAGAGATGATAAATGTTTGGTGCTTCAACCCCAATGAGAAAATCCAATCTCCATGCTATCCTCCAAACAAAGCGAGCCATCCTTGGTAGCTCATAGAAACAGTCACCAATCCCCTGCTTATGCAATGTGTAGGGGCTACATGGCTAAAAATGAGAGATAATTTTATTCAAGTTATGTTGTCTCTCCCTCAATTTATGGTAAATTCGGAGCTTTTGATCTTGGGCTGCAATAATATAATCCTCATGAGACCAAAAGATACTTGGAATCTCATGATTCCACTGATTGGTTCTAGGGAGCCTCCTTGCCCAATCCCCCATGCATATAGTGAACAAAGTGTCATCACCATATGCGCTCCAAAATAAATATGGAATAAGTATCATAGGACATCTTGGATGGTGACAATAGTCCCTCAATTGAGACCAACATTGTTTTTCTTCTTGTTGTCTCAAAGCATGATATAATAAGTGGCCATCCAACCACCTTCTTACTGCCATAAACTTCTCAAAAGATTGAAAATAGTAGAGGATATTAGGTGTTGGCTGAATATGATCCAAGCAACACATGTCTTGCCAAAAATACTCCCATGTGACAGGCTTCCCCCAAAGACATAAGTCAAACATATGGCCCCTTGCATAAGGAAACAAGTGATGTAATGTAGTAGCCACATAATGTCCCATCCTCCTCTTGAAGCATGAATAAATATGGGGAGTTTCATTCCAAATGGACACATCCAATCAATGGGTCATCCCTCCAATCATGTCCCCAACAAAATTAAGATCAACATCATCAGGTGGGATCAAAATCAGTGACACATAAGCAAACAAATGAAATGATGGAAGTGGATCATAGTCCCACATGTGGAACCAACACAGTAGATCTCCTAACTGCAAAAGATAGTGATATTGTAAGTGGTTTCCCCACCACTTACTTTCTGCCCAAGTAATCTCACCATGGTTGAAGGTGTGAGATATATTTGGTGCTCTTGGAATGCACCCAAAATTACACAATATCTCCCTTTGTCCTCTCAGGGAGTGGCCATGTTCCGAAATGTTTGTGGCCCAAAGTTAACCATGAATTTTGTATGGAATAACACTCCTCTTAGGAGCTATGCCCCGAATATACATGATAAAAGAATACAATTAATAATCAAATGAATCATGAGATACAAAAGCATATTCTTCCCCAAAATTTCTCCTCATACAAATGGAGAGGTGCATAGATCTATCTCGTCCCTTTCAAAAAGAGGAAAGAGGTGGCTGAATTGAATCCTTCATAGAGTCATGTATATTCCCTATCTCCACATGGTTCATGCATCTCTGAAAATTCTGATATAATTCCTCTTCAAAGCCTTCCCAAGTGTAGAACTCCATGATAGTGTTGAAACCCTTCATAGAATAAGTATGGCTGAAAAGGAATTCTTCATGTGCTATTTCTAGCAACTTATCCTTGAGCTTGGAAGCTCTAGATAAGAAGATCCTACCATGATGATATATGACTTCATATTGGACTGAATAGCCCTCCTCTTGTAGCTGGTCATCCAGTATCATGCATGTGAAAATATCCTTTGAATAATCCACCAATAGCTGGGATTTCCAATATGGATCTAAGCTTCCCAATAATGACAGCGCAATAGAAATATGATTTGAAACTCCTGTCATATCATGGCTCTCCTCTTTGACATGCTTAATGCCAAAGTCACATGTTAGAGTGTTGTTACTCCAATTTTGCTGCCTCTCTTGCAGCTGATCTTGCCCAAGACAAGATTGAAGTACATGGAAGTCAACCTACCCTTGAAAGGTCTATTTCTTCCAAAACTTCCATAGTTTGGCCCATGCATGCAAGAGTGTTAATACCTTCTTGTCATATTCAGAAATATTTCTTATGTGAGGTAGTATCATTTGCTACTCCAAAGCTATGGAGTGGCCATTTGACATAATGCTTAAGTCATCATAGATTTCTGAATCATTTTTCACCGCAAATAGTTAAGTCGGAGATAGTAATGTCCATAATCGAAATTTGCTTACCTCTTCCTTGGAACCCATCAAAGGTTATCAGCACTGTAGTAGTTTCTCCCAAAGCTCCTTCCTTAGCCAAATATGTCAATGCTGCACTAAGTTGAGAGAACACTTTATTCTTCTTCCGATCAGGGGGTCTCCCTGGTGGAATGCCTTCATGCAAAGAGACATCAAAATCTAAAGTAGACTGTATAAATGAGTGGACTGATTTGTCCCTCTCTTTACTACATAAATCATTCTCCTTCTTTTGAATATAAAACCCTTGAAATAAAAAAGGGTGCATGCTCTTCATCCTTGGATGCTGATCCATCCTTCCTCCTCCTCCTTAGATCAAGGTGTTACTACCTATTACTACTGTCACATGACTCTAATTGGGAACCTTTTGCAAAGATGCATAAGCTCCTCCTCTTGAAGCAATAACTTCATGCCCATCCCCATGTGGTGATGGTTCTTCTTCTGAAGTGACAACGTTGTTACTGCCTTCCTTCCCTTTCTCCTCATTAATATTTGAGAATACCTCATCAGCAATGAGAGACCCTAGATCTTGGTCCTCCCTTGATTTCACTTTTAAGCTCTTGCATAGCTTGGAGAAGAATTCTTGAGATCTCCTTCCCTTTCATCCTTCCAGGTAATGGGGTTTTAACCTTGTCTTCTTTCTCACTAGTATAATATAATATTTTTTGTCCTCTCTTTTGATACCTCCTCTCTCTATCAATAAGAGGCTCTCCTTCTTTAGAAGACATATTGGCTTTTTAAAAAGCACAGGTTGTGCTAAGATGATGCTTTGATACCACGGTAATATTCCCAAATGGGAAATGTATAATGTTAATAAAATAACACAAAACATCTTTTATAAAGTAGGAGGCCAATATGGAGACCTTTCATTTGTCATTAAAACATAAAAATACAAGTTAAATGTGGCCCATAAGATGCATGACAAGAAAATACAAGCCTCCAATGACATAAATCCCTCAAAATGAGGTGTTGCAACCATATATTAAGACAAAAAAGCCTTACAACGTTATTTTATTGGCTCTGCAACAACTATAGATTACACTTTAGATCTAGAGCAAGTATGTGGACAAAAAGTTAGATCTATAGCAGATCCATGCACTATACAAGATCCTTTAAATAACCCCCTTGGGGTTTTCAACAAAACACCATGTACAACTTGTAGATCTGAGATCTAAGACTGTGGATCTAAAAAAATATTCAGATCTGGAAAGTGGATCTGATCTGATATAAAAAATAAAATGATCTCCTCCAAGATATATCCAAAGTGAAGGGCAGATCCCCAACACTAGGAAAATCACTCTCCAATTGGTGTGTTGAACCACCGTAAAACTACACCTACAGAAATGACATAGTTTTTTATCTATACTGCGCTATAGGAATGAAAATATAGTTGTCCTACATCCAAGATACGAAAATGATGCTCAATATCTTCAATACTTCCCTCCCAATGAAGTAGAACCCTCCTCCACTGAAAAGAAGCATTGAAATGGACTAGATCTGAAAGGTCTAATCTCCACTTGCTAAAGCTTGCAAAAATAGTAAACCCTCAATAGGATCTACGTTGTAGTTGAAAGAAGAAGCTTGGCCTTAAGACAGATAGTGGAAAATGCAATGCAAACACTTCCAAGAGCTACTCAATGGAAAGAGGTGGGATTCCTGACTAGGAACACCCAATGCTAAACAACATTCATTCTCAGCTAAATAGCAAGATAAAGATATATGTCTAAACAGACAATATATTCAGAAAATATAATGTTCACCAACAACCTTCTAATGTTTCCATCCTCTTCATTTTATAAGTTAAGATCTTGCAAACCCTAAAACACATCCAATGATAATGCTTCTTTCACACAAGGCATCTCCATCTAAAACTGCGTTGTGCCTCATTGATGGCCACTCCTCCATGATAGTACTGTATATTTTGTCAAGGCTGACCTAGTCAACATGTTTTAGCTCCTATCCACACCTTAGGGTGCTTTATTAAGCTGAAAATATGATCCACTTTCACATGAGAAGTGGTTTTATTCACAATAAAGAGTTTAATGGGTCTCCCCACCCACTTATTCACCTATCTATGTGACAAAACAAAATTTTAATATTCCCATTAGTTGTAGGCTAATGTAGGAATATTACAGAATGTGGAAATGTAGTGAAATCGCCTCTCCTAAGTGGTAACTTGAAGTCCCTCGAGGATGAGGGTGGGATTCCTGCTCGGGTACACCCTGTGCTAAACATGACTGCAGTCTTAGCTAAATAGCTGAAGAGAGAAAACAAGTCTTAACAGACCATATCAAAATAATAATCAAAACATATCTTCTATGGCTGCCATCCCCTTGCTTATATAAGTGGTGACCTTCCTCACCCTTGGCCCCACTCATTAAACCCACTACTTCCATGCATGGATTCTCCCTCCAAAATTGTGATGTCCCATAATGAATTCCCACTCCTCCATGACAACAATGTTGATTTTGTCAAAGTTGACCCAGTCTACATGCTCCAGCCCCTTTTCACAGATAAGGGTGCTTTATAAAGTCACTAAAGTGATCTCCATTCACATTAGCAGTGATTTTATTCCTACTAAGGAGATTCATGGGTCTCCATACCCTCTTATTCATCAAATTGAGAAGAAAAAACAAAAATTAATATTCCAACTAGCTTATAGCTAATTGGGAATATTACAGTCCTCCCCTCCCAAATGTTGCTTATCCTCAACAATTATAAAGGTGAGTGTTGCAACTCTTCTCCTCCTTCATTGGTGACACCTGCATGTGATAAGCTCTCCTCATAAGCCAAGTGTCTCCCAATCAATCCCTCCATGAATTTCTCCTCCCAAGTACTCATTAGATGCAAATGACTCATCTCATAAGAAAGCAAAATATCCAATGTAGCAATCATGTTTTTCCCAATGTTCTCCCTAAAACATGAAGCATAAGAAACATGGAGAACCCCTCTCCCCATGGGCATGTTCAATCCTTCCTCCAATCATTTTTAGTATTCAAAAATGGGGAATGCAGAAATAGATGAACACAAAAATGGAAATAGCAGTGTAAATCAACTCATTAACATTGGAGACATATCATCATGTATTATATCATCAAATCAATACAAAATAATGAAGCATGAATCATATACAATGAGGGAACAAGCCTCCCATAGGCAATCACTCCTAAAACTGGACTGCTGCTACAATACAAGATGTTGAAAGATTGCTACAATGCAATTATAAACACACTGATATAAAAAAATAATGTAAAAAATATGTAGGGTTGTTATATGCTTCAAAATATATGCCCAATACATATCTAGGCTTAATAAAAACTCCTACAAAGAACCCGGGAAGGGTTTTCAAAAATACACCCTATACATGATGGGATCTAAAGCCCAATGGCTGAAGATTCATTGCAAACTGAAGAAAAAAAGTGTATAAGGCTGAAATATAACATATATTATGTATATCCCCTCAAATTTCTCCTCCCATGAAAGGATGAACCCCTCAATCACAAGAAAACACTACAAAGGAACCACAAGATCTTCCACTGAAGCTGCCCTTCAAAATAATGCATTTCCTAGCTGGAATAGCGCTGGAAATGATGGGAAATATATGGCCTGATGCAAAATATCTTAAATATTCTCAATAACTCTCCAAACAGGTCTCCCAAGAGAAGGAAACCTTCCTCCTATGAGAAACTAGCTCAGAAAGTAGGATTCTAACCCCTCCACTCCTGCACCCTGCAACACAACACAATAACCTGCAGAAACTGTGCTAATGAAGAAATTTGTAGCTTGGCCTAAAAATATGAATGTGGAAATGAATACAATACTCTTCCAAGAGGGCTCTCAAGGAAAGAGGTGGGATTCCCGTTCGGGAACACCCGATGCTAAACAACACTGCAACCCTGCTAAACAGCAAGAGGAAGCAAAATTCTAAGAAGACCAATATCAAAATAATATCCAAAACATGAGCTCAAATGGATTCCATCCTCTTCCTTAAAATTAATATGATCTTGCTTACCCTTGGCCCCACTCAATTAGGTCATCTCCCTCCAAAACTGCGTTATTCCTCAATTAATCTCCACTCCTCCATAACAGCGCTATTGGCTTGGTCAATGTTGATTGAATCAACATGATCCAACCCTGTTCACACTTGGAGGTGCTTATTTTAGCTGCTAAAAATGGTTTTCTTTCACACTTTAAGTGATTTTATTGCTGCTTAGGAGACTTATGGGCCTTCCTACCCATTTATTCAGCTACCTAGTGACAAAACAAACTATGATTTTCCATTTAGTGAAAGGCTAAATTTTTGGAATATTACAGTCCTCCCCTCAAAAATGTTGCTTGTCCTCAAGCAACTGTATAAGGAGAGAAAAATTCCTCCCCTCCTCCTCTTGTGGCCTCCTCATCAATAGTCCCCACCATTGCTCAAAATAATCTGCAATAAATCTTCCCTCTAATGTTTCCTCCCAAGTATGCAAAACCAAATGGCACACATCATGAAAAGGTGGAAGGTGTAAGTGGAAACCTTCTTTTTGTCCAATGGCCTCCTCAAGGTAGGAGTTATGACAAGAATAGGGGATCTCATTCCCAATGAGAAACTCCCAAACCCATGCTATCATCTAAATGAAATGAGCCATTCTAGGTAGCTCATCAAAAGAATCCTCAACCCCCGGTTCATGCAATTTATTGGGGCTATATGGAGAGATTAAATTATTCCACCCAAGTTGTTTCTCTCTCCATTTATGGTATGTATGGGGTTGCTGCTGATCTTGGGCTGAAATTTCATGGCCTCCAAGAATGGCCCAAGCTACCCCACCAAACAAATCAGCCATGAAGTGCCTCCTCCAAAAACTCAAGTTCTCCAAATGGCTCCTCCCACATGAAGACAAGAGACATAGTGTGGAAATCATGGTTTGCCCATTTTTTCTCTTGAAACATGCAACATATAAAATAGGGAAAATAATACCCCCAATGGGCACCTCCAACTCTTGTCCCACTCTCCAAACAAAGCTTCACATGAACATAGGAACATCAGCAATATATGAAAGCAAAAACCAATGAAAACAGGTTGTCATATGACAACCAGAAAGTGGATCATAGCTCCACACATGGAACCAGCATAGGGCAACCCCTGCCTGCCTCAAAGCAAAGAATAAAAAGTTCTTTTCTAGCCACTTTTTTTCTGCCAAAATCATCCTATAAGATAGGATCATGAATGTAAAATGTGGTGTTAATGGTGCACACCAAGAAACATGTGGCTTCCCCTACAAACCATCAATAAGATAGCCACTATAAATGCTACATTTGGCCTCAAGTACATCATAATATAATGCATAAGAAGGAATGACCCTCCTTAATACAACATGCTGCTTATATAAAGTAAAGAAGTGCAAATCATAATGCAAAAATTTACCTTCTCTACTATGTACTTTGGTCCTCGAGCTAAAATGGCTCAACTGGAAATTATCCCTCACTTTCAATGAGTAGGGAAGTGAATGTGCCAAACTCTCCATCAGCATCCAGGCTATGCATCTCTCCATATGTTGAAATATGTCATGCTGGATGCCCTCCCAAGTGAACTCCTCCATAAAAGAATGATATGCATCAAAGTGCATAGAAAGGAAGTCCTCATATGCTACATGTAGTAGCTTCTCCTTGAGCTCATAAGCTCTAGTCAAGAAGACTCTGCCATAAGAATATATGACCACATCATCCACCATATCTATAATCTCCCTCCGGGTCATCAAGAATCATGCAGGCGCCAAGATCCTTGGAGTACTCTACCGAAAGTTTAGACCTCCAATATGGATTAATCCTCCCAAGAGACAACATTGTTGATCTGAAATGTGAAGCTCCCCACATGTTGTTGTCTTCTCCTTTGACATACCTCATGCCAAATTCATCCTCCCAAGTGCTTCCATGCCCCTCATGCAACCTCTAATGCTCAAATAGAAGTGGTGACCTTTGGAAGTTGGCCTCCCATGAGAAGCTACCATCCAAAAAGAACATCCTGAACTTGGCCAATGTAAGCATGAGTGACCTCCATCTACTCTAATGTATGGAGGATTCCTTCCTTAAAGGAAGTACCCTATGTTTCTCCAAATCAATGGAGTAGCTCCCTTGGACCATGAAGGTGCCATCCTCCATCACTGCAGCAACTTCTTTCAGTGCAGTATGTTAACCACCTATGAATTTTTTGTCAAGCAAACAGGTGGCTAAATATTTTGCTGAGTCTTCAAGAGATACATTTCCTATGAAAATATCTCATTCCAGAAGCCTATTTTTTCCCTTTACCTTTGATAAGATCTTCACTACTGTTTCCATCCAAAAAAGCCTCACAGTCTGTGAAATTTTTTTGCTCAGAGAAGCCTCCATTTGACCCTTGTACCCCTGCAAATTTCCCATTTTAACGCCTTTTTTCCCCTTCTCAAATTTCCCCTTTGACTCCCAAAATCCCTTCCTAAGTCTTATAAATTCCCATCATCCCTTTAAACCTTACAAACACCCTTTGTTTGGCTTAAAAATCCATTTTTCCCTCTACCGAAAGCCTCTTTTAAGCCTTAAAAACTCTGTTTTTAGGCCAGAAAACCCACTTTTCTTCATATAACAGGCTTAGCCCCTTCCGACTGGCCCCTAACCACTTCCCCTCCATGCAACTAAGCACTAATACCAAGCACTAAGGCATAATGTGCTTATCACATCGAAGAGTTGGAGCGGAGCACTTTTGCTTTGTAAACAAAAGGTTCCGATGCGAGGTGTATTTGTTATGTCGGCCTTTGGAGCATTACCATCCATCGATCTATACACATCTGACGGTCCATGCTTATTTTTCTGTGCCCCATTACACTCCTTTGTAAACCCTCTGATGGCCATCTCCACCGTCAATTCACATTTAAATCCGACGGCCATTGCAACACCGCACTCATCGCCAATTGGAAGTTTTAAAAATGTGCCACCCTCTGATGCCCCAATTGGATCCTGGCTGTTGAATCCACAAGAACCAATGGCCAGGATTTGATCTTGCTCTGCCCCACTTCCCCGATTGGTCACGCTCCGATCCAATCACAACCGTTGATCTGCAGCCAATCCAATGGTCCATATGCAATCGCTTCATGAGCCCATCAGAGATTTTACCCCTGCCTCCTCCAGTTCCGATTAGATCTTGACCGTTCATTCCTTTGGATCTGATTGCTCACATTCCTCCCACGCATTCATATGGCCCATTTACCTCCACCTCATTGTTAAATCTCCACCGTCCAATCCTCTGGATCCAACGGTCAAGATCCCTCCCGACCACTAACCAAATCCTCTGCCTTTGCTTCTCCTCTACAGATCTCAGTCAGGGAAAATTTTAAGAACCCCACTAAATTTATATATATAATAATTAGGCGAATCCACATGATACATAGGAAAAATGGAAGGCGATTTTATTAATAATATAATATGTATATATAATTTTTTTGGCGAATCTCTGTGAGATTGCATATTCATGAAAATTAAGTAAAGAATCACCAAGATAATGGCAATTAGTACAAAATGGTGAATCATTGTCTAGTGGAGTTCGGGGTGTTGGTTCCAATGAAGATATGGTAGTTGAACTAGGAGTTGAAGGAAGCGAACCACCGAGACCAAGTATGGCACATGGTGACTCGTGAGGGAAGTAGTTCTCATGTAGTTTGGAAAACATGTTCTTATAGTTCTGCTAAGCGTAGTGTTGTTGCTCATGCTACTACTAGCACTAATATTGAGGTTGGAGAGGAGTTTGAGGAAGCATGGAAGGTATCAGTGGTGGAGAATTACAAAAAGAACCTAATGATGGGCTCCATTTTTCCCTTTGGTATTTGGGCCTGTAACATCTTTTGTCCATTGAACCAACAATTAACCGTTCAACCAACAATCAACTTGATTGAGTTGATTGGGTACAAGTCAACTTAGACTAATCTTCAAAACTATGCTTTGCACTATCCCATATTTATCACACTAATGCTACACAACATTGTGCATTTGCACCCAACTCTCATGGATGAACACAAAATTTTCATTAACATCTATAACCCTAACCAAGTGAGAATTGATCAACAATTTGCACCAAAGTTTGTTATAGTGTTGAAAGTTCATAAGAAATTTAGATCCATGGTACGTTAAATAAATTTTGAGATAACCTCCACATATTCAACCACAATAGAGAAAACTTGTGATAAATTTTAAACCTACAAAAATTAGGATTCATGTTCCTAGGAAAGATCATAATTAGTTGACATATAGGTCCATTTTTTAGCCTTGACACATTGATAATGCAATGGATTAGTTCAAAACTCACACATTGAAAAGTCATCAATGAAGAGAAGAAAAGATCATTATGAATTACACATACTCCAAAATTCCTACCAAATTCTACTTAGTTGTCCGCAACTCAGCTATACATAATCTTATAGTAAATAAAAATTTCAAAAATCCTTCTTCACATAGCTAATAAATGGCCATTGGAGGAGCACCCCTTATATAATAGTAATAGTAGAAATCAATAGATTATTTCATATTGAACTTCATAGCCATAACACTCCTATGTATTGTATGATGTATTCAACTTGCATTATCAAATATAGATAAAATCATACTTTTGATTGATACATTTAAATCATACTTGTGCACAAAGTTGAATGTAATGCCAGTCAAGGAGTAAAGTTGGTTTGATGTGTAATGATTTATAAAATAATGAAGAAACTTAGTAACGAATCACAACTTTCATGTTTGAAAAAATTATAAAGCTTTCATGCAAATCCATTGTTGTTATCGTTCCTTCTCTCAACCATGTTCCACATAAGCATGGAAAATCAAGTAATACTATAATTTGCACCAAGAGTTGCAAAGTAACGTCGAGGAGCAGGGATACATCTTCCATGTGAGATAAAGGAGGGTTGAGTTTCAGCTTTGGGATTGATCACTCTGGAGGAGTGAGTCCTAGTATGTTGATGGTGAGCCATGGGTTTGGTACCACCCCGGATATGTGGCTACTAGCAGAAGTTGATGATAGATGATGATATTAGACTTGATGATGATTTGAGATAACCTTTTCTTAGAAAAATTTGTCAACTTGAGAACTCCTATAACGATGATTATGAATACCTCCCTAGTTAAGAGTGAGTGTTGAATTTGTAACTATGGCCGGTCTTCAAAATGTACATTTGGTCACTTGATGTACTTGTATTTATTATTTTAAAGCATATTTTAAATGCTAAAGTCAAAATAAAAATTTCTCTTGAGTCAAAGTCCCATTGCAACTTTTAAAAGAAGAAAATTTGAATTTTTAAATTGGAATTTTTGGCTCCAAAAGTTGTCAAGTCAACCTCCCTCCAAGTCAAGTCAGCCCAAGCAAAAAACACACCCCTTTGGCCAAGGTGGATCACTATATAAAGGCAGCTTGACCTCATTCTTCCAACACCAATTCTAACTCTCTCAAGAAGACAAGTTCTAAGCATCCTAGTGAAGATCAAGAAGGATGAAAATAAGGACGAATTAGTTCTCTTTCTCTCTCTCTCAAACTCGCACGTGTTGAGTGTTAGATCCAATAGTAATTGTTGGTTTATGCTCAAGGGGGATTTTAACTGCAACGAGAAGTGGTTCAAAGCTCCTAACAAGACCCATGTGATTGAATTTATAGATGAAGAACAACCCGAAGTGGTTGGAGTGATCAAAAGGAATTAGCAAAAATATAAGCCAAGAGAAAAAAGGATTTCCAAGTGTTTCTCTTGCTGCCATTCTAGGAATCACTTTATATCAAACCAAGAGAGTAAAGCAAAGTCGAGGGAAGAACTATGGTGAGTCCTGTCGATTTTGACATCGCTCATCATTTCAAAGATTCCAAATTGGTGTTAGCTATGGGCCTAAAATTCATCTCATTATTGATTTCACAAGTGTCAATGGCTAATGGAAACTTGATGTCATCCATGGGCATAAAAATTGTCCTATTATTAATTCCCCAAGTGTCAATGGCTAATTGTATTGTGATTATCAAAGGAATAAATTTCAGCTGGAGAACTACAATCTAACTTTTCCATTGTAGCCCTAGGACGTGCCAATGTTGTCATGGGGGCACAATGGTTGAATACTATGAGTGAATTTCCAACGAACCTTCACAAACTATACATGAAATTCAAACATTCATAAGAATATATCACAATCAGAAGATTGCAATCAAGTGAAAATTGACTTATCTTAGCAAACAGAATGACCAAACAACTTGCCCAAGATAAATTATGCTCATCTGTAATTATATGAAGGACCTCCAACATTTGATTTGATGACTCTGAATATGTACTCCAAGAACCACCCCCTAGATTACCACCAGCTCTAGGACAAGACCACCTAATTGAGTTGGATTCAAGGTTTGAAAATACTTCAATATCCAGTGCTCCAATGGCTCTAAGATTGATTCAAGGTAGGCCCATAGATGACACTATGATGGGCAGCAAGGGGATTATCAAAGAAATAAATTACAGTTAATAAGTAAAAATTGAGTTCAACTTTTTAAGTTGTAGCCTTGGCATGGACTGATATTGTCATCGGGGCACAATGGTTGAATGCCATGGATGAATTTTGCACGAATCTTGATGAACTGGACATGAAACATGAACAAGGATATCAATAGCTCACAATCAGAAGGTTGCAACTAGGTGTTAATTGAATTATCATGGTAAGAAAATTTGACAACAACTTGCTTAGTATGCTTCATCTTCCATGTAATTCTATAAACGGCCTGCAACAATTAATTGATGATCTTGAAGATGTATTCCACGACCAGCCTCCAAGACTAACAACAAGTTAGAATCAGGGTTTAGAAATGCTTCAATTGCCTTAGGATTCTCAAAGGTAAAGTGATTCAAGGAGGGGGCACTATTACAATAGTCAATAGTAATAGTCAATAGTTGTTTCATCATTATGTTTTTGAATTAAGTATAGTCAATAGTTGTTGAGTCATCATGGTGATAGGCTTGTTTTGGAGGAGTCTTATGGAGTCATATTGCAGCCATATGTATGGGATAATGATGATGTAATTATCATGATGTATTAAATATTTTATTCATTGTTCCATATAATATTATCATAGAATCCATGTATTTCATATATGTATTCATGTAAAATGCTCATGGAGCCATGTACTTTGTGTTGTACTAACTTTTGGGTCTTATAGCCATGAGTCACAAGGTCATGTTATGGCCATATATTGGTCAGATATGAGGTTTTATGTCTCTTCTATAGCCATGTATTTTTCATGTATATGTCACTTGATTCATGGTCATGTGGAGTCTTGGTCCATATAGTGCTTCTAATTGTCAAAGGAAGCATTGTTTGCAGCGGAAGCATTTCAGCTCAACAATTTGTATCTCTACAACTTGGAAATGGAATGTGAAGGGGGAGCATTATTTGTTCCTATTTACTTCAGCCATAATTTTTTGTCATTATGGTCCGCTTGGATTTTTTCATGCTATGCCTCATACTATAAAAAGACAGTGGGGTTCTTGGCCTCATTTGATGAGATATTTTGGTAGTTGTTTCTATGTAGTTATGGGGGAGATTGTTTGTGGTTGCCTCATGTGGATGTTGCTACATTTTATGATGATGCTCATATGATGTTGCTATGTGGAGGAGTGATGGATTGATTCTCTAGGTGCATTATTCTCATAGTTTCTATTATATGATGTTTCATTTGTTGATTATGCTTACATTATGTTGGCACGTTGCTACTTGTTGCTAGTTTTTGCATGGATGGTATTATTCTCTAGATGATGATTGGTTATATATGATACTTGTTGTTTATATGGAGACATGGATGAGTTTTTATGCATTATATTTCAGCCATGTAGAGATGTATTACTCCAGTGTTTATATTTCAGTTCTTGCTACCTATTCATATGGATTTTACCCTTTGAAATCAATTTGGATGTATCGAGATCAACCTCACATATTGATGAGGTTGAAATCAATGCCAAAGCAGGTGTTTGTTGGCATTTATGTCAACAAGGTCATGGTCATGATCATGAGTGATGGATGTCCCATTGGTTGGCATGATGTACTTACACTGATATGTTTGTGTTGGCATTGATGTCAAATCTTGAGGTCATACACTTATGTCTACCTCATGTTGCAGATTGATGGACCATGGTGTGTGTCGATATGTGTTTGTATTGATGATTGATATTATTGATGATGACACACTTGTTGGCATGGAACCATGTGATGGCATTGATGGAGCTTGATGGAAGAATGTTGTTCATGGAGGATTTGGATGTGTTGGTATGTACATTGATGGACATGTCATGATGATTATTGATATTGCTACAAGTAGAAGAGGTTGTTACATGTTGATCATGCAAATATGAAAGTGATAGAGATGATTGTGGAACACTAGTTGAGTTTTCAACTAGGTCTTCATGCTTATGCTTCATGGAGATGATTTTTTGTGTGTGTTGGCTTCATGATGGTACTACAGAGGTTTCAAAGGTTCTTCCAATGTGTTGCAGCTTGGCAAAGGTCTGATGGAGAGTGGAGGACTTGTTCGCATACTTGTCAACCTTATTTTTTGGCCCTTATAGCTTAATTTGGAAGTGACTTTTGGGAGGCATGTTTGATCCACATAAAGAGGTGTCAGAGTCCATGTTAAAGGTCTAGAGTCATGTACAAGAGATCAGGAAGAGGATGCAATAGATGGAAGAGTTCAGTTTTATCCATAGTCATACACACATAACGCTATGGGAGCGGCTGGAATCCTATAGTTGCATGGAGACTATGCTAAGGGAAGGGTTATAGCTCCAAGGTTCCAAAGTCGCATGTAGAGAGTGACAAGGGAGAAACTATGGGATTTCAATTTACTTTGCATTCCTTGTGCTGTTCGGAAGTAAATTAGCTTGGAAATTCATAAAGGCTTCTAGAAAAGGTGAAAAAGATCAGAAATGGTTTGAATAGTTCCTCCATGGATGTGAATGCATTTAGTGCACTAGTAGTGACCTTAGTGGATTGATTTGGTCCAATTTTTTCACATTTTATCCTAGCCCTAAGCTCAATTTCTCCCTACATGTTTTATATTCTTGCATTGTGAGCTTTGTGGATGTTGATTGTCAGTTTATGGTGTTATATGTTGATGGTATGTGTGGAGAGAAGGAAAAGTAGTGAGACTATGCTTCAGATATTTAGTAGAGCATATATGCTTCAGTCTATGAGTGCTAGTGACTAAATAATGAGCATATTTGAAGCATGATTCAATATAGATCAGAATTGGAGTTGTTGGTGTAGTGTTTGATTAGAGAGTTTATGTATGTCGTTGGGTAGTATTTTTATGGTGATTCTCACACTTGTTTTTGTAGGAGTTGTTGATGCATGTAACACATAACCATGTATCTTATGATGTTATATGTAGCATGCAAAATTATATTATTGTGAGGTTCTAATATTCAAATTTGTGTCAAAACAGTTTTGTATTGGATAACACATCTTTTGTGCATTGTTTTTATATTAATTTATGATGAGATATTGGTTCTAAGAGCATGTATGCAGAGCTTATTTATTTTTTATCATAACTGTTATACGGATAAATCCCTCTTGTGGACAAGAGATATGTCCCTAGAATCCTAAAGGAGAACTAGAAACAAACAAACATAAGAATATCTCTTTCTCTAAGCTAACCCCATATAATTATAGAAGGTTTTTGTGGTATGAGTTTTGAGTTGGGAAATTCAAAATCTCCACAGTATAGATTAATCTAATTGAACAAATTGTTAAAACAACCACACAAACACATTCACCATTAACTTCTCTTCCATGAGGAAATCTGATATACACATCAACCTCACTCACTTTACAAGTGAGTACTTACAATAATTAAGTGAGTACTTACAATAATTAATTGAAGGAGAAAAACATCTTCTTTGGGCATAAAATCTTCAACAAGATCAATATTCCACTACTCTATCATACTAGTAGCAGGCTTACCTCCTGCCACTTGCATCAACATTCATATTATTGCAAGGCATCCATGCCCTCCATCATACAAGTTACTTATGATACCTTTAGGTATGCCTTGCATACCCTTCCATGCACATACAAACCCATGTGCATCAATCTTATACATGATATGTGACTTAACACTTCAATAAAAATCTGATTTGTGGGGATCCACCTTCCTACTTATTCAACAATCCTCAAGGATATATTTCCAACATTGTGTCTCTATCTCTACCATTAGAGCTTTCCCTTGGACACTTTCTTTTATGAGCACTATGTGCCACATGGCTTCCCCCTGGAGCAATCTAGGTAGTACCATCTCTATGCAAAGCATAACACCTCATGCTTGCTCCTCAGTTCGATTGAATCATGATTCTATCCTCATATAATTCAGCCAACATGAACAAGACCATTTCTTTCTAGGTATAAACTTTTTCATCAGCTTACCTCAAGGAAAAATGCCTTGCCATCCCAACCAGGTGTCCAACATACACATATCTACATGTATACAATTTCATCCACTGCATTTTTCCTATTTACTTATACCTTGCTGGTTACCAGAACCAGAACAGCTTTCCCAGAGGTACATACTTCTTGAAACAACCTTCCTCAAAGCACAATTTTTCCATGCATGACTCTGTTTTCTCAAGAGAACATTTTTTCATTTACACAACAGGTCCAATCCAAGCAACATGACCCTTTGACCCGAGTGGAATCTAGGCAATGCTACTGATACAAAACATAACCAGTGAGCTCTCTATCTCACTCCAAATTCATTTCTGTGGTGTATCTTTGGGGCTCCAAGCCTAGTGTTTGAACCACAACTCTGATATCACTGCGTAACATACCCAATCCCCCAAGTCACATATAAGCAGGTGTGTGTTGGATAGGTGTTATATTCTTTACACAATTATCCCCACATATTGCATAATGTACGATGTGCAAGAGGGGAGTCACATGGGGGTGAAGTAGCCCTTCCTGTTTAAGGGGTTCGGGGGTAGCACCCCCAAAAAAAGATTTTGGGGTGGTTTTTTTAGTGTTTGCTGATGCAAACTATGCTAGAGATATGGATTGCATAAGATTAACATGTGGTTATGTATTTAACATATTTGGAGGAGAAATCAATAGGATGAGCAAAGGACAATCTGTAGTGGCACTCTCAACTAGAGAAGTTGAATACATGGCAATAATTCTTGCAACAAGGAAGCAATATGGTTATAGAGATTGTGTTTAGGTATTGAGTTAATACAAGCTGTAAGGACAAATTGTGATAGTCAGAGTGCAATCTTCTAGGGAATGAACCCAACTCATCATTTGAAGCCAAAGCATATTGATGTTCAATATCACTTCGTGAAAAATATGATTGAAGTCAAAAAGGTGTTGCTGGAAATTGAAAATCAGTTCTGATCATTGGAAATCACATAACATGGAAGGTCAGACTTGGCTCTATGGCCAGAATATGAGTCAATAAAATAATGGGATGTCATAATACAATTTTTCTTCCTCGTGATCTGATTTAGCATTACAGAGATGAGGGCTTTTCAATTTCAATCAACGAGCTGATTAAGAGCATACAGACATCTGGCAGCAGGATTGGTTGACTACAGAAAAACTAGATTGAGATGATGAACTTGTTGAAGTATGGAATAACTTCATCTCAGAACTAAGGAACGGGCACATCAAATTGAAAGAGGAACAGGATGAGATCATGTGTAGTAGGAACCAGAGCAGGCACCTTATCAGCTAAATCATGATATGAAGCATTACTATCTACCGAAAAGAAGGAGAGAATTTGGACGTGGTCCAAGGTTTGGAAGGTACAGTCCCCAAAGAAGACACAAGTGCTTATGTGTTTTTAACTAACGGATATAGTCCCTACTTGGGACCTGCTTCAAAAAAAGAACAAGCGTAGCCCTGATATATGTATCTTATACAGGAAAGAGGAGGAAAATGTATCTCATTTCTGTGTCCTTTCGCTCTACAAATTTTGAAAGAGGTAAATCAGTGGATTGGGACAAATGATGTTTGGCAATGAGGAACAGTTGAGTAAGGTCTTAAGTTATGGTTTCAAAGGCAGGACTTAAATAATTTCAGAGTTAGCCCTTGTATTACTGTGTGGGGCATATAGTTGGTGTGCAATGGATGCTTGTCTGAAGATAGGACTATACAAACTTTCCAGGTTTTGCCAGAGATACGTGCCATCTCTCAGTTTTTCATATCAAAATAAAAGGCTTCAAAGTCTAGAGTGGTTGGGGAACTAGTAGTTCGCCAGATCCTCCCTTGGGCCTTCTTCAATGGAGCCCGTTAGGAGGCTGACAATGACTCGGTATTGGAGGAGTTTTATTCTTGCAGGACCAGCATTATATTCAGCTCAAAGCAAACATGGGAAGAGGCACGAACAATAATACTAAGCTTTTGGCTCTTCATGTGCTCATGAAACTAGCATTATCA
This sequence comes from Pinus albicaulis, assembly GCA_034641835.2. Taxonomy (NCBI): domain Eukaryota; kingdom Viridiplantae; phylum Streptophyta; class Pinopsida; order Pinales; family Pinaceae; genus Pinus; species Pinus albicaulis. The sequence continues at coordinate 204,051 of JAXQQM020083220.1, forward strand.
AAGGGAATTTCACAATTACATCTATATGGAGAATGGGGATTCTACATTGGCCATTAAATGGATGTAAAGTGAGCAGTCTATTCTATGAATATCACTTTCAGACACTAGCAATTCAACTCAAGCAAGTCTCTTAACAGTTTATTAAAACCTCCATCATTGACATTTTCAGGGTATTTAACACTGGTGGATTCACTTTCTAAGGAAGCATTTTCCCTGGCTCCAGGTTTAGTACCTCTAAACGACCCCATGGATACCCATGGATTGAGCACAAGGCATATAAGTAATTTAAGGTGCTATAGTTAAATTCTACATCAACTCATTTCACTACTAGAGGTTCCCAGAAGCTGTGTTTTGATGTAGTGGCTAACAAACCATATCTGGCAACCATCAGTCAAAATTTCAATTGGTAAAGAATTAACATATGCAAAGATTATAAAACTGAATCCCAACAAGTTGAAACTAGAATTCACAAAACATACGCTTCAATCACCTGCAGAGTTAAGCTTAACATGGTTGTTGCTTTCCACAACGTATGTCACACTGTTAATTTATCTCAAAAAATCATCAACAGGTTTACAGCATTTTCAAATTCTCATGTAATTTGAAATATGGTCTTTATTCAATTGCATAAGACAACTCATTTCCTCATACTTGTCAAAAGTCTGTTTCAGAACTATGAAATGAATCAGAATTGTGAAACCATCTCATGAAAACTTCTTGTGGATGCTATCCAATTTTTAAGTAGGAAAATTACATATCCAAATGAAAAATAAATCTATGATAACTGGTTTCAGAAAAAAAATATCCACCACACTAAAAGTGGATAGGCTTGTCAAATGTTGCCATGGCAGCTTCTTTAACAGCTTCACTGAGTGTTGGGTGTCCATGACAGGTTCTAGCAATATCTTCACTAGATGCACCATATTGTAAAGCAATAACAGCTTCATGAATTATCTCACCAGCGTTTGGACCCATAATGTGCACGCCAAGGATCTTGTTCTGTTGTATCATCATAGAAAGCTGTAATGTCTCCTTGCAATTCAAATGTTATCCTTTGAGCCTGCATTGGTTGTGGAAAATCAAAATACAATGCCGTTCCCGCTGGGGCTTACTGTTAGCATTTAACATTTACTGTTAACATACCTGAAAATGAGATGAATGGGCAGAGGACACAACGATCTGGTCCACAACTCCTCCAAGCTTGAAGATGGGTTGTAGCCTCCTCATTCATATGCCAAATCGACCTTAAAGAACCCAACAAACCAGCTCCCAACAGACATTGCCGATCTGAATACCGGCCTGGCCAATGTGGAACGAAATGCACTCCCACATTGTCGCCGGTTGAAACTCTTGAAACCCCGAAAATACCCCTCGAAAAAATTGAAATAATCGCGGTTAAGTGCAGAAAAAAATCGCGCAGTCGATCTAAAATGACAGAAACAGAAGAGAGCTTCGTGAAGACATATGCGAAGACATCTGCACTAAAGCAGAGAAGGGAGAAATAGAAACCTAAATCGAAAGACCGAATCACACTGCACAATGTTGAAGGAGATGAAACGAGCCACCTACGCCAGGTTGTAGAGGAGTCAATACCCACGCATTGAAATCCAAACCAGTAAATCCCCAAAGCCCCAACCAGTAAAAAATCGGGCAAATGTAAATCCAATGCCTGTCTTACCCAGTAAATCGTGGCGAAGGCGATTGAAATCTGCTCCAAACTTGAAAATCGGGGGGCGAATCCATATTTTTAATGTTTATCTGCATTTATTTTTTTGGGCTAACATGGAATAATTAATTATTTTTAAAATAAATATAGGGCTAATTATATAAAACTATATAAAATGGGTTTTTTATAAAAAATTCGCCCCTTCAAAATCTAAAACCCCTTAAAATTCGCCTTTGGGCTAAAATTCGCCCCTAAAATTATCCCTGATCTCAGTCGTCCATCGCACTAATCGGACGATTCACAATCAAACTAATTTCGGCTTGACCCCACCTTAACTAACCGTGCACATTCCCATATCGTGCTCCTCCTCCCATCGTCGGATCTCACGGTCCTAGATCCAATGGCCAGCATCAATATTGCGCATTTTTTATGTATGGGCTTTAATAGTTAGAATTTACACGATATGGGCAGTTTTTAAAAGCCACGTGTTAGACAGGGACCTATATCGCGTTCGAAAATTGAAAAACACCTTAACCACATTTTTCCATGCAAAAACAACGGTTTTTATCCTAAAACGACTTCCCCACTTCTATGCTCGAAAGTCCATCTAACAATC